>QVTF01023757.1:40000-49218 GCA_003573665.1 Oxygymnocypris stewartii | reverse complement strand
TGAGTACTAATCACTACTGACAAGTACTGATTACTACTGATGTGTACTAATGACGAGTACCGATGACACCGAAGCACATCTGATTTCTTTGATTGTTGAAAGCAGACTCTATAAGATGTAACAAATGTAGAATGAGAGTCTGCTGCTTTTCATAATTTAACCCAAACCAGACAAACGAATCTTTCCAGACGATCTCCCGGCAGAGACAGCAATGCCATTCATTCCTGGTGTTTTACACATTTTATATTTGCAGACGTTTCATGATTATTATAAACAGGGTCGCTGGTTTGCTATTATTGGAGACACTGTGACTTTCCACAAGTGGACTTTATGGTCTTCAAAAAGGGGTTTTACTTTACACTCGTTGCAGATTGCCATGTTTATATTTGCATTATCTCTAACTGTAATCATCATTACTGTACACAGATGCACATTTAGCAGATCTGTAATCATCCGTTTGGTGATTTTACATTAATGCATTTTGGCATGAAATTTTGCACAAAATCTCTCTGCATTAGTTTTTCTGCACTTTTTTTCCAATTATACAATCTGCTTAAATAAAACTAGTGCTGTCAAACAATTAACCGCATTCAAAATAAGTTATTTACTTAATATATGTGTGACGCACGGTGTATATTTTCTATGTACATATAAAAACACAAACATGCATGTAATAAAAATATGCTGTTTGTGTGTGTCTTTATATCACAACACACACATATTATATAAACAAAAACTTTTATTTTGTATGCGATTAATCGTTTGACAGCACTAATAAAAACAAGGTGGTCAAATAAACAAATTCTCAAAGGTTATGATGTACAGTAGAACAAAAATCCCCCAAAACAAGTGTTATTCAGCATAAAAACCCAATAATCAGCACTAGTTTGTGTTCTAGCTGGTTAAAGTCTAACTAGTACACAGATACACACGAGACCAAACATCCATGGACTGTTTTTTAATGAAGAACAAAATATGAATGCAAAATGTTAACCACATGAATGAAACATGAGCACTTGCGCTTCCTCGTCCGTCCCGGTTAGTGTACGTTTCATCAACAATGATTGTTAATCACAAAAAAATGTACGTTAAACGTTTAATAGCGCCACACGTGAGATTCTACCGCCGCTCTAGTGGCTTGTTTTAGTAGTACATAGAATAAATATGTTTTTCTCTGCGTCTGCTAGACTTCATTCAGAAACCTCCTTTATCAAAATACATCTGGGGACTTTTGTACAAGAGACAGGAAAACAGAAACCTGCATATTTAAGATCATTTTTAATATAGGTCTATTTTTCTGCTTTATAAATGTCCTGTAATGATGACAAACGTCCACTAGAGTTACCGATCATTTGCCTCAATAAATCACTGAGTTACAATATTATACATATAATACAAAGCAGATTTTTATCTGAAAGCATATTAAAATAAATGCTCACATTTTTAAGCATAATTCTCCACAATATACCGAGTCCTCGCACACAAAAATTGTAAAGCCATTCTCTTCTAATAAACTATTAAGTGCAAACTAATTTCTTTAAAAAACTATGATTGCAGCTTATCAAGATATTAAAGCCAAGTGCATCAAGGCCTTCCCCAAACATCTTAAAGTAGTTACCAAAATAAACACTCAAAACTAAATTAAATCAGTGCAAAGTTTTCAATAACGGGGGTGGAGTCTGTTCATTATGCAAATAAAAGCATATTAAACGGATCTGGGATGGAAGCGGTTTGGTCTTTCTCGGCAAACTGAGTTCAAGCCGATGCTTTTCCACCCTGGATTACATGATTACAAGCTTGAGGGGAAATAAATCATACAGTGAGAGATGCATCTGAGAGTGAAAACGGCTAAACTCAAATAAATACTCAGAAGAAGTGATGCACAGATTCTGCACGGGCCTCCGGAGCGACAGAAAGAGGAGGAAAATCCCGGCGTGATGCACATCTCATAGCCTGGCTATACTACTGTTCCACTGGGAGAGCTGGCTTGGGTTTGGGATGACAACAACCCCTGGAAAAGAGAAGCAAAGACATGTGAACCAAGCCAAACATACAGATCACAGTCATTATCAAGCAGTTTGTTGGGAATGGAAAATATAAAACTAAAATTTAGATTCCGCCTATCTACTTTTTTCCTCCCTTTTCAAATTTCAAATCAGAAAAGCTATTGTTTGTAATAAAAATGAAGGAAATACTTAAAACGTTGAAAATTAAATATTGGGTAGGGTTAGGTGTATCGGAAAAGTAGATACGCAAAGATGTGCACAGGTCTTCAAAAGAGGGTGGGTCCAATGTCATTGGTCTTCAAAAGTGGGTGGGTCCAATGTCATTAGTCTTCAAAAGTGGGTGGGACCAATATCATTGGTCTTCAAAAGTGGGTGGGTCCAATGTCATTGGTCTTCAAAAGAGGGTGGGTCCAATGTCATTGGTCTTCAAAAGTGGGTGGGTCCAATATCATTGGTCTTCAAAAGTGGGTGGGTCCAATGTCATTGGTCTTCAAAAGAGGGTGGGTCCAATGTCATTGGTCTTCAAAAGTGGGTGGGTCCAATGTCATTGGTCTTCAAAAGGGTGGGTCCAATGTCATTGGTCTTCAAAAGTGGGTGGGTCCAATATCATTGGTCTTCAAAAGTGGGTGGGTCCAATGTCATTGGTCTTCAAAAGGGGTGGGTCCAATGTCATTGGTCTTCAAAAGTGGGTGGGTCCAATGTCATTGGTCTTCAAAAGAGGGTGGGTCCAATGTCATTAGTCTTCAAAAGTGGGTGGGTCCAATATCATTGGTCTTCAAAAGTGGGTGGGTCCAATGTCATTGGTCTTCAAAGAGGGTGGGTCCAATGTCATTGGTCTTCAAAAGTGGGTGGGTCCAATGTCATTGGTCTTCAAAGAGGGTGGGTCCAATGTCATTGGTCTTCAAAAGTGGGTGGGTCCAATATCATTGGTCTTCAAAAGTGGGTGGGTCCAATATCATTGGTCTTCAAAAGTGGGTGGGTCCAATAGCATTGTCTTCAAAAGTGGGTGGTCCAATATCATTGGTCTTCAAAGAGGGTGGGTCCAATATCATTGGTCTTCAAAAGTGGGTGGGTCCAATATCATTGGTCTTCAATAGTGAGTGGGTTCAATATCATTGGTTTTCAAAAGTGGGTGGGTTCAATATCATTGGTCTTCAAAAGAGCGTGGGTCCTGTCCCACCCACATACAATGTATCCGGACGCACATGCTTTAACAGTGAATTTTAAACATTTGTTTGGTACGACGTGAAGCGGAGCTGTTACAAATTCACTGTAAACCCACAGCTTCACGGGATTATTGCTTTTCTAAAACGGTTATTCCATATACGTAGTAAGGTTTCACAAAATAAAAAGCAAATAAGTGTACCCTGCTAAAAAGAAACAATTGAAGCCCAATAGAAACCATTACAGAAAGTCCAATAGTTTCCATTAAAATACCATTCTTTTCCCAGTAAAACTGTGTTTTGGGCATTTTTCCATCCCAGCAATATAATCCATCACATACCAATAAACACCATTATAGATTCCATTAAAACCAATACAATTCCCATTGTAACTATTACATTTTCTATTGTTTTTCAGCAGGGTAATGATATAAATACAGTATTCTTCCACCAAACAATGTAGCTCCTCAGAAACAGTTGTGGTTGCAACAAAGAGGTTGCCGAGCAACACACAAAGTAAACAAAGGTGTGTGTTACTTTGTAATTTACAACGGCTTCGAACATGGCTCGGCCAATCAGAATCAAGCACCGGATCTATCCATTTTATAATGTTGTGAGAGAACTACAAACTCCATTTAAAATAGAAAGTCTTAATTTTTCCAGAATCGTGCCGCTCTGTTCTACACACAAACCACTCTTTAATCGAGTCCGGTTTTCAGCTGCCGGCCGATTCTCGTTCACGTTGTTCAGCAGCGATTAAATATTTAGCAAAAACAGACACTGAATACATTTTTTTAACCTCATTGGAACGGAAACTGGGAAATGATTGATAGAATTCAAGCGAAACACAACTCTATTTACTAGCGCACATCAACACACAGCTTTCACTGTGAAAACAAGCTCAACTCAAACTTCTCTCTGGAGCGGTTTAAACGGCGTCGTCTGGATCTATGTTGACCAGCGGCTGGATACATTAACTGCTTAGACTAGTCTCTTAACTAGTCTAGTTCTCTTCAAGACTGGCCATAACTGTTCCATTGTTTGTTTATGCGATTCATTTTCTATGTTGTTTACTCCGTTTTGTTTCTGGACTGTCCATTGTGTTACTGCTTCTGTAAAGCGTCCTCGAGCCATCTCTTATACTTACGTCGCACGTACATCTGCACTTTGTGGTTTATGATGAGAGAAATCACGAGAGAGCTCTAACAACAGAACTCCGCTGTTTCACCGATGACTCATCTGAACGCTTCTGATTGGCCACTGAGTTCATAAACTCAACGGAATCGTGTGTGATTGGTTAGAACACACAACACTGAAAAAACAAGATTCCCTAATATTACTTTAGTAGTATGATGATAGTAATAATGGTCTATCAGCACAACCCTAGCTCTCAGCGAACCTCGACCGACCGTGATGAATACGGAGAGTTTATCGCTAAACGAGGAGCTTCTTCTATAATCTGGATCTGGTTTGGTCAGTGCACAAAAAATCAGTCTGAGTCTTGAATAAATGTAGTACAGTAGCATGTGTATGAGCCTGTTATCATTTATTGACATTAAATCTCTAAATGAACTTAACATCAGTCAAATGTTTGTGATCAGATGTGGTTTCATATTACAGAATGATAGTTTTATATACAGCGATAAAGGCTATGGCTATATTATAAATATACTTTATTCTTATAAAAATACTCAAGATTGCTTGAAGAACAGAGATAAACCATGTCGCAATTTGTCTTCAAGTATCCTCAGTTAAGATTTACTCTATCTGCGTTTTATTCAGCAATAAACGATACTTTTGTCCATATTAGGGATTTCCTGGAACGCTACTTTTGCGACGCATGTGTGGAGTTTCTGCGTAAGAGCGCCCCCTGGTGTCCGGTATGAATTACACAGTTATTACATTACGCATGTATGCTCACAACACACTATTTTTGTCTCTTGGCGGATGCGTAAGATTCCCTGAATTATTGTCATTGATATCGTTATCACAATAAATACCAGAAATTATTAGGGATGTAACGATGAATCGATTCAAATCGGTTGAGATGCCAAATAAATAACGATACAGTTGGAGTAGAGTTTACATGACGGTATCTCTGAGGGGATCTGACTGTCTTTAGAAAAGATTACGTGGCATTTTCTGTTCGTCTTGCCTCTGAACGATGCATATTAAAGTAGTGTTCATAATAGGGGTCGACCGATTATCGGCGCCGATATTAAGCATTTTTACGATTATCGATATCGGCCATTTTCAAAACAGATTTGCCGATAATAATTTTTTTTATTTTTTATTATGCAAACAAACATACTATTTACAGGTGACATTATTTATTAGTGAATAATACAGGTGCAATTATTTAATGTTTAAATGCACTATTTGGCTCGATGCAGCCTGTCTGGGCTCAACACTCTGTGAGAGTGAGGCGATCTCTCAATCTCTGAGAGCAATCTCCGCCCACCGCTCATCTGATATGCAGAGAGTCACGAGAGCAATCTCCGCCCACCGCTCATCTGATATGCAGAGAGTCACGAGAGCAATCTCCGCCCACCGCTCATCTGATATGTAGAGAGTCACGAGTCCGACCAATCAACGCGGAAAACTGAAGGCAGTCTCACACCGAAAGCACTTGCTAACTGGAGCTGCCTCAGTGATCACGCATCAGTTGTCTCTCAAAGGTAAGGCAGCAGTAGACGTTGCTGAAGTTGCAATAAATCACAATCCACTATGATGTCCGCGATGCGGAAAATGCGGGCGGAATCGCGGAATGCAGTCATATAATGGAATTTACCGTATAACGCGGAATGTCGCGGAATGTGTCGAAGTCTGGATGAATTAATCAAAAGTAGGTCAGTACACTTAAATCGACTTGCGCTATGGACTAGTATCTATAAATATTAAGCCGCAAAAACACTATTTAAATATGAATCCTGCATGTTCTGCATCTCTGTTAATGAATGACACAGACGTGCGGTTTCATTTACTGCACACATACATACTGAAGCGCGTGCTGCTCGCGGTGTTTTCAGCATAAATGAGGACATAAATACATGAACAACATCCCCAGAACTGCTCGAAGAGTCACTTCATGAGCATTTGACCGTTTCATTTGAGTAAAACGATCGTCATATCATATACATAAACTTAAAAGGTCCTCGTGGCAACCTGTCAAAATATAAGTTCGGTTTAGCCGAATATATTACTGTATACGTAATACAACTACAACAATTATTACAACTTTTGTTGAGAATAATCACACAATACATTAAATACGTTTACTTTAAGTTTTACAAAATGTTTACAGAATGCTTCTGGGTGATCGCTGCACTTATGTTATTATTAATATTACAGTTTATTTAATGTTGTTGTTATTAACAGTTTTCAGAATTAAAGACATGTTTAAAAGCATTTAAAGAACGTTTTTTGTCAGAGCTCTTGTTATTATTAATTTTGGCATTCATTTTCATTTTTACACCAGACACTTATATCGGTTCAAAATATCGGTTATCGGTCTACTTGATCTGTAATAATCGGTATCGGTATCGGCCCTGAAAAACACATATCGACCCCTAGTTCATAAGCACAGCTCTACTTTGTTTACAGCGGTAACCAAGGCAACACCGTATCATTGCTGTTGATAAGCACTTTGTTTACAGCGGTAACCAAGGAAACACCGTATTATTGCTGTTGATAAGTGCTTTGTTTACAGCGGTAACCAAGGAACACTGTATCATTGCTGTTGATAAGCACTTTGTTTACAACGGTAACCAAGGAAACACCAAATCATTGCTGTTGATAAGCACTTTGTTTACAACGGTAACCAAGGAAACACCAAATCATTGCTGTTGATATGCGCATTGTTTACAGTGGTAACCCAGGAAACACCGTATCATTGCTGTTGATAAGCGCTTTGTTTACAGCGGTAACCAAGGAACGCTGTATCATTGCTGTTGATAAGCACTTTGTTTACAGCGGTAACCACGGAAACACCATCATTGCTGTTGATAAGCGCTTTGTTTACAGCGCTAACCAGGGAAACACTATCATTGCTGTTGATAAGCGCTTTGTTTACAGTGGTAACCCAGGAAACACCGTATCATTGCTGTTGATAAGCGCTTTGTTTACAGCGGTAACCAAGGAACGCTGTATCATTGCTGTTGATAAGCACTTTGTTTACAGCGGTAACCACGGAAACACCATCATTGCTGTTGATAAGCGCTTTGTTTACAGCGGTAACCAAGGAAACACTATCATTGCTGTTGATAAGCGCTTTGTTTACAGCGGTAACCAAGGAAACACTATCATTGCTGTTGATAAGTGCTTTGTTTACAGCAGTAACCAAGGAAACACTATCATTGCTGTTGATAAGTGCTTTGTTTACAGCGGTAACCAAGGAAACGCTGTATTATTGCTATTGATAAGCACTTTGTTTACAGCGGTAACCAAGGAAAAACTATCATTGCTGTTGATAAGCGCTTTGTTTACAGCGGTAACCAAGGAAACACTATCATTGCTGTTGATACGCACTTTGTTTACAGCGGTAACCAAGGAAATGTTATATCATTGCTGTTGATAATTTCTAAATGATAATCTAATTTAGATTAAATTGCTCGTGCTGCATGTTTGTTTGGATGAGGATTAAAATTGCCTCTAATATTAAATGGAAAGAGCGCAGACAAAGCCTTAGCTTGTTTATATGAAGATATTTATTTTATTTGTGTAATTTTCTTATTTGATTTGGGGTTGTTTTAACATTTCAATTCAGTTTTGTAGTCAACTTCACAAAAGAACGTGCAGCAATAACCTGATAAAAGGACACCTTCTCAATGTCTTCAATCTCATTTTGTAAAAAAACAAATAAGTCATGAGATAATGGAATCGTTACATCCCTAGAAATGATGGAGATATATTTTAAACCCCATATCGCCCGTCCCAACTCACCACTTTGCCGGGTCTCGCCCACGTGCAAATAAATCCCTCCTGACACGCGGTGACTATACAGTCCTCTAGAAAGATGAGCACGGTGAGTCTCTCATGCGCGATCTTTTTACAGATGAGCGGCTCGAGCAGCGGCACGTCCTCCATGCGTGGGCACAGCTGCGTGCCCAGAGTCTTGGCCGGGTCCGTTTTGGTTTTGGCCAGCAGGTTGAGCTTGTCGCTGCTCTTGCTGCTCATGTGGCCCATGCTGTGGTTGCGCTTGTGGTCTTTGTCGGGGTGCCGCTCTTTGCGGTCGTGCAGCGAGAGCGTGGCGAACTTGCTGACGCCGGTGGCGACGGGGTTGTCCGAGGCGGCGCTCTTGCTGTTAGCGGCGGAGTGCGGGAGACTGTTGGAGCGCGGCAGCGGCGCCGGGAGCGAGCTGGAGCCCTCGCTGCTGCTGGCGTTCATCACGTTCGTGTGCGTCCGCGTACGCGACAGCGGCAGGTGCGGGAACAGAATGTCCTCCGTTAGGTCCCACAGGCACAGCTGAGTGTCCTGCCCCACCGAGCCGAAGCGGTACGTCACGCTGACCGGCCGGCTGTCCGTGGAGTTGCGCTTGGACAGGCGAGACTGCGTGCTGTTGGCTCGCTCGCGTCCTGAGTGCATCTGGTCCTGAAAGTCCTCGTCGCTGCCGCTGAACTCCATGGGCTCGCTGTCCTCCACGCTAGTGGTGTAGTGGTCAAACGCCACCACGCTCACCCAGGACTTGTGTCCGTGTCCGCGGGCGATCACGCGGCAGTCTGTGAAGGACCAGACGGTCACCAGGTCGTCCTCGCCTCCGGCCACGATGTACTTCCCGTCAGGGCTCCAGCAGACGCAGAGAAGTCCGCCGAAGTAGCTCTTCATGGTGCCGTGGAGCTCCACCGCGTCGAAGTTGAAGACGCGCAGGAATCCGTCCTGACTCACACAAGCCAGGAACTTTCCGTCGGGCGAGAAGGAGAACTCGTGGAGCGCGCCCTCGCCCACCGTCCACTTCAGCAGCGGGTTGCGCGTGGACTTGCTCTTGCAGGTGTGAACGGCGTAGCTCTCACCCTGCTTCAGCAGCTGGTAGTGAGGCGCCGTGGTGCCGCAG
>QVTF01023757.1:12500-35000 GCA_003573665.1 Oxygymnocypris stewartii | reverse complement strand
GTATCTGTACTCTTTACTCCACTACATTAGTAATGAGTATCTGTACTCTTTACTCCACTACATTAGTAATGAGTATCTGTACTCCACTACATTAGTAATGAGTATCTGTACTCTCTACTCCACTACATTAGTAATGAGTATCTGTACTCTATTCTCCACTGCATTAGTAATGAGTATCTGTACTCTCTACTCCACTACATTAGTAATGAGTATCTGTACTCTCTACTCCACTACATTAGTAATGAGTATCTGTACTCTCTACTCCACTGCATTAGTAATGAGTATCTGTACTCTATTCTCCACTGCATTAGTAATGAGTATCTGTACTATATTCTCCACTGCATTAGTAATGAGTATCTGTACTCTCTACTCCACTACATTAGTAATGAGTATCTGTACTCTCTACTCCACTACATTAGTAATGAGTATCTGTACTCTTTACTCCACTACATTAGTAATGAGTATCTCTACTCCACTACATTAGTAATGAGTATCTGTACTCCACTACATTAGTAATGAGTATCTGTACTCCACTACATTAGTAATGAGTATCTGTACTCTATTCTCCACTGCATTAGTAATGAGTATCTGTACTATATTCTCCACTGCATTAGTAATGAGTATCTGTACTATATTCTCCACTGCATTAGTAATGAGTATCTGTACTATATTCTCCACTGCATTAGTAATGAGTATCTGTACTATATTCTCCACTGCATTAGTAATGAGTATCTGTACTCTCTACTCCACTGCATTAGTAATGAGTATCTGTACTATATTCTCCACTGCATTAGTAATGAGTATCTGTACTATATTCTCCACTGCATTAGTAATGAGTATCTGTACTATATTCTCCACTGCATTAGTAATGAGTATCTGTACTATATTCTCCACTGCATTAGTAATGAGTATCTGTACTCTCTACTCCACTACATTAGTAATGAGTATCTGTACTCCACTACATTAGTAATGAGTATCTGTACTATATTCTCCACTGCATTAGTAATGAGTATCTGTACTCTCTACTCCACTGCATTAGTAATGAGTATCTGTACTATATTCTCCACTGCATTAGTAATGAGTATCTGTACTATATTCTCCACTGCATTAGTAATGAGTATCTGTACTATATTCTCCACTGCATTAGTAATGAGTATCTGTACTCTCTACTCCACTGCATTAGTAATGAGTATCTGTACTATATTCTCCACTGCATTAGTAATGAGTATCTGTACTCTCTACTCCACTACATTAGTAATGAGTATCTGTACTCCACTACATTAGTAATGAGTATCTCTACTCCACTACATTAGTAATGAGTATCTTTACTCTGAAAGACTATACTTTAAGTGAATGCAAGCTCTTAGCCAGTAGTTCTGAATCACAGGTGTTTATATATGAGATGAGCCTAAACCAGCACATCCAGTGCAAGAAGACTTTGACTTTTTAATTTGACTTAACATTATTTAGTTTATCCTTTACACTGAAGATGCCTTTTTGAAGGATGTTGTTTTTGTTTTTCCAGTTTTATAAATTAAATGAGATTGCTCTCCTCTCAAATCAGCTCTTACTCGTTTGTGTTGCTTTGTCCTGGACTTTTGTCACTTCCTGTCTCTGGTGGGGGTTGTAGTCCGTTTGTGTCTTATCGTGTTCCGCTCGTTAGCCTCCTGTATACACAGCCCTAGTGTTTCTGTAGTTCTTTTTGAGTTGTTGAATGTAATGGTTGTCTGTGGTTTTTGGTTGGTTTTTCCATGAAACACCTGCACATAGATCCTTACCTCTGCCTGCTTCTCCACAACCTTACCATTTTTGACCGCCGTGTCTCTTTTACGTGTGCCTATATTTAGTGTAAGTAAAATACTCAAGTACTGATCAAATTGGTGACTTGTAACTAATTTTCACTATCTGTACTTTTACTCCAGTATGGTTTACACCTCTGAATCTGAGAAACATTAGAAGTGAATAGGAGACCTAAACCACAAACTATCCTAAAATAGCCGTTTCCGGCAATCTGACTAAACACGTGAACATTTTAGAAACATTTGACGATAATGAGATTATATAAAGACATCACCTTTGGTTTCTGAGGTTATCCCAGCTCCAGATTCTCCTTGTTTTCATTAATCATCTGGAGAAGAACTAACAGATGGTTTTATTTTACGTTTGCATGTCTTACTATCTGAGATTATTCCACTCTGTTCATTAAAAGGCTGTTTATATGCATATTCACTAATTATGAGAAGCACTGACACACATGAGTTGTGTAATTAGTGACACTTTGCCTGTATTTGAATGTCAACATGATATCGCGCTCTGTGTGCATAGTTAATGAGCATGCTGACATCACACATATCAATGAGGTAAGCCCCGCCCCCTTTACTCTGAGCTGTGCGCTGCGTCCCAATGTGCCTACTTATACTACACCCTTAAAGTATGTCCTCTTTTGGTGAAGACAAAGTACACACTTTTGAGTGTGCATTAGAAGAGTATGCAAGCTTTGGGACATACTGTAGTATAATCTTTAAGAGAGGGCTCTGTCGCATCTGTTTCTGTAAACTAGCTGTCAATCATCTTATTACCGTTAACATCCTACACCTTTAATTTAACTTCATACCATATTAGAGAGAAAAGTAGCCAGCCGCAGAGAAATCTGCTCATATTTTCTGCATAATGATGCATTTACAATTTAACGACCAAATTGTTGTTTCTAAAAGTCCACATTGCAATTGAAGATTAAATATAACACGCATAATTTTTTTACCAGGTAAAATTGATTATTAGTAGCTCATTCCGCCACGTTTGTAGTTTTTGTAGTTCTGGACAGAATCCTTCGCTATAGCGCAATGGATTGTGGGTAATTTTAGCCACACTTCAAAAATCAAGCTATAATAGGCCCTGTCCCAAATGGAAGACTTCATGTGCACTTGCGGTCTTATGGACTTACAATGGCCGGCGCGTGTCCGTTAAGTCCACGAGACCGTAGGGTGTCCCATTCCTCATTTTAGCGTTCAGAAGGGTGCTCCTAGTGGCCGTTATGCGCCCTTCTGCCGAGTCCACAGCAGACTTCTACCTGACAGTCAATGCGGCATTACGTCACGAAAGTGTGGACTCGGAGGAAGACCGCGAGGGTTTAGGGTGCCATGTGGGACAGAGCCATAGTAGACCATCCGGGGACTTTTGGCATACTCGTTTCAACACACTATGCTTTGGGACACACTTTGGGCGCACTATTTAGGATGGATATGAACATTGAGACGCAGGCCTAGCTCTGTGAAGAGGTTTTAAGAGCAAACTCTCGTACGGTGAGCTCTTAGTGCGGAGAGTGTTGGCGTGTTTGGGTTATTCCTCGTGTGACTGTGTGCAGTGTCTGGATCCCTACGACGGATGCTCCGAAGACTCCGCTTCTTCTGCTCAAGGCTCAAGGAAGCAAAGGCCCGGCCGCAGATGGACCGTTACCCCCGCGTCTGCTCTCCGAGACGGCAGGAGAGGCGAGACGCGAGCCGATGTTCAGATGAGGTCCTCCAGCGACTCGGAGCAGGGCTTCTGTGTGGAAGCGGATCTCTCCGACTCCGGCTTCAGATCGTCTCCAGACAGCCCGGCTCTCCACGCAGCCTTCCCCAAGAGAAAGCTCCTCGCTCCGTCAGACGAGGCCGTGCCGCGCAAGCGGCGGTGCACCAGCGACATGGAGCGGGAGAGCGAGGCGCTGTGACCGGCGGCGGATCACTCGACCCTCGGAGGGGGGGGGGGGGGCGTTTGGACTGAAGAGACTCTGGTGTAGAAAGATGAGTTCTCCATTCAGCATTGACTGACGTCACACAGCTATTTCAGTAATAAACCTAAGCTTGATTAATGATTTCATTGAGTTTGTCTTTACACACAGAGAGCAAAAGGAAAAAAATGAATGTGTGTTTTCTGGTATAAATATACACAAATACTGGAATTAAGATGCGTTTACTTGACAAGTGGCTTAAGATATTAGGTCTAAAAATAATTACATTTAGTTCGTTTTTGCTTAAGTTAAAATACCTACCAATGGGGTAAGAAATATTAATTCATAGGCTAAACAATATTTTTCTTACAACATTGACAGATATTTGTACTTATTTAGACATCTTAAGCCACTTGTCAAGTAAACGCATCTTAATTCCAGTATTTGTAGATATTTATACCAGAAACACACAAATATTGTTTGCTGAGGAATGGTGATAATTATATCTATATCTGCAGGGCCGGTTCTAGACATTAGGACCCCCCCCCCAAATAAAAAGCACTTGAAACAAATGTGACCTTTTTATTTATAAAAACATTTGATATTTATGTTTTACTCTGTAACTGCCAAAAAGTTTGGACACCTTATTTTGTAAGAAGTCACTTATGATAATCAACTCTGCATTTACTTGATCAGAAATAACTAATATTGTGAAACTTTAAATCAATTTCTGTGAGTCCAAGCTGAATTATTAACACGTACTTGTAAATAAGTGTTAAAATACTGAATGGTGTTGTTACAAAAGATTTATATTTTATCATTATTTATTTTTCTATTTCACAATGTTATTGTTTTTCTGTATTTTTGATCAAATAAATGTATAGTTTGATTTGTGTGTGGGGGGGGGTATTTGTTATTGATAATTAATATTTTGATTCGTTAACAGTGAAACTAAACAAATAAAGAAGCTGCCTAAGTCACTTAATTAAACCTCAAGAATAATTTCATCCGGTGTTCCTGTAAATCTGTTTTAGTTTAATCTTCAGAATAAATATTAAAAGTGTTGCACCCATTCTAATGTGTTCATTATAGCCTACATCTTTACATTAATTATACTAGTTTAATAACTTGAAGTTATGGGCAAACATTACTAAATTGTAATATTTATGCATATTCTCTTGTTCCATATAACTGCATAATAGAGTACGTGACGAATTGCACATCGTTTACAGTCAGGTAATAAACTTATAAAAGGTAGGCTAGCCCATCAAATTAAGATAAGTATGATTGAGAGGTAACTCATCTTTCTTAATTTAGGAAGCTGACTATAGGCTAATTCGGTCACGTGACATTTATTTGCATTAAACCCTTTTCTCGACACATTTGAAATATAGATATGGAGTTTATAAAATGAGAAATGTAGTCGATAATCTGCAAAACAACCCTTGAATGTAAACCTGGTTATTGATAAACGAGCTCAAATGAATCACACACTCGAGGAAGGTTTCATCTAAACGAGCTTTATTATTAGAAACCACCAATCATGCAAAACTTGAACCGGTCTTCTGACTCGTCCCAGTTAAAGCTCGGGTTAACTACACTAACCGGAGACTAGTGAAGGTTAAGCAGCACTACTCGGTGCAGAGGACGGCGACGCCGCGCTCGTAGAAGTGACGCGGGTCTTCTTTGCTGGCGATGTCGAAGTCGACGGTGAAGATGAGATCGGTGCGTGTGAAGTTCAGATAGACGGGGAGCGTGACCTGCAGAGCGCACGCACACACACACACACGCACACACACACACACACACTGATTAAAGTGTCTCAATCATGCAGAGTGTAAGTTAATTAAAACATGCTCGTGTATAAACAAAGCCTCGACTGAATCATTGAAACCAATCCCAAACATTAGCATAACCCCGCCCACGCTGTACACAAAGTAACACTGCCCTCTGCTTTAAATGAAATCGACCAATCAGAGCATCCAAAAGAGGTCTCATTAGTGACCCTTTGAGATGATGCAATAATATTTTAATAAAGTGTGCTCGGTGGGATAAGTACTGAAATCATATTAATTACATATCTCAGCTATTTTAAACTGTTTGAGCACATTCTAGGGTTATTATTTTACATATAAAACATCAAAAACTTAACTTTTTGTATCAATGTACTACAAAGTATTACAACATTATTGTATCATAGTGTAACTTTCACTAGCAGCGGTCATTGGATTATATCATCAACTCGTTATCGTTATATCCCAGCGGTCAACAAAACATTAATACTAGACACCCTAAACATAACGTGTACCAAAAATATCCCTCATATCTTTATATTAACACGCTTAACGATGCAGCTATCATCTTCTCAAGCTGCTACTGCGTTGGTCATGTGACAATTTGCACTAATTATGTGAAGCTGAGCAGATTTAATTGTTTCTATATTTGCCGGAGGTGCACTAAAACCAAGTTTTTCTGGGCTTTATAAATTAAAACAGGCTTTACGGGGGGGTTAAGAATGCAAATGATGGTCTAACGGCTTTAACTAATTGACTTAATTTAAACAAACGATGGTTGGACGTTATTTCGACAGTCCACTTTAGACGTTCTACTAATTAGGGGTGGATTCCCGGTAAGTTTCTGAAATGTAATGGACATTTTCCACCTTTAATACTAATTAATCAACTAATCATCATTAATTAACAAAAACATGTCTAATAGCTCTCATTAGGGTAAGATTAGTGTCTCATGCTCAGTGTGGACCAATCACAATAAAGCAGACCGTCTAATAATACTCGTTAATTACTGTTCGTAGAATGGCTAAAGTGTTACACAAATGATCTTTAAATATTAATAAATCAAGTTTGATTATTATTAGTGTTAAACAATGGGATTTATCAGAAATGACTAAGTCGCCTACTAAATTCCTGAGTTTTTATTAACGAAGACGAGCAGAAATACATAAATCTGCTGATATAATAATGAAAAATATGCATCTGAATCATCCAGATTTCATTTGATAATAGTTTGGGCAACTTTATCAAACATATACTTCACCTGCTGCTGTATTTCATAAACTTATCATTTATGATTTTTATATTTAATATGTATAAGATATATCCAAGTGAGGGTAAGATTGCAGAGCAATGCATTTTAAATTAAATGTACCGTTAACTCGTCAAATATTTGTATTTATTTATATTTTTAAACGTGTCCCTGGAGCATAAAATCAGTCATATGCATCACAGCAATATTTAGTAAAAAATACACTGTATGGGTCAAAATTATACTTTTTTATTTTATGACAAAAAATCATTAGGATAAAAAATTAAGATATGTAGTAATTTCCTATCATAAAAATATTATTGATTATTAATATGCATTGCTAAGAACTTAATTTGAACAACTTTAAAGATGATTTTGTCAATATTTAAACAGATTTTCAAATATTGTCCAAACCATACATCAATGGAAATATGATTTATTGATGCATAAATCTCAATTTCATCAAACTGACCCTCATGACTGGTTTTGTGCTCCAGGCTCACTTGTGTTACTGTAATTGATCTCTTTAATTTAACGAGTTGTTGTGGTTTAACTGTATTTCGTGAAGGAGAGCGCACCATGTTCCTCTTCTCGCCGCTGCTCTGCTTCATCCAGCACAGCTGCGTCAGCGGCAGCTCGGTGGAGATGCTAGTGGACAGCGAGAGCTTGTTGTTAGCGCAGGTGGCTCCCTGCAGCTTCAGACCTGCGGAGACACAGACAGAGCACGCTCAGAGTCCAGCGGACACGGACACGCTCCTCATCTCTCTCTCTCTCGCTCGCTCACCTCTGATGCCGAAGCTGCAGGCGTCCAGCGCCGCTCCCTGCGCAGACGTCACGTTCACCTCCAGATACAGCTCCTCCAGAGACCAGCTGTTGACCTGAGCCACGTACTGCCGCGTGGCCGTGATGTAGGCCTCCGGCACGAACAGACCGCCCAGGTTCACGTGGATGTTCTGCAGGAGAGCAGATGTGCTGAAACTCAACTCCGTTCAGAGACGGCTGCGTGATTAATCATGCCTCTGGATTTATTAGGCATAATTGTCTGCGATAGGGGTTAGTGTCTCTGTGAAATCCAGGCCGAATTATGAGATAACGAGCATAAAAGTTGGATTCCAACCATTAATTCCACTATCATGTAAAGCTTTACTCACTCAGTCGATATTACAGATACACTATATAGTATTGGCACCCCTTCTAATGAAAGATTTGACTGCTTTAGTAATTTCCATGAGTACAAATCTTAATGTTTAAGCATATAATGATATTCTAGGGAATCTAATGTTATAGCAGGACTCTTTTCTATTGTAACATGACAGTGTCTCTGTGTATAAGACAAGGATCAAAGAGAAATGATGATTCAGTCAGTGTGGAAGAACTTGACTGGTCTGCAGAAAGCAGCTGAACACCTCTGGTGTGACTTTAAATGAGCCAAAAACTCATCACCAAACACTAATGACTTGTTCATTCATTATATGGACAAAAGTACTGGCACCCCTTCTTTAGAAGAGAAAAAGGCACTTACAAACTGTGCCAACAAAGACATTAATGTACTTAAAGATAGTATTTCCACCTCTGTTGCACCAGTTTTGAAAAATGTATGAGATGATTGTACCCATATGAACAAGTCATTGGTGTTTGGTGATGTTTATACATGTAAACCTGTTTTAGGACACTCTTAAAACAATATTAGCAACCTTAGAAATGGCATAATAAGGGGACTTTAAAATCAAAACAGTTTCTGCCTACTGATTTACTTAGTCTTGCCAATCTGGCAACCCCTTCACGAGCATCTTCGAACCCTGGCGCACATGTATTGAGATATTCTGATATACACGTGAGAGTAATGTAGGCCGTGTTTGACGCGGCTGTTCTCTGCACCTTGAGCTCTTTAGCCCCCCCGCTGGCCGCTCCCTGCGAGATCTGCTGCAGCTGCTTGATGCGCTCGCTGAAGTCTGCCACCCATTGGATGACGGTCAGGGCCGCCGGGACGGTGTAGCGGCACCAGCTGCGGGGCAGGATACCTGCGGACACACCACCGCGCGTCAGTGACCCAGCACACACACATCTGAAGGGTCAAAGGTCGCTCCGCCGACTCACCTTTGACCATGTCGTTGATGAGCGAGCGCAGGTCGTTGGTCTGCTTCTTCTTGCCCTCGCACACCTGCACCACATCGGTCAGATCCTGACGCACGTCCTGCAGCATCCGCGCGCCCATCTTCACCTCGCGCTCGAAGAACCGGAACAGAGGATCCTGGGAAGAGCAGACGCTTGCATGAGCCGGCAAAGACCAAACGCTGAGCGCTCAATCTGTGTTTATTACTGCCACAAACTCAACTGTTAGATCATCACAACCCTCTACAGACACCTTGGAAACTGAATCACCATCAGCTAGTGCATTTATTAGTTTACCCTCCAGACTGATATACCATGTATGTGTATTACACACACACACAAACACTCTCTCTCACACACACACACACGCTCTCTCACACACACAATCACACACTCGCTCTCACACACACAAACACACTCTAGTTTTTAAAAGTACATTCTTAGCATCAGTCAGTCAAACATTATAATATGACATGATAATCAAGTATTAATGATAGAACTTTCATAATTAGAATTAAGAATTAATTAGGCGAGTCGTGTTAAACACAGGTGTGCTGAGCATCCATTCAGATGAACAGCACAGATCAGCTGAAGGAGAGAGAAACGGTCTTATACTTAGCCTGCAACTCACACACTGGCGAGTAAAATCTGAGCATTATTAGCCACTGGCTAACATTACACATCATTTAGTCACCCAGAGTGATGATTCAGTCGTATTGTAGAGAGGGTTGCATGATTATTCACATAATTCAATAATTAAAAATGGACAGAATGTCTCTCGATGTAAACCTCGAGAGCAACACGAGTCCTGAATGAACGTGAACGGGGCTAGGACCGTACCTTGATGTTCTCCACGGTGCGTTTGAGCGGGCTGACCGTCTCCGGGATCAGCTGCAGCCAGTTGCGTGCCGTGGTGTGAAGCGTCCTCATCCAGGCCGGCTGCGCGTCAGACGACGACGTGCTGCGCTGCTTCTTCTCCGTCTCGTACGCCAGATCGTCCTCATCCTCCAACATCTGCATTTTCAGCAGCTTCCCCATCATGTCAGTGCCTGAGCGGGAGGAAGGAGCGGCCGCGGGAGCAGGAAGTGAGGGAGACGCCCACAGGAAGTGAAATCAAAATTAACAGTGTTCATGCTCTGTGTTAATACGTGATAAAACCCTGACGAGGAATCACTGGAAGACTTGCCACGGCTCGGTGGAAAACAATAGGAATAGAACGGACTTAAATGATGTGTACTTTATAAGAAACTGTAATTAAATTACCTAAAAATGAACAGTAATCCCTTACTTTACGTTTTCAGCGGATGTGTAAGTTAGTAACGCGTCACACCCAACACTGGTTACAGCAACTTCCTATTTGATGGCAAAACATCAAACTTCGTCAGGGACACGCCCTTTGACGAAAACTCAAGATATTCTCAATTTAGCGTCGGAAAGGTCTTATGATTGCACGCACCAATTTTGAAGATGATCTGATTAAAAAAGATTTTTGTGCAATTTTCAGGCCTCGTACTTTAACGAACTCCTCTTACAGAGTAAATATCTGACTTCCTGTTGGGTTTGGGATGTGGTACCGAGAGACTTTTGTGTAGGTGTTGGTGTGTTACACACATCCACCAATTGTCATACACGTACGTGAAACGTAGCAGGCTCGTTAACATTTTATAGGAGGTGCTATCGAGTCATTTTGCCACGCCTGATTCTGAACCCACATTTTCACCGGTTCTGATGCGTGTGCAAAGTGAGTGTTTGAGCATGTTTAGGTTCTCCAAAATGCTATTTGTTTTGGAGCACTGTGGTGCTAGGGCCCTAAATATCTAACTGAAATCAAATAAAGTGGGCATCGTGGCAAGTCCAGTGCCTGAGGATGACATGCATTTGCGCAGAACTGAGGGGGATAAAACAGCATCAAGACAAAGGGCCGGTGACATGACGGCAGTGAAATACAGCTACTGGAGGCTGAGGAGACTCCCGCTCCGCTGCGTACAGCGCTAACGACTCGAGCAGGTGTGCTCTGATGATGAACGCCTGTGGAAACTGACAGAACGATCTCCAGATACACAGACAGAAGAGTTCAGGAGTAAACACCCTCTTTAAGATCGTACCCTGAGTAGTGAGCAGGACCTTCTCGGCGTTACTCGGCAGACCCAGCCAGGACGGCGTCTGAGTGTCCGGCAGCATCTCCACCCAGTGAATGAACTCCTCACGCCTGCGAACACAGTCACACGCAGACATCCAGCGCTTTATACAGGACAGACCGGAACATAGCAGTGCTAATGTTTCAGAATGAATCAAGCTGAACACAACACATAGGTAATGGAACGGGTTTGTGCTGACCGGATCCCGTCGGGCATCTTGATGTCCTTGTGTCCGTCCACTTTGAGCGCCAGCTTGAACTCGCTGTCGAAGCTGCTGGTGGTGAAGAGACGCTCCAGGAAGGTGTTGAGCAGCCGCTGGTCGAACTCGTTATCGATGCGTCCTCCGTAGATGGACTGAGCCATCAGCGTCCTCAGCGCCGCCCACGGGATCTTATCCGGAGAGATGTTCTGCCGGCCCTGCGGAGAACGACAGACGCTCAGACTCTCTCTCACACACACGGATACTGAAGAACAAGGGACCGGACTCGAACCTTCGCCGTATCGTCCAGCCAGGTGTCCACCGTGTCGCAGGCGGAGCGCAGGTCCGACTCGCCGAACTCGTACTTCTTCGACCAGCCGAGCGGAGCATAGCGCAGGCGCTCCTGGATGACGGCGTGGAACCAGGCCAGGAGGAAGTACAAACGAGCTCGTTCGTTAGGAGACTGAGAGAAGAGAGACACGGCGATGATTAAACCAGACTGCAGGAACACTGACAACACTATTAACTACCACTTCACTCTCAATTCATAATTAGGTGGTGGTTACGTTAAATAAACCAGTCATAAGCAGCACAGGTATATTTGTAGCAATAGCCACCAATACATTGTTAGCATGCCGCTCACCTTACACATACGCGCCACAGGAATACTGCTAAACGTACGCAGCATATTAGCCTTCACACCAGGAGGAGGCTCGAACACAAAGATGCGTCCGGCACGCAGCAGGTTCACAGGGACCTGAGGGAGACACGATAAACCGTCAGACGACGACACGACACAACAGTGAGCACAGGAAGTGATGCGTGACCTTGGGGTTGATCTCCATGGTGAGGAAGAGCCGGAAGCAGGCGTGCGGCTGCATGGAGTGAAGCTTCTTCTCCAGCTGCATCAGCCAGCCGGGAGCCAGGTGAACGTTCTCCAGCATCACCCACCTGACACACAAACACACGTCAGATCACGTGACCGGCAGCCCTGGCCAATCAGGAGCTGGGCTCCTCTCACCTGCCGGACTTCACCGCTGTGTTGATGTCTCGGTCGGCCTTATTGAAGCCCTCAGCAGAACCTGAAGATGGACCGCATGCGTGTTAGTTCACTAGTTTAACAGCAGCTGACTCTCAGAAGCCGTTACTGGTTAGGCGATGGATTCAGCTTAATCCAGTCGAATTTTTCTAGACTGTTTACTGGAAAACTTCTAAAGTCACTTTTAAACTAACATTATGATATTGTGTAAGTCCATTAAAAAGTAGCTAATTCCGTACTTTTTACGGAAAGTAATGCATTACATTACTTTGATGTTACTTTGGGTCACCTGGGCTGCAAATAGCAAACTGATTTGAAAAAGTAACTCCGCTATTTCATTATAAATGTAAAAGCAATGCATTACTTCACTAGTAACTACACTGGCTGTGCACGTGCTGAAGGCTCTTACCGATGGAAATGGAGGTGATGTGTTTGTTCTGCTCAGCTGCGAGATCCCGCACCAATCCGCTGGCGTCGTATCCGGGCACGGAGCACATCAGCACCGGCGTCCCCGGCTTCACCTGCACACAAGAGCACTAATGCAGCATCCGCACCATCGCAGCGTCAGCACAGCACAGACACGAGTCCCTACCTCACTGTCCACGATGTTGGCCAGGTCCAGCGGCTGTTCGATGATGGACATGAAGTTGTCTCCCATGACTTTAGACACGAAGATGTGTGACATGGCCAGCAGACGGTCGAGTCTGAACGCCTGGATCAGCAGCAGCTGGTGGACGGCCTGACCGATCGGAGCTGAGGACATACAAACACACGTCACTCTAGCAGCCTCTCACAGGGAGCTGCGTGTGAAAATGTGTGAAAACATTGGAAAATGAGTCTGAAAATGCATGCAAAAAAGACGATTGTGAAAATGTGTGAATATGCATGCATAATGCGTGTGAAAATGCATGCAAAATACTTGTGAAATGCTTGTGAAAATGCATGCAAAATGCTTGTGAAAGTGTGTGAAAGTGCATGCAGAACACTTGTAATGTGTGAACGTGCATGCAGAACACTTGTAATGTGTGAACGTGCATGCAGAACACTTGTAATGTGTGAACGTGCATGCAGAACACTTGTAATGTGTGAAAGCGTATGCAAAATGCATGTGAAAATATGTGAAAGTGCATTGTACTCACTGGAGGTCTTCTCTTCGGACCACAGGTACGGCACTGACAGCTCCGGCGAGTTGCTCTCGATCCACATGAAGAATTGCTGGAGGACAGAAAGGCATTGCACATTCAGACGCTCTGCGGTGAAGAACAGAGGAGAGTACAGGACAGAGAGACGCTCACCTCATCGGCCTGCACTTTAGACACCAGGTCTTCAAACGCAGGCAAGTGGCTGAGGCGCACCATGGCCTCGGACTGCTCGCTGCTCAACCCCTTGACTTTCGGCACGGCCGTCCCGCTGAGCACGATCTCTTTCCCACGCAGGAAGTGCTGGAACTCTGCATCGAACGACGGCTCGCTGCGAAACACGAGAGAAAAACACAGCTCAGATCAGGAGCAAGACCACGTGTTAAAGCTCAACTCGAGCGGAGATGAACGCTCTTATTAATGTTAGTACCTGGTCAAGCCCTTCAGGTAGATTCGGGTGAGCAGCACGGCAAACGTGATGTGATCATGATGCAGCATTCCTCGAGCGACTCGGTTAAACGCCACCTGAACAGAAAACCATCGGCGTGAGGGTTACACGTGTGAGTGTATTTTAAAAGACCCAACTCATTCTCTGTGAGATTAATTTGTTTAATTGCCCTCTTGGAGATGATTTTTAATGCCTAGAGCAAAGACATATCTATAAAAGATATTTTGTTCCTGCTGAGGTCGGATTTATTAACCAAAAGGTGTGTTTTATTCATTTATATATATGTTTTGTAGTAGGATTATGTGTATTTGGTTTTCGCTGGTGTGGTCAAGGCCAAATTTCAACCATGGAAGATAATAAAGATGTATTGTGCAATTATTCCACTCAACTGTAGGGGGCTCCAAAATCAGGACAATACGCTAAACTCCATCCAGCTGCTTTAACTCATCTGCAGTTACTCGTTACATGTGTTTAAACTCAGCAGCAAACACAGTGAATAGAGTCAGATGGACTGGATCTGTGTTTGGTGTTGAAGGCCTTCTGTGCTCACCTGGAACAGGTCTTTGGTGATGACAGACAGGCGCTGCGTGTGGTCGCTCGCGCTCTTCAGGTTAGCGTTCTCGTATAACACTGTGTGATAGATGTCCAGGAAGAACTGCAGCGAGTACTGATACAGGAAGTGCATCTGTGAAAGAGACGGACCCGGCATGAGCTAGAGTTCACACACTCACACACACACACACTCTCTCTCTCATACACACACACACACACACACACACACACACACCTGGTTCAGAGACTCCATGGTGAAGTAGATGCTGCTGCAGGCCGAGGCCAGAGACAGATACTGCTGAGACACCGTCTCCACTTCCTGCATGATGATGTCCGTTTCCTCCACTTTCCTGGTCACCTCCGCCGCCTCCTTCTTCAGGTTCTCCAGGGTGGTGATGATGGTGTCGTCGTCCAGGATGCGACCCTTGACCTCGTTCAGGGCCTGCAGCAGCGATTTCTCCAGCTGACGCAGACGCAGCTGGAACTCACCTGCGCACAGATTCAACAGAACCACGTTAACACTTCCTTAACGAGCCGGCAGCACTTCCTGTGACGCTCTCCATCGCTCACCCTGCAGCTTCAGCAGGTCGGACCGCTTCTCGTCCACGTCCGGACGCTCGGCCTTCAGGACCTCGTTGAGACACTGGCTCTGCAGGCTGCTGCGGGTCACGGTGAAGTTCACGAAGGTCACTCGAGAGCAAAGGTCAGGAGGGAACTCCACCTGCAGACGCGTCACAATTCAAGTCTTTATTTCTTTCAACTTTAAAGGCAGACTTTGTACAGACTACTCTTTATGGTCAGAACGTCACAAACACTTCTTGAATACTTTCCAGTAACTTCTCCTTAAAATACATATCTCTCACAGAGCATTACCGTGGGGTCTCGTGTGGAGAGGAAGATGACGAAGGAAGGCGATAGATCGATGTCCTGATCCCCGAGCGTGATGAGCACTCGGCCGCCGGTCCTGCGCACCTCTCTGTTGAGCACCGGGTTCAGTATAGGGTCGTAGCTCTCCACGTCCTGACAGAGACACACAGGCACTAATGAGCAAGCGTCCGGAGCCTGACGGCTTCTACAGTAACACTGAGAGCGATGTCTCGTACCTGCACCAGCAGAGGGTTACCGAATCTCAGAGCGCTCTCCAAGTTCTTCCTGAAGGCATCGTCCAAAAAGCTGGTGCGGGTGATCTTCTTGTCTTTAAATTCGTTCAAGATGAACTCCGTGGCCTGACCTGACGGGTCAATGATCAGCGGATACCTGCAGAACACCACACGCGTGTGACAAGCAGAACAAGTTAGGGCTGTCAAAAATGACCAAAAGTTAGGGCTGTCAAAAATAATCACCTCTACAATACAAATCCACATTTTAATTTTAGGTTAAGGCAGGTTTATACGAAATGCAATGATGCACACCAACGGTCAAAAGTTAAGTCTCTTCTGCTTTATTTGATACGAAGTATAGAAAAAAAAAAACTGTAAGATTTGAAATATTTTTACTATTTAAAATAACTAATATATTTTTTAATTAATTTATTCCTGTGATTTTAAAGCTGATTTCTTTTTACCATCACATGATCCTTCGGAAATCATTAATTTGCTGCTCAAGAAATGCTTTTTATTATTATTATCATCAATATTTATTAACAGTGGAGTAATGTTTTTTCAGGATTCTTTGATGAATAGAAAGATCAGTATTTATATGAAATAAAAAGCTTTGTAACATTATACACTGACTATACCATGCAAAAAGCCTGTATAATTATTTTTTTGGTAAAGAAATTATTAAAATTAATATTAGTATTTAACTAATATTTTAAGGATGCTTTAAATTGATCAAAAGTGAAGATAAAGATTTATAATGTCACAAAAGATTTATATTTCAGATAAACGCTGCGCTTCAGAACTTTCTATTCATCAAAGAAACCTGAAAAAAATTATACTCGGCTGTTTTTAACATCATAAAAAATAAAAAGCTGAATATTAGAATGATTTCTGAAGATTATGTGACTGGAGTAATAATGCAGAAAATACAGCTTTGAAATCCGTTTAGAATACATTTCAATAGAAAACAGCTATTTTAAATAGTAAACAAATACATCTGAATGTACTGTATTGTGGATCTAATAAATACAGGCTTGCTGAGCAGAAGAGACTTCTTTGAAATCTTAGGGTTCTAATACTTTTGGCCGTTAGTGTCATTGCTTTTTAATTTTATCAATCCAACTGAATATCAAAATACTGCAGAAAAACAATCAAAGCAGGGAAGAGGTTTACGTTAAACTGAGCCGTTCACACAGAACATCGTCTACAGAGACATCTATCAGCGCTGCACTCGTGTCGCACACAAGAGAGCCGCTAATTAATTAAAGCAAGCTAAACACGTCTCGAGACTCCATGGCGGTTTTTCTTGCATCTCGTGTTTAAATTAATAAAGTGCTCTTTGTGATTGGTTTTCGGTCTTTTGCATTAAACTATGCATACATGATGCTTGTCTCTAATGAATTAACTTTATTTGGTTTATAAACGTGAATTTTTTCACAGATAGTCGTGTTATTTATTGCTTTGGATAAACGTGCGTTAGTGATATTCTGCTCGATGCGCCCTCGGGAGAGAAGACAAGCTTATTTTGCACCCTAACATAAATGATGCCTTTTAAATTCTAATGCAATTTATATTTAAGTGCAAAATTCTGCACATACTCGAGCGCTTAAGCTAAGCAGGCTCACTATAATGATTTAAATGGTGATTTCTTCTCAAATTCACCAGAAAAATATTTAGTCGAAGGCAGCCCTATTAATGCATACATGCTGTTTTGTTTATGCAACTTAATTATTTTTGGATTATAAACATAATGCACTTTTTCCACAGATAGCCATGTTACTTTATTGCTTTAATAAGCATGCATTAGTAATATTTTACTGGATGCGACCTCTTTGAGAGAAGCCAAAACGGTAGCTGAAATGACGATTGCTAATATTTAAGTGCATGAGTGCTTCAGTAAGCGAGCGGGAGTCCCGGACTGGGCTCTCACCGGTTGAAGCGCTTCAGCATGATGGCGTTCTCCGTGCACAGGTCATCAGCGGGCAGGGAGTTGGCCTGCCAGCGAAGCCTCTCGTCTGCATTGGACAGATACTCAGTCCTGGCGATGTCCGTGCGGAACTGGACGGGAGAAAGAAAGCGCAGGTCAGGACGGATTCAAAGCACCGAGTGTAGCTTTATCACATCACGCTGTCATTATACCTGAATGTTGGCCTGCTGGAGGTGATGGGACCAGGTGGTGAAGAGGTTCTGTCTCATCTGCTGGTCGAAGTAACCGGCGTAAGCGATGAAGGCGGCGGAGAGCAGACAGTCTCCGGCGATGGTGGACATCTGGTTCTTGAAGGTCTCGCTGGTCTTTTCCCATCGCTCGCTCTCAGCGGATAAACTCTTCAGCAGGGCTGTGCTGCGGTTCACCTGCACCCATCCAGGAGATTAACGACTAGTCGAGCTTAAACAGTTGTTCTGAGAGGACTAGTCTGCCACAGGTTTAATTGGCTTTGTGAACAGCTCGGTGGGGAACATGCTTCAAGAGGATCTCACTCAGTCAAAGCTCATATGTGTCCCTGGAGTTTCTTGATTTAAAAGATCGTTTATTCAAAGGGACTTTCAAATGAGGAAGATATGAAATGCATTGTTTCTTGCATGGAAAATAATTGCATGTTGGCTTAACTTTTTAATAGCTTATTTGGCTATTTTCATGTTTAAAATCTATGGAAAGCCGTTTCTCACGTTACACCGCGCGACTCTCACGTTACATGTCAATCAGATTTAAGTAGCACTAAAAAAAGGTTTCATTTTCACAAGTTAAACCTCTTGCAATGGCAACAACAGAGTAAACAGCTTCCTCTAAGGAGCAGAAATACTGCATCCCGTTAAAGTGTGCTGATCAGTGTTTGCAGTCGTACCTTCGCCTCCACGGTGGCCAGATCAGCTTTGATGGCCTGAGCTTCAGAGATGAGCATGGCGTACTCCTCCTTATAGCGTGCGATGCTAGACTCCAGATCCCGGATCATCTGCTCCACCTCCTCAGCCTTGGTCTTGTTGTCTGTAGCGTCGTCCTCCAGCTTCTGCAGCTCGTTCCTCAGCGGCTCCACCCGCTTCAGCATGTCTGCGTAGTTCAGCTGAACACAAAGCCAGAGGTCAGCAGCGGCAGACCTCGTTCAGACAGAGCTTCAGCGGTCGGTGTCGTACCTGAGCGATGGCCCATTTGACCATCGGCCCGCAGGCCAGCGACGCCCGGTTCACCTGCTCGTAGTTGTAGCTGGGGTTGGACATGTAGTTCTTCTTCATCTTCTCACGGATGGAGTCGCTGGGACGCAGGGAGAGCGTGTTAGAATGAAGCAGACGGTGATTTCATCACGACACACGAGTAGAATATTTGCCATGTCAGCATCTTAGACTATTTTCATGCCAACAACTATTCAAGTATAACAAAAACAATAAAAACAAGCACGTGTTATATTACTCATGACACAGAATGAGGATGAACTGAACATATCTACACTGCCAAAAATGCTTTTCTTACTTGGATATTTTGTCTTGTTTTCAGCCGAAATATCTAAACATTCTTAAATCAAGGATTTTCTAGATAAGTAAAAATTATTATTAAGTAAAAACATGTCAAAATTAAGTAAGTTTTTGATTGAAACAAGCAAAAATAATCTTGTTTTCTGTTTGAAATAATATTATTTTGCTTGTTTCAAGCAAAAACTCACTTAATTTTGACATGTTTTTTCTGAAAACAAGACAATTTTGACTTCAAATTAATAATTTTTTGATATTTTGGCTGAAAACAAGAAAAAAAAACAAGACACAAAGAACAGCATGTTTTGCAGTGACTCGTTCATAAAGAGTCACTTGATTCGTTCCTAAATGATTCAGTTGAACGAATGACTCGTTAACAGTTACTTGCCACTTTTGGTTTCTTATTAAGAGTATAAATGTCATTGTTTTTAATCATTTCATGAATCAATACTAAAGATTCGATGCTTTTCTCATTTAGCACAAATAACTAATCTATTTATGACCCTGGAGCACAAAAGCAGTCAAAATTATCAATATTTATAATAATTGGTTCTCAAAATGAAAAATTTGACCAGATGGTGCCATTTTGATCTATAAAGCAAATACTCGCTTTATTCCCGTTTTCTGCTTCTGCATATTTTAGAGCCAGTTGGATAAATAATACAGCTATAATTATGTGTGTGTGTTGTTGTAATATCTGAGAGATAAACTCTACTGTAAATCATAAATCCAATCACGGTCTCCAGCAGAGCTTTGCTGCATCTAATGCTTAATAATATCTTACCAAAAGCTCATTTCTTGAGATATCAACCTCATATTCCAAACACAGCTTGTTTAGATTTATGGCTTGTGATTTTGATTAGTTTAACACGTTTCATAAAATATAATTCATAAACTTTAAACTTTGTTTACTTCAACAATAACGGATCTTTTTTAAAACGAGACCAAACTTAACGCAAAGTTTTTTGACACGGATATTTTTGTCCACTATGGAGCCATGTGCAACTTCTTTATTGACGCACAAAGAACAATATCCTAATGATTTTGGGCGTAAAAGAGAAATTGATAATTTTGGGCCATACAATGTGTTGTTGGCTATTGCTACAAATATAGCTGTGCTGCTTATGACTGCTTCAGGGACACATAAAGAAACTTGAGTTTCTGCAACGACAAAGTGCTTCAGAGTCAGTCACCTGATCTCATCGGCTGAAAAGTTCACAATAGTGGGGATGAAGTTCTCTCGCATGATGATGGAGCGAATCTGTTTCCAGTCGGTGGTGCTCTCGCCCAGCAGCAGACAGATGGACTCCAGAGCCAGCTTGACCGCCGCCGGCGGGTTGGCCATCGAGCGCACCTCCACCAAGTGCTGCTTCTTAATCGATTTAACCGCTAAATAACCCACAAGCAGAGGAGAGAGTGAAGAGGTTATCGCAGTGAAACTCCACCGATGTCTCCGGCGACTGACACCGCCGCAGCCGGACACTAGGTGGCGCTTGTTTTAGAGAAACATTTGATTATTAGCCAATGTTTCTCAAATATGGAGCGCAAACTCAGCAGGTGCCATCTCAAATCAGTGAATATTTCCACAGCTAACAAGAAAAAACATTTCAAACGGATACTGTATTTAATATTAAAAGGTTGACCGATTTATCGGTTTTGCCGATTAATCGCCACAGAGCGCTATTCACATAGCTTTACATTAAATTAGATTATAGCGGTCCCAAATCGTTGTTAATTAGGACTTCACCCTAGGCTGTAGAAGTGTGTATTTTTCTTCTGTGGTTCTAATAAAGTCTGTATGATTGATGTAGAGAGCTGTAATATCGATGGACAGAACTCATGCTGCTTCAAGGCCTGTTCTGTGATTAAATAACTCGTTTTAGACCGCTTTAGTCGAATCAGTTGGAACTGAATGCCTGGCGACTCTGATTCTGAGCTTATCTGTGAACAGTAGATGGCGCTCTGCTCTAGTGTTCATCCACTCAAACACAGATGAAGAGTCTGTAATCTCACCTCGGCTCAGACGCCTGATTAATGTAAATCTCACTGTGATTTCTGTGCGAATCGTATGATTGTTTTAGATTCAAGTGTGTGAACAGATTTGGAAACGAGCGGAGTACGGCTGTTTCTGAAGCATGCAGTGCTCAAAACTAAGCTCTTTTATTTTCTGCGATTAAGTGATTAATATGATTTTGGTCGACGAGCCTCTTCTGGTTCGTTAGGGGTCCTAGATAGAAGCAAATTAAGTCTGAGAGTATATACACACAGCATACATATGTGATTTCAGAGCTACTGTGTGTATTTATCTAAAGAGGTCTTTTGAAATGGTAATACTTTACTCCATTAGTAACATCGTTAAGATGAATGAAAGCTGCAGAAGTGTTGTTTCTTGTTAAGAGTGGTAATTATATTTACTGTTACTAATACATTTTTTAAAATGTTAAGTTTCTACTGTTAATATTAGGTATTACACTAACTAATTTTAATGATCAATATAATATTAATATGCAATTTAAGTTTTTTTAAATAAAATGAAAGCACTATTTAAAAACTATTGGTTGATTAATTGGTATCGGTGTGGTTCGACTTAGTATTTTTGTCTCAATTTCCAGTATAAATATCTCATTTTTGAATCAAGATGCATTTACTGTACGAGTAAAATTATTTAAGATAACTTTTTTTTTGTCTCAAAACACGCAAAAATATCAGCTAATGGGGTAATACAAATAATATTAACTCAAAGGCTAAACTATTTTTCCTCTTACCCCATTAGCAGATATTTTTACTTGTTTGAAGCAAAAACTAATCAGATGAATTTTTTTTTCGTAATATTTTGATTCACGGTTCTTGTCAAGTAAACGCATCTTGATTCAAGAATGTTTAGATATTAAACAAGGCAAAAATACTAAGTAATATAATATCGGTCGCCCTCTCGTTAATCTGTGCATCGTTATAAGCGTACCGTTCTGAGCCTCGATGACGGCCGGCTCCACCTGGTCCAAATCCTCCTTCACACTCAGCTGCTTGTCTTTAATCACTTCCTGCTGCTTGTAAACCGCTTCCTGTATGTCCTGACTCATGACCTGTGAAACCAAACGACACCCGTCAGAGCAGCGGCACACGAGCACTGAAGGACGCGCTGAACCGGGACCCTTGCCTTCTTCTTCTCCGCCTCCTGCTGGTCCTTCACCATCTTCTTCAGCTTGTCGTTGGCAGCAGCGTTTTTGACCTCCAGCTCCTGACTCTTGATCCGCAGGTCGCGCCGCAGCTCCTCCACCTGTGACGTCACACCATTATTTTGGGGAGTATTGGTAGCAATAGACAACAATACATTGTATGGGTCACAATTATACATTTTTATTTTATGACAAAAATCATTAGATATTGAGATCATGTTCCATGAAGATATTTAGTACATTTCCTACTATAACAAATATTATTGATTATTAATATGCATTGCTAAGAACTTAATTTGATTCTCAATATTGTTTTGCACCAGATTTTAAAATATTGTCCAAACCATACATCAATGGAAATATCATTTAGTCAGCTTTCAGATG
>QVTF01023757.1:0-7500 GCA_003573665.1 Oxygymnocypris stewartii | reverse complement strand
GTACAATAGACATCCGAACTATAACTTTCATGCCAGTTTTCCATGATAAGCTGAATGATTGTAAAGCAGAAGTAACACTGTGTAGCTGAACAGACGGTTTGTGAACAGCGCTGACCTGGTGCAGCGTCTGGTGCACGAACACACAGCCGTTGACGATAGCCTCGCGGTGGCTCGGCAGCTGCGGGAGCTTGTCGTACACGGTGGGCATGTAGTCCGGCACTTTGTAGTTGGGCTTCTCCAGGTCCATCTTGCAGGTGAACTCTTTACCCACCTGATAGAGCGCTTCAGTGGACCAGTCCCCAAACCAGTTGAGCACACACCTGAGGAACACGCATTAAACCAGCATCGGTGAGAGACAGGAGTCGACATTAGCTGGGATTTAATCTGATGCACAAAATTAGAATATCACTTAAAACATCTGAATGTTTTTTGGCAGTACATTGAAGCATTGAAAATAACTATATAATCAATCACTGCATTTTCTTCTCAGAAAGATGCTGTTAGCCGTAACATTTTATTTTAAGATTTAACATTTGTAGATGGTCTCAAGCAAAAGAGTTGCAAAAACTAAAATAAAACACAATAATGAATAAATCAGTATATATAAAATTGTGTGTCATGTTTGTGATTTTTATGTTAATGTAAGCTATAGCTTCTGACCTTTAAATCAAAACATACTCATTATTTTATGACATCAATTACTGCTTTATTTAATCAGAAACAGTCTAAATGTTACTAGTGTTGGCTATTTTACTTTTAATTTAATTAGAAGTATTCCAACAGGAACAAGTATTCCAACAGCTTAAAACTCGTTACCAAGCGGTCGTTAGGACCCGGGGGAGGCTATTACTGATTACTCTCTCACACACACACACACACACACACACACACACACACACCGAACTCCTTCAGTGCTGCTTTCACAGATTAAACACAGCGATCCATAACACTGATCTAATTTAATCGATCTAATCGCTGGCATGCGAGTTAATATCGGTAAGACATATCGGCATAATTCTTCATATCGGGTCGATATTTACATTTAAAGCATTATCGGCCGATATCAGTCCGATAATATCATGCATCTCTAACAGCAAGGTCATGGGTTTGAGTGCCAGGGAACGCATGCGATGCATGAATCAAACGCACCTGTTGAAGAGGGCCGGTGAGGTGGCCGCTCTGTCCTTTAGTCCCTCGGACGACGGGTTCATGGTGAACACCACGTGCAGGTTCCTGATCACCTGACTCGTGAACCACTTGTACAGCTCCTCGTGAGTGTCCAGCATCAAGCCCTCCTTCTGCGCTCCTTCCTTGCACTGCGTCATCAGCGTGGCGTATTCGTCGCCCTCGAACAGGCCGGGCACCTGCAACGAGAACGCAATTGTTTGAGAATGAGCAAGTTCAAATGAGGTGTCCGAATGCATGGTCTGCTCCGCTCCGTTGCAGGAGGCCGATATCAGAGACGCGCTTCGGGTTCATACTCATGCGGCAAAGCATCGGGACAAAAACAATCCGCCACTAGATGGCGGGCCAGAACACACTCAAAGGATAATTCAAGAGAAATACAACTAATCTAATCTTCATTCACCAACTTGCAACACTTGCTAAAACACATGTGGGAAATGCGCAATGAATAAAAATAACAAATAACAAATAAAAGAGAACTTGAATATGCAATTAATGGCATGTTTGAGTCATGCTCTTAACGAGCTGCATTTTGTTTAATTGTTTGCGTGCTGGAGATACGCTATTATGTTGTGTGCAGTGATGTTAACATTGAGAGAAAACGGCACAAAGAGTCTAAAGAGGAAAGCTGACGGCATACAAAGAAGAATAGAAAGAACTATAAGTTATTAGTCGATATATGAATTAATACAGCATGTGGTTTATGCATGCCTCGCTTTTGTTAATAAACAGTAAACATTATAATTTTATATCTGCTAGCTATCCTATTATTGTTTGCATTGTTTTCAATTAACCACTGTATGATTTGTATTGTGTAATCACATTTTCTAGTGTTTATTACTACATTTTCGAGTGTTTATTACTACATTTTCGAGTTTACTACTACATTTTAGGGTTTACATTTTCTAGTAAATTTTCTTTTACAAATTTAATTAGCAGGTTTTCTAATTAAATTGTCTTTCGGGCGACTTGTAACATCTTGTCCAGGGACTACGAATGAAAAATAGCCTTTGGCTAATTCTGGGACATTTACAGGAATATTTTTTTAAAGCTAGTTTGTTATTGTAGTCTGTTTTATTGCTGTGCTTTTTAATTAAGAATAACAATGAATCCATCTTTTAAGCATTTGTTTAAAAAGTGAAAAGTGTGTACAGAACAATACAGTACAGTCTTTTCTTGTAAAACGTGATCGAAAGATCGATACAAAGCGTCCGAAGCACGGCTTATATCAGCAAAAGTGGAACAATTCAAAACTCAAACAACACTGACTATATTCAAATGTCTCTATTATGGATTTATGAATATGATCTTTCATGCAGTGTGTGAGTGAATTAAAACCGGTTAAATTTGAAAGTGCTCGTAAAGTCATCGTCTCTCAAAATAAATCAGAGTCGTTATAAAACCAATCCCAAACATTAGCATATTTCCCGCCCACATGTTGCAGCGGTTTCCCCGGTAACGCTGTACACAAAGTAACACTGCGCTCTGCTTTAAATTAAATCAACCAATCAGAGCAGATTAGCGTCATGCAGAGGCGGAGTTTGGAAAACTGAATTGTTTGAGAGTCGTTGAGCAAATAAGATAAAAACAAAAGCATATTAGAAGTGTTTTTTCTGACCTTGCATGCATCCCGAAACCAAACTTTCATAACTCATAATAGGGGCACTTTAACTACTTTTGTTACCATTTAACTATAAAAGAAAAACTATTCATCAGCATGCATTGAGCAGCATGAAAAAAGGAGTGCAACCAAATCATGCGAGCAGAACGGAGAAAGTGTTTCTTCACGGGCCGCACCTCTCCGTTAGCCAGCAGCGTGTTCATGCGCTCCAAGAAGCCCGAGTCCAGCACGTTCGACTCGTCCATGATGAAGGCGATCTTCTCGTTCTTGCAGCCGGAGCGGCGGAGGACCGTACGCAGGTCTTCGTCAAAGTCCTCGCCGGTGTATTTGCGGTGGACCTGTGAGGATACCATCCGTTACAAAAGCCCAAACCACCATCAAACCCGAGCGACTATTATTAGTCCGTTCCAACCTTGATCTGATAGACACTCAGTCCGTTCATCCAGGCCACGAAGCGGGAGAGCGTGGTCTTCCCAGCGCCGCTGACGCCGATCAGGAGCAGGTGACCCTGCGGCTGACGGAAGATTCTGAGGGAGAGCATCGTTTACATTTAGCCATGTGTGACCAAGCAGTCCAAGCAGCACAGGTATACTTAGAATACATTGTATGGGTCACAATTGATCCTGTTATGCCAAAAATCATTAGGATATTAAGATCATAAAGATATTTAGATATTTACAACTTCAAAGATGATTTTCTCAATATTTAGATGTTTTTGCACCAGATATTCAAATATTGTCCAAACTATACATCAATGGAAATATTATTTATTCAGCTTCCAGATGATGCATACATCTCAAGATTTTTTTTTTTTACACTTATGACTGGTTTTGTGCTCCAGGGACACAGTCATATGCTAAATGAGCAAAGAGCAAAAAATTCTGAAAATTAAAAAAATAAAATAACTAGATAAATAAATATATAACAAAAAAAATCAACAATCGGTCAAATGTTCTAAAAATTTTTTTTTGAGAATTTGTAAAATTTTCTGATTTTTATTTCTTTTTTTAATCGAGAATAGACCAAAAAAAAAAAAAAAGGCTAATCTGTCAAATGTTCTGAAAAACAAACAAACAAAAATCGGTCAAATGTAAAAAAAAAAAAAAAAAAAAAAAGTCAATGTTCTAAAAACAAAGTAACAATGTTTTGCCCAATCGCCCAGCCGTAGCTGAGAAACCTGGCACGGCTCTCGTTACCTGTCGATCCGCAGCACGTGATCCAGAACCTCATTGAAGAGCACCAGAGGAACGTCCAGCTCCTCCTCGTAGAACACCTTCAGCCTGGCCTTCACATAGTCACGCAGCTCCTCCTGCTCCACGGGAATGTAGTCCTGCAGGAGAACAGCAGCGGTCAGGCGTCTCGGAGTCTGCGGTGACGTCCGGTAGAGCTCAGCCGGTCACTCACCTTGGACAGCCAGTTGCTGTAGAGGATGGGTCGGGTCAGGGCTTTGTCACGGTCGATGTTGGGAAAGTGTTTGAGGGCGACCATGTTGATGTTCTCATCGGTCCAGCGTCGCTCCTCGTCCTCCACCAATCTGCCGGGAAAGTCACAAGAATCAACACATACAGCTTTGCTGCGGATGCACATGTTGGAAACAAAGAGTGACAAAGTGATCTACCGAGCCTTAAAGGGACAGTCACACAAAAATAAAAAACACACAACATGATTTACTCACCCTAAAGCCGTCCTAGGTCTATATGACTTTCTTCTTTCAGATGAAGCTAATAGGAGTTATATACTTAATAAACATCCTGGTTCTTTCAAGCTTTATAATGCCGGTGAATGGGTGTTATTTTCAATAGCCCAAAAGAAGTCCAATAAAGCGCATCCACCCATAATAAAGTCAAGTCAGCTTTATTTATATAGTGCTTTTTACGATACTGATTGTGTCAAAGCAGCTTTACAGTATCATACGTGTCCCTGGAGCACAGACGCTGTCTTAAGCAGCACAGCTATATTTGTAGCAATAGCCAACAATACGTTGTATGGCTCAAAATTGTTCCTTTTAAAAACAAACAAATCAAGATCTGCTCATATTTAAAAAGTAACGTAACATTATTTTCCATAAAAAGTAATTGATTAATTAGTTACTTTTTTAGGGAGTAACGCAATATTGTATCGCATTACTTTTAAAAGTAACTTTCCCCGACACTGCCTAGAATGCCTCGAGGGGGAGTAAATCATGGGGGGGGGTTCATTGAAAGGGTGTTTGAACGGACCGGTCCTGGAAGAGGCGCAGCGCTTCGTGAGCCCAGATGCGAATCAGTCCCTCCACAGGCAGCGTCTCCAGCGGCCGCAGCGCCTCAAAGATGCCTCGGACCCAGCGGGTCATCTCTCTCGGAGAGTAGATGTAGTGAGGCTGCGTGTCCTGAGTGAAGCGCTCCTGTACAAACACACCAGAGAGAGCGTGATCCAAAGCACTCATAACGTTCATCACGTGACCGGCTCAGAGATCCACAGCACAAGCCTGTCAATATTATACCGGTTTACAAGCTGCACCACCTCTCAAAGCAATGAAGTAGAAATGTTTAGTTTAGCTGTTTTAAGCACCCGTCGCAATTTCAAATCACTAAAAAAACTGCGCGACAAAACACTTAAAGAGTCGTTGTATTTAAAGCAGTGATATTAAAAGGCTAAGCTCAGTACACACCTCACTGACGATGCATGGTTTATATCTGATTAACCTGAATATGAACACAATGCACTTAACGGTTCAGTGTTTCTCTGGGAACACATTTAATGTGAATCTTTAACAGTTCATCTGCTCGTCTATATAAACTATGCATCGTCAGTAAAGTGTGTACCGAGTTTAGCCTTACCCTTTTCCCCGCCAAACACTGGATTTACAAGTTTCTGAATTCTCGCTGTTATACGCTAGGGGGCGCTGTTACGCATCTCCTGAACGAGTCTAGAATAGGGGTGCAAAGGGGTGGAACATTTCCGGTAACTTTCCAAAAATCCCGAAACATTTCAAAAATTCCCGGTAACATAAAAAGAATTCCGGAAAATTAAAGCTTCCAAAATTCCCGGAAAATTTTCACAATTCCCATTAAGTTTTCCAAAATCCTGGACAATTTTCACAATTCCCGGTAAGTTTACAACATTTACTGGAAATTTTGCAACCCTAGTCTAGAATCGCTCGATCAAAAACACAGACCAGGAAGACGCAGCGATCTCATATATAACAATATGCTTATGAAAAATAATGTGATCAGCGTTGAACAGCGTATAAATGAAATCTGCGTGATGTTACAGAGAGAAATGTGGATCCAGAAAGAGCTTTGGGACGCTGATGGAAGCCATCTATGCTTTAATAACATAACTGATCCAGATATAGTATTTGATAAATCAATTTCCTCAAATTTAGCTTTTTTATGAAACCTATTCAAGTGTTGATAAAAAAAACAAAGCTTGAAGCTAGAATAAACCTGATTGTTGTGTTGTTTGAAACTAGAGGGTCTGATCTTTATATTTTAATGTATTCACACAATAGAATATTCTAGAGGCCATGATGACATTTTAGTTCAAATCAGTAAAAACGCTGGCGGTGAAAGAGTCAATATCAGCGTTTCACTACATTACTAAAAACAGCTGGCGGTCAGTAGAGCAACGCCTCGTTCTGCCCTCAGGGTGTGCGTTCCTATAAGAGTGTGACGGTCAGGGGAACACGATCAGTGTACCTGAGACATGGTGTAGAACTCGACCATGGCCGCGGTGAGCGGCTCGGCGAAGGTCCGCCAGCGACGGGATGAGTCTCAGCATGGCTCTGTTGAAGGTGCCGTAGATCTGCGTGAGCGAGGCGGGGCCGGGATAATCCACGTACACCACCGGCACGTGACGCAAGAACCTGCAAACCATCAGAGCAGTTAGGACATCGCTGAACACCACCCTCGTGAAGAGTCAAATACATTGATTTCATACTGAGTGTGGTTCAAATCTATTCATATTTAGACTTACTGATATAAAATATGATTTTATTCATTAGTATTTGTGTCTTGTTTTCTAGCATATCATCTACAAATTCTGGAATTAAGATATTTTGTCTTGTTTTATGAAAATATCATGCACATTTTTGTTTAAAACGAGTACAAATATCTGCCAATGGGGAGAGAAACACCATTTTAGTTCAAAGGCTAAACAATATAATTTTTTGTAACACATTGCAAGATATTTTGTACTTGTTTGAAGCAAAAACTAACTATATTTGCATGATATTTTCATAAAACAAGAGCTTATTTTAACCTCATGACTCGAGATTTTTTTTTTTTTTTTAGGAAAATGTTAGTTTACATGGTTTAGAGCATTAAAAATAATGTAAAAAAAAAAAAGAAGATATTTCATAAGTTATACGGGACTCTATTTCTAAAAAAATAAATAAATGACATGAATGAACATGCATAGACAAAAACAATAGATTTGAATCAATACATTGTTCGTTTTCAAGAGTAATATATATATTTTTTTTACCAAATTTTGTATAAATATGATTCTCAACGACGTATAAGAGAATTATTCAATATAGCACTAATCTTTCTGCAAAATGTCATAAACGGGGTTTCTCATTATATACAATGCATCTATAAACTAACTCTAATTTGCATTTTAATGGGAGCAATAATTGATAATTTACAATGTCATAATTTCTTTCCCTATTAATTTGTTATGTCTCCCTAAATGCGTAATAAACATGCTTT
>QVTF01023756.1:0-49389 GCA_003573665.1 Oxygymnocypris stewartii | reverse complement strand
AGCGGATCTCTGCAAAGGATCACTGGCACACCCGTATCTGGATGAGGGGCGTCTGCGGTACCACACCTGCATGTGCAAATGCTGCTACACCACTTCCTCTGGCCGCGTCTACACCAGTGACTTTGAGCCGTCACCAACCCCAAGTTTGACGATGGTTTTGAGAAGAACCTGACGTCAGTTCGGCAGGTCAAAGGTGAGCTTGCTTATCAATTCATATGTACTACACCTTGTGCTGATTGCAGCACACATTATACAACATGTGAGACAAACATTGGTAGTCTATTCATTTAACCTTTTGTCCTCATCCATCCCCCGGTTTGTAGACAACGTGTTTAGGAGCTTAATTGAATTGAATCTTTTTGAGAGCATGTGCCCCTCATGCCAGCGCGTGTTAATCAGAAGTCTCCTGCTTCAGATCCCCTGCTGCTCCTGTTGTTTTTGTCCCTTGTTTTCACCCTTCATTCGGGGCCCCTGGATCTGTGCTTGCCTTCTACTGTCAGCGGGTATTAGTGAGAGTCTGTCACTAAAAGCAGGCTTACTGTGCTGTCGGCTCAAAATAACTCTGCCCTTCACCCTCCCTCCTCTTCCTCCATCCTGTGTGCAATGTGTTTCCACTGGAGGATTAGTCAGTGCGGATGGAGCCGACCGCCTGGAGACTTAAAGCGATTTGGGGAGGCAGCCGCATTTGGAACGCGAGGGGAACCCCTCTTGGATCGATACATGAGGAGTTTTCGCATTGGCTGAGCTAGTTTTAAGCTTAATCGCTTGAATGCTAAAATAAAGAGTTTAGATAGATAGATAGATAGATAGATATTTCAGATAGTACAGTCTGCCGGTAGGATCTTCCTTTAGAATCGACTCTCTGACCTGAAAGGTTTCTGCTGGAATAGATCTTCATTCAGTGATTCATTCAAAATTTAGATCTGTCCTGAAAATACAAAATCCTAGTTCTAGATGAAAATCTGTGAGGAGTCATCTAATCCTGCGAGTCACATCACTTCATCTTTTTTTGTTACAAGGAATGATGACAAAATTGTGTGAACTACCAAATGCCTTTAACTAGTTAACAGGTTTGACTTGCTGTCTACCTGTTGAATGAATGAATGATGCATTTATACCTGTTAATTAGATTGACCTAAAAAATGTCATCATTTACTCACCCTCGTGGCATTCGGAAACCCATTTTTATTTAACATGAACACAGGAGAATGTTGTAATTGATTTGTGAACTGTTCTTTTAAATCATGATAGCACGTAACTTGTAAACCAAACTGTAATGTATTCTTTATTTCTCATAATCTCTCCTCTTTTCTTCCCCACACAGAGATCATTCATCAGTTCATCCTGGAGCAGCAGAAGGGGAATCGGGTACCGCTCTGTATCAACCCCCAATCAGCTGCCTTCAAAAGCTTTATCAGGTGAGGCCGCCCTCCACTTTACATCATCATCTGCTTTCTTCTGCTTATGTCCGAATCTCATGATCAAGTATCCAGGATGTATTTAACTCAGAAAAAATAGCATAAATAAATTAGACCTTTATTTAGGTCCATTAAGATTTTTGCATTGTTATATTTTTTCATCACAAAAATTATCATCACTAATGGAAAATTATTTGTCTAAAGTCAGCATAAATTTAATTCAGTACAAGTATGACAGCTAGTAAGTATACACTTTATCATTTAAATAATATAAATCATTTAATGTTTATTTAGGTAATTAATATTATTATTTTACATTTCAAAAGCGAGAATGAGGTTTTAAACAGTACAAAAGCTACTGAGAACTGTGGCTGGGGTTTAAATTGTGATCAGGGTTATCAGAGATGCCAAAACAAAGCCAGTGAGCATGAATGTCATTTTTTGAAGGGAAGCCATGTTTTGGAAGTGTTTTGGGTTGAAGCAACATGCCATTGTTAATATTTAGACAGACATTTTTACATAAAAGGGTGTTTGTGTAATTTCTAACCATTATTGCTTACAACCAGAGCCTGGTAGACTAACAAATTGTAGTCTGTTACTGATTCCAAATGACATGACAAAAAATGTAGTTAGTAATGTAATCCATTACATTACACATTTCAGGTAGTGTTATCAGACTAGTTTTAGATTACTTTTGGCCTAACTAGTTTATCACATCAATTTAAATAGTATAATGTTGTACCATATTGATATAAAAATACACAGAAAATATATTCCATTCATTGTAATTAACAAATAAATATATTTATTTATATGAAAAAAAGGTTTGGAAATCCATGTAAAAATAAGAAATAACATGAATTTGGCATTTTAATGTATTTGAAAGACACAAGTCTCCCAATGACATAGTAATAAAATGTTAAATAACCCACTGAGTGATAATTCAAAAAAGAATTGTGTTAATCAATAGTTGATGCAATATTGAAACACTTCTTAAACCTGTAATGGGTTTTAAATCCTGTGGTCACATGCTGTGTATTCACCTGACTAATGACTGGTCTTTGTGTGAATGACTTTCTGAGTATATATAAGCGGTAGACTATTTTAGAAAGGAACATTTAAAATATGTTAAAGAGGAATTAGGGAGAAACATGTGTTATTGTATTTATATGTAATCAGGTAATCAATAAAAAGTAATTAAGAGTACTGACAAAAATATTGACATACTGACAAATAAAAATTGTAGCCTGAATGCACTGTAAGTTGCTTTGAATAAAAGCGTCTGCTAAATGCATAAATGTAAATGTAAGAGTATTTTAAAATGCAATTTAATCTCATTAAGTATCTTAATTTTTGGAATCTGATTACATAATCCAGATTAAATGTAATCACTTACTACTCAGCTCTGATTAAAACTACTGCACATTTGGTGTCCTGACAAATCTGGGCTTTTCAATCTTATTTTGCAACTTATTTGTCAGTGTCTCAACACTAGATGGAGACATCTCCTTAACAAAGCAAAACATAACAATCCCCCTCTTCTCTCCGTCCACAGCTCAACAGTAGCTCAGCCCTCTGAGATGCCTCCATCTCCTCTGGTTTGGGAGTAACTGAGGACGGCGGAGAAGATGGTGTGGATTAACAGTGGTGGTGGACGTCCCTCCAGCGGCCCGTCCCGCGTCCACCCCTCGCCCCCCCTGGACTACTGACCCCAGGCATCCCCAAACTGCGTAGCATTTCACTGGAGTCTAGGACTAGCCATGTCGCTGATGTGTGTGTGTGTGTACTGTAATACTTACTAAATGGAGTTTTATAGAAGCAACCACTGCTGATGAGTTCAAGTGGGACACGGGACGGGTGGGCATGGTCACGGGGGGTCCGTTCGTACATACCCACTGCTCTGTAGTAGTATACTAAAGGTTCGTGAAGGGAACGAACCTGTACTTTCAGCAGACAAAGTCGACCCCTGTGAACTTTAATGTATTTTGAACAGCAGGGCGGCAGAGTCTTTGCAGTATCCCTGAAGGAAAACACATCACGACTATGTGTGCGAGTAATCATGCTTTATTTATTCATGGAAACAGGAAGTGCAGTGCTTCATGTAGTATGGAAAGAAGGCAAGTTCCTCTGAATCTGTCTTTCGCTCACGCTAGAACCAGGGCGAAAAAACGCTGTCCTCATTAGTAGCCTATTTATTAGGCCCAACCATATAAATTTGTGTATTTAGGTGACGGCCCTTGTGAAAGGTGCGGTCATATTTACCGCTGCTCTGAATTTCGAGCGCGAAATCCAGTTTCAGGAATTAGCGCATTTTGAAAAAATGACTAATGAAGTATTAGTTGGTGATGTAAATTTGTCACGCCAACCGACAGAAAGCTGCTTCATACATAATTATGCTATTGGCGACAAAAAAAACCAGAAAAATCGGCAGCAAATCTGAAATATCGCTAGTGTGACCGCATCTTAAGAACTGTGACTACTCATTAGGCTAGGCTCATTGCGTTTATTGCCTTCAACGGCAGTGTGATTTTTATGACTTTCTTCCATTTTTGCTGTCGTCTGCACTCTTCCTTCAATCTATCTTTGTTCGTATCTCAATTTCCGTCTCATATTCAACTCTTCTAATCAGTATTCCTTAGCGCAGCACTTGGCAGAGATACTGATGCGTAGGCTTCTCTTAGTACTCTGAATGTGGATGTGTTGTGTCAGTATTTAGTACTTCGGATGGGTGACTGAACGGCACAACGACTCAAAAGGATCCAAAGCATGCAAGATCGGCCCGAGGCAAAATGCTCGTACCGAAAGGGTTTATTTGAAGTGAAGGAGACTTTGTGAGCTTGTCCAGAAATCTTGCAGGTGCTTGTCTCGTACTGAGACTAAAAACCCAACGCATGTAGCGAAACGATATGGGGAGGTTTATGTTATCAGATTACCTCTGAATCCTGCTCTCCCTGATCTAGAATAGCATGCAAACCAAATTAAAGGCTAAAAACTAAAAAATAAATAAATAATGGGTTGAACATTTGGTCAACCGAATCATTCCATAATTGCAATGGTATTTTACCAAACTGTGTCTATAAAGACAAGTGACGAACACCATTGCGAGTGCATGTATGGACCGTGCATGCTTCTAACTGACTGTGGCATCACAATAGTGATCCTGTAGATGTCAGTTCAGTGTCGTCTACTTTAACCCCCCTCAAAAGCCCTTTTTCTGTTAAAAGACTCATGGAGATGATGGATCTGAAAAGGGTGCCTGGGAAATGGTGTATTTTGTGGGTCTGGAAAGAAATTGAGAGTAGATTTCATTCACTGTGTACCATTCTTAAACTTCCCATAATGCTTTCTGCACTCTCTCAGACTAAAAGAAAACAAATGGAAAATATTTAATATATTTTTAGATAATTATTTTTATTTCTTCCTCAATGTGCTATGGCATGCTTTCCCATGATCCACTATAGTATAGTATGTAAATAAGTGCGTAGCAGGTAGATTTCAATAGAAATAAAAAATCTACACAAAAAAAATCCCCAAACAACAAAAATGAATACTGCTGTATAGAAGTTGAATTAGCCTGCACATTTTTTAGGGCTGTGAAATGTTATTTTATTTTTGAGACTTGCATATAAATGTACATATTTGTTTCTCTCTCTTGTCTTCTTCTTTTTATTTTCCCCTGCACTAGAAAGTGTAGACAACGAAATAATCCAAATCAGTATAAGTACAAAAACAAACAAAAAACACATAACCAATTATGTTAATTGTGTATTGTGTGCTGCAGAGCTGTGCATATGAGTATTGAAGTAGAGCCCTTTTTTAATTATTATTATTAATTTCCTTTGAATAAACACTGAACTGTTTGTGTATATGTATATAATGGATTCACATTGTTGGTCTCTACCTCTCGAGCTCAATGACTTGGTTGTTTACCTCCACGCTTTGATTTTTATGTGGAGATTTAAAACTTGAATGTCCCTTCTGACTTTTATATTCCTATCAAACCCTGTATAAAGAAATCAAAGTCATTCAAATTGCGATTGGTTGGAGGTGGTTCCCATCATCATATCCTTGTATAAAGTACCATGTTCTCACCCCAGTGTTCTCTGACTGTTAGATCACACAGCATACCCACGATGATTAACATGGTATCCTTCACCGAGAGCGTCGGATGAGATAAACGTACAAAATACATGGCAATGTTAAGGTGTAAGAAGCAGGCGTAACTAAGATAATGTGCGGATTCAAACAGAGCTGGTGAGAAGAGACTAGCACGCAAGCTCGATCGGGCCAAATGGGGAAGGTACTGCACTTGCTGTCAAGTTTTTATAAGGAAGTTTGAAGTTTATACTCCGTTAATGGTATTTGAATTCATTTTACGACATATATGACTATAATGTAAAATTGGCATTCGATGCCCTGAAAGCTGAGGAGGTGATTCTTAGGGACCGGAAGGACTCTGGATGTGTTCTGTGTTTTGGAAAATCACCGGTCTCTGTTCAGAGTGTAGATTTGAAGTACAGTGGTGAAGCTCATTAAATGTTGACATTTTAAAAAAGTGTGTTGTTTCAGTCCTTTTTCACTTACCAATGCCTTGATTTATTAGCACTGAATTCTTAAATGGTTTTATTGCTCTTTTTGTAAAAAAAAAAAAAAAATCTGACCAAGTTAAATTGAGTGCCAAATTGCACACTTCAAATGCCAGTATGGTAAGAATGGTAATAGAAAGTTAGAATGAAAGTTAGCCAAAAATCAGTGAGATATGGGCTGTTAGTAAAACAAATTTCACAGTAAAACAAACCAATTCATCTGCTAATACTTGTTTGTGATGCTGTTTTCCTATAGTAAAATGATTTCACTTCCTAGAGAATAAAAGCAGGAGGATGAAATTGAGGGCACAGGAAAAAGTCTACAGTAATGTAAACAGTGGTTCTCAATCAGGCAGCCTCAAGATGATTTAAAAAAGATGAAGAACAAACTCTTGAAAATTCAGATCAGAAATAGTGGGTACAAAATATTCTTGAAAACCCTAATCCATAACGATTAAATCATGAACAACTGGAAAATCATAAAGATTATTGAAGACAATTGGGGCCTTTGAGTAAGAATTTTTGAGAACTACTGAATTAAAATATTATTTTGTTCAAAACTCTGGTTTTGTTTGATTAGATTACAGGAAAAACTTTAAGGGATTGATGGAACTGCTAAGAATAAAAAATCTGTCATGTTCTCAAACTAAATTGTGGAATTATTTAAAATTAAACCATATGTTCACTTCTGATCAATCTAATATGATAGATATAGGGACTTAAAAATTTAAAAATAAAAAAATTGTGATGTATTGTAGGATTTACTTTTCCCCTACATTCACATAAACAAAACAGAAGCAACTTAGAATGTGTTTTTCATGCAACATTGAAACCTAGCCAGGTGTTGTTAAGGTGTCAATGGAAGAACCTGTTGCTCCAAATAAAAATGAGCATGGAGATCTAATCAAGACGTCTAAATGTGATCACGGAAGAGTACAACAGACTAGGAAAGCTGGCAAATCCTGCCAACGAATGTTCCAGAAAGTTTAGCTCATTATAAGGGTTTATACAGCTTTCAAGTAACTTTGTTTCTATGAAATTCTTTGATCAGGTCAACTGTGATTTATGCATCTTACTTTAAAAAATATATATTTAAACATGTTGTGTAACCGTGTCACAAGATGTGTCATAGAAATCATGACACGAGTATTATTTTCATAGACAACACAGTAAATGACAATACTAGATTCGTTCACCAATGAATCTGTGATAGAAGTAGGTCAGCTTAGTGAAGATCTAATGTCAGAATTTCTGTATGTAGTGATGTATTGACTTGTGAATGCCAAAAACAACAACTATGATAAGATAAAGTTAAACAGTGTAAAGGCGCAGTGTGGAGATGCGAGGGATTCATAAACAATGACTACTATTACTCAGTTGTTGCTTATTATATTTTTGGAGAGTTAGTTTGGAGAGTATTTTATCAACAAAACAACATTATGTCACCTATCGGCCACACACCATGACAAAGCAGTCTAACAGACCCGTCTTTTGTTATAAGGTCAGGAGGCTGTAATGTCTTATTATAAGATTTTTGGTTTAATATCTTTGTAAGCTCACAAATGTTATGCTAATGAGTGGGGAATTCTTCATGTGAGTACACACACAAGAATGACTTTGATGCTGCTGGGGCTTTTCCTACTTAAACAATGAATGCTTTCACTGGTGTCTCCAGGTGAAATGAGGGGATTGTGGGTCGCCATCTGGACGTGTAGTGACTCAGCGTGCAGACAACAGGACAAATGGTTTCTCAGCACCTTTCGTTTGATTTAAAGTTCAAATACACTTTATACAGCAGAAGCCTCCTTTTTTGCCAGCTGTGATCTAACTTAACTACGCTGAATTTACAAGAAAAATATGTTTTTATTTATAAAAAATATAATAATAATAATGAGAAGGTGCAGTGTGTAAAAATATTGTTGTAATTGGATGGTCTTTGGCGTGGTCATGAGTTACAGTAAGACTGAAAGGAGAACAAGGTTTCAATGAGGAACTTTATTTTTATTAATTATGTACTATAAAATGACAATACATTTCCAGGATGTCATAATCCTAAGGATGTTACGCGTGCTTGCACAGCTCTGCTCTGAAATGTGAAACTAATTATCATGGAAAGTTCCATCATGTGTTTCATCGATTACATTATGTTTTTCTTCATCTTTTATTACGTAGCTATAAAGAAACTGTTTTAGAAACTAACCACAATGAGCATACTTTTATAACATAAACATAAGTTCTGCATTTAAAATAAATGAGAGCATGTGCTTCCACAATTCCTGGTCTTGGTAATGCAGTGTAAATCTTAGAATTAAGCAATGGATGACATCAGTTTAAATGAGTGGGGCTAGTTGTCACGCAAGACTAATCTCAGTTTTAGTCAAAGACCCGATTACTGACTGGAGGTTTTATGTAGCAGTGATTGTTTTATGTTGGTTTCAAACAACTTGTTATTTTTGAAAATTACAGGTATATCCTTCAAGAAAAAAACATTAATGTGATCATATTTTTGTAATAAGACAGAACATTGTTTGTTTGTTATCTTACATTTGTTAATACATTTTAGTGAGACTATAGTGATATACACAGCAGAGCTAGGACTTTTATTCTGAAATAACACATTTAGGTCAGCACTCAAACCAGGAAGTAATTCCACTGTTATCCTTCACCTTTACAACTCAAACTATGCGCTTGTGACTGAGTGTATACCGTACGTCTTATCATGGATTTACAACTCGAACTTTCCCAGATATAATAAATATTATTGTAGTGTTTAGACTCTGCAATCAAAGTTTAAAAGGTCAGGCTTTCCGAGAAACAATAAACCCTCATGTCACCTCTGGCGGGCGCTGAGCTGGTCCGCACGCCGGTGCAGCTGTACCGCTATCTGCTGCGCTGCTGCAAACTCCTGCCAACAACACGCCATGCAAAAACACTACCAACACGCCATCAGACAGGTACGTTATATACCTCAAATACACACATCATGTGAAGAACATAACTGCTGATGGTCTGTAAAATCGCCTGTCTTGCTGTCAGGTGTGAATGTGTTTTTGTCTTTCAGGGCTATAATAGTCATGCGGATGAAGATGATAGAGAAAGGCTTCAGATGATCATTCAAAGAGCCATATCTGATGCTGACTGGATATTAAATAAAGTAACCTTTTTTTTCACCTTAGAAAATACTAGTAAGTTAATCATTGTTTACATTTCTTCTGAATTGATTGTTTTCTCCTTCCTAGTATACTAAAAGGAAGTGACCACTGTGGAGAAATGTTCATCAAGCTGACTCATGCACAGACTGCTAAACACCTCATTATGAAACTGAAATCATACCCACTGGTTAGAGTAAACACCACATCATCCATATAAGCATCGTCAAGCATAAAAATTAGCTGATGTTTCCTTGGTAAGCTTTTGTAAGAGCCTTACGAGTATGTGGTTGTTCTGACAAGCCATAGACCTACACTTGCACATTGCATTTAATGTTTGTATTGTACATTTCAATGAAATGTTAATAAACACATTCAATATTTAATGTGTGTATTTTGGTGTGTCAGATTTTCAGTTTAGTAACACCTAACGGTGTAAACTTTGTTATTCATAGATTATGTAAAATATTATATTATATAAAACACTGTCCAGGACTATATTTAATCATGAGACATTTCCTGAATTGCTGCAGTCATTCTCGGAATATCAATGACTTTATTGATAACTACTGGAAGCTTTCCTGTAAAAAGGTTTATGGCAGGTCAAATCTGCCATGCTCTTACAGATATCAATTTTATATCGTTACTGTATTTTAAAGTAGTTCAGTTACCGTATTAACATCATTGCTTGGGTGATAAATGCACAGTAAAGTTGTAAATGTAAGAGAAAAAGCAATCTTATGTTTAAACATGTTAAGGAATATTTTATTGAGGGAATGCATTCTAAAACTAAAATAAATTATTGTGTTTAATACCTTTAAGAGGTTTTAGTTAAGGGGTTGGTTGTGAAACGGAAGCAGCACACTCTTAGCTGTGAAATCCTGTAATGTGGCTGCCATGTGTGACTTTCATGAGTTGCTAATCATATAGATGGAAACTTTATTGCAAATTCGAATGTCGATAATTTCAAGTTTAAATAGCAATAGAGAGGATATACTGTGTCAAAATTAGCTTGATGACCCATCATAAAAATTGTTATACAAATGGTAGTAAATATGCCCAAAACAAAACATGGTTACTGCACTTTTACTAAACCATAGTAAAATATCAATGCCCGCCCCGGATATGTATATATATCAAACAATTTAATATACTTAAATATTCAAGTTTTACTTAATATATAAGTAATTATATTTGATAATTTTCAGCTGGAGCGGCCGCTACCACCCTGAGAGTCTACGTTGCGGCTATTGCTGCTCGAAGAGACTCAAATGATGTCCCGCTGGGTAGACATTGTTTGGTTCCTCCTTTATATGTGGGTTAAGCGCTTGAGGCCGTTCGTCCTCCTAGTTTCCCTTCATGGGATCTTTCTGTTTTCCTGAAGGGGTTGCTGGAGCCCCCTTTTGAGCCCCTAGGGTCAGCTCCCGAGAGATTTCTGATGCTAAAGGTCACTCTTTTCTGTCTGTCAGAGAGTCCTGCACTGAGTTTTCTCCTGGTCTGGTTAAGGCATTTTTAAGTACTAGACCTGGTTATGTCCCCAATGTTCTCTCTACGTCTTTTTGTTCACAGGTGGTAGTTCCCATTGCATAAAGTTACGCAGCATTGAGTGAACCTATGAAAGAGAATGTCTCGGGTTACTTACGTAACCCATGTTCTCTGAGTAGGGATCGAGATGCTGCATCCGCTGCCAAGCTCCTCTTGCTGTCGACTTGCTTCTTCGACAGGAGAATCAGAGGGATAAGATGGTGCCAATGAATTGGCGTGATTCTAAAAGGGCTTCAGACAATCGTCACACCTGAGGGTGTTCCCATTGCGTAAAGCTACGCAGCGTCTCATTCCCTACTCAGAGAACAATGTAAATATGTAAATAACCCGAGACGTTTAACAGACCAGGCTTAAGGCTAGTCTCAAACTAAAACTGCATGTTCAAGCTGTCTTAAATGAAAATACCTTGTACTGACATATCTTACATTTTTTCAGCATCATTGTCTTATCTCAAGATGCACACTAGTAAATTTAAGGTATTTTTATAAAAGCGATTTAAATATCCTAATTTATCTAAGGCCTGGTCCTGGCTTAAGCAAAGACCTGTCTGTGAAACCTCCTCTCCATGTACAAACATGGAAGTCATACAAGAACGGAACAATTTACTTGTTCACATAAGGTGTCACAATGAGAGCCAGAAACAACAGGTAAGTAATACACAATGGAATATTTATTGAGGGAATTGCAGGAAGAGAGGAGAGTGACGAGCTGGTGAGTAACTTGTGAATAGATATCTTCAGTTAAACTGTGCAAGAACTCATATGCTTATCGTCCACAGGGGAAGAGAGTCTGGGTGCTGGGGAGAGCGGGAGTCGATGCTGGAGAATGGCTGGAGAACCAGGAGTCCTGGAATATACACTGGAGAATCGCTGGAAAGTCTAAAGGTAAATAAACACAGGTAAGTGCATAGGGAGTCAGGTACTGTTCAGTGTAGTGAACCGTAGACCGGACAATGAGTGTCAGAGAGTGTGTGGTTTATAGGTGTGTTGATGGGGGGGTGCAGGTGATCAAAACTCAGGTGACTGGAATCTGGTGATTGCGGTTGACGGCTGTTACTGTGACTCTCTGCACAAAACTATGTACACTTCTCGCACCTTCACACCAAAACTCCAGATCAGCTGTATGTCACATGGGTTAACTGAGACCTGTTCTGAGGATGATCACTTTATTGTACATGGTACAATTAAATGTAAACCCTTAAGTCAGATGCCCTTATAAAGACTGTAACTTTAATGTTTGATCTTCACAGAAAAGTTGTCAACAACAAGCCTGACATCAGCCAGATGTCCCATCAAAGGCCAGCTGTTTTTACAGTAAACCAGGTACATATAGGTGCATTCATCCCATTTTGATGACCCATCATAAACATTCCATACCCCCATTATTACCATAATTACAAGATTCCAACTTGGAAAAAGCATTCAAATTCTTATAGAACTCATAGTTACCATCTGTAAACTGGTAATTTTCTGAGAGCTCCTACTTGTATCATGTGACAACTGTACCTGACTCCTGCAGATTAATTTAGTCTTGATAGTGTTGTCATAGAAATGCACAATTCCCGGTCCAAGGACATGAACAGGTCCGAGTAGAACGTCACAATGTTGTCTCCTCTCATAATTACAGTAATTATGACATGGTGTGAATATGACCTTGAGTCTTAATGCTGTTGACAACAGCATTATTTAACTGACTTGATAATGTCTTTGTGGATTTGTTTCTTCCTCTGTTAGGATGCAGCTGATAAGACAGACTCCAGTAAGAATCCTCAGCGTTGATCAAGAAAGTCCACAGCTCATTCACCACAGCTCTATGTCCTTTTATGTCCTGCACCTGGAATACTCTAATTGTATGAAAATCACTTTATATTTTATTCAGCAGGTAATGGTCAACGTCGGAAAAGGTGAGCTGGCACCCAACATTCAGTACTGCCAATATTGTGAACTCAGAGTGGAAACAAACCATATAGTTGCATGAATGTTCCTTTATTGTTTTGCTTTTTTCTTAATTTTCTAGTTTAACAAATTGGAAAAATAAAACAACTGATATATATTTAACTAGGAAATTAGTAAATTGAACTTAAATATACAATGTGTAATAACTTCAAATGAAAAGATATTATAAAACATTTTAAGTTAAATGAACTAAACATTGTAATTGATATTGAAAAACATTTTAAGTTAAAGAAACTGATATTTTTAGGTTCACGGTATTATTTGGGCAACCAGTTTCCTCAAGCTTTAATTAAACTTATCTGGGCTTAGATTGTGTATTTGGTTGTGTTGTGAGTATTTGCAGCTTGTTTCTGTATTTGGTTGTGTTGTGAGTATTTGCAGCACATGTGTTGTCAAACTAATGAAGATGTTTTCTTAATTTGCATGTGTTTTTTTTCTCATTTGCAGCATGTTGAGCTCTCTTGGCGACCACATGTTTAATAAATCAAGGTCAATTCTTAATCGATGAAATCATTTTCCCTATTTTTAACATTAGTACAGAGTTTTACACTTTAAAGATGATGAACGGAAAAATGTATGTATGCATGTATGTTTGTTTGTCTGTGAGTGTTTGTGTGTATGTTTGTGTTTGCATGAGTGTGTGAATTTGTGTGCATGTTGTAATACATTTATGAAGCTATTATTTCAGCTTTGGGGAATCATTTATTAAAGATTCAATATTGCTTTGATTGAAATTAATCTTTAACTTATGATTTATACTTTATTAACGACTCGTCCAGTGACCATTAACATCAGTATATCTTTTACAATTGCGTTTATCTTGTTTCGTGGCCAATGATAAAACAAATCAAAATTAGTACGTTATCAAATTTGAGCTTTGGCAAATAGTTTAAAACTTGAAAATCACACAGCCCAATACATCATTCTTTATAAATGAAACAAGGTTTATTTGCTAACTGTTATTCTACAATACTAAACGTACTAAAACGCATAAACACATAAAAATATGCACACACATAAGGTTTTGCGATTTGAAGAGAGAGTTTTAAGGCTAACACTCTTTTGCTATCTCGTAACTTTAACTATCAGTTCAGTAGGAATAGAGATTTGTTCGGTCTACTTGCTTTCAGTTGAGTTGTCAGCTGATCTGGTGTTTCCGTGTGTTTCCTGGAAACCTCCGGCTGCTGACGTTGTTGCATGGTGTCACTGGACAAACCCTCTTGTGATTGGCGGTTTCCTGGTTCCTTTGTGACACGATGACTGCTGTTGGAAAGTTTGTTTAAATTCTTATGGCTTTGACGAAGTATTTTAGTTCTTTAGATGTCACCCTGATGGTAAGGCGGTGATCGAGCACTTCCAGCGTGACCAGTGAAGACGAAGCCGAAGCTTCCAGCAAGTCAGCGAGCAGCGAGTGAGAGCAAAAAGCTAAGCTAAAAGCTTTCATGTCCATTTTAAACAGCTCTATTTGGGTCCACCCATGGGCGGCCGTCCCAATCAGTTTGTTCTTGTGGGGTGGAGCCCCGCCCCGCACTGTTCCTTTTGGACATACCTAATCTACTCTGTGATCTTCCATGTGGAGAATTCTAAGAGTTTAATAGTTATGTAAAGTGTTATCACATGCTTACCCATTTATAATATCACCAAATCTGTTGCACCACTGATTCGTATTTATCACTACCATCTGTATGAATCTATACACTAGTTATAACTTTACAGGGAACAGTAATACGTCATAGGTTAAGAAATACCATAGGTTCAACTACACAGCAGGCTTATACAAGACATAAAGTACAAAATGAATATACATATTGTCTCGTGTATATTGTTTTTATGGTAGCAGTAGTTACTGGTAGTCTTTTAGAATTCCTCTATGTTGGTTTGGATGTATTTGTCTGCTCCAAGAGATTAACAAAACAGTTCCTATAGCATTCCAGAGGAGAAAGGGCTTTCCAGGGGTCAGGAAGTAATTTCCTGTGGAGGTCTGGTGATTTCCTCAGCTCGGAGTCCCATCGTAAACCTATTTTTCCTTGTTGATAGCATCATTGAGTTGTGCATTAATGTGCAGGAGATCTTGGAGTTTGTGGTCGCTCAAGGATGTGGCTCTATAAATCTCTTCCTTCCTGTGTCTTTTTCAGAGATTAACAAAGGGGTCCTCCAGACGGAGCGGCGTCATTGTTGAAGTTGGTTGATTTTTACGACTCGCAAATGTCAAACAAAATATTCTTATCGTTCCTTTGATGTGTGAGAGTCCATGATAAGGTGGGCCTGTCCACTCAAGTGCTACAATGTGTTTGCGTGTATGTTTCTGTTTGCGTTAGTGTTTGTGTGCATATGTGTTCGTTTGTATTTTTGTGTGCATGTTTAAACTTTGCATGTATGTTTTTATTTGTGTGTGTGTGTGTGCTTGCATATTTACATGGTTGTTTGTGTTTTTGCTGTGTGGTTGTGTGAGTGTTAGTGTGCTTGTGTGAGTGTTTATGTTTGTGTGTATGTTTGTGTTGAGGCTTTAAAAATCTATAGATGAATGAATAAAGAAATATCAAATTTAACAAAAATGAACTAAATTAACTAAAACATTTTCCTGTAACATAGACCCCTTGGCCCATAAATATTTCAGCTTGTTATCGTGTTCTTGTGGAGAAAACCTATATACCATACATACCCCCCAAAAAAACAAATCATTGGACTTAATGATTACAGACCGGTTGCTCTAACGTCTGTGGTCATAAAGTCATTTGAGAGACTAGTCCTGGCCTACCAGAAGGACATCAGTGGACCTATGCTGGACCCTCTTTAGTTTGCGTACAGGGCAAACAGGTCTGTGGATGATGCAGTCAAAATGGGACTGCATTACATCTGGCAACACCTTGACAGACCTGGTAATTATGCAAGGATATTATTTGTGGACTTCAGTTCGGCCTTCAATACCATCCTGCCCGACCTTCTCTCAGACAAACTGACACAGCTCTCTGTGCCCACCTCCATCTGTCAGTGGATCACCACATTTCTGACAGACAGGCAGCAGATAGTGGGGCTGGGCAAATTCACATCCAGGACTCTCACAATCAGCACAACCCCCCGGGATGAACCCGGGATGCCGGCGCGGGAGGCGGGCGCTCTACCAAGGAGGCTAAAGGCTACAGCCTCTAACGTCAGTCGCTAGAGCGTCTCTTTTTGAGGTCAGGGGAGTGAGGTTTACACACAGGCCTTACTGGCATACATCTGTTACACTAGAAGGAGTGGGCCAGGTCTTAATGGCTTCCACCTTCCTCTCGTCCATCTGGATGCCACCGCTGTTGATGTCGTATCCAAGGAACGGCACTGAGGGTTGATGGAAGGAGCATTTTTCCACCTTGAGAAACAGATGGATTTCCCTCAGGCATTTCAGGACCTACGCAACATGGTGACGATGTTCAGCCATGCTCCGGGAGTAGATGAGAATGTCATCAATGTAGATGAGGACGAATCGATGGATATACTCCCAGAGAACCTCATGCATGAAATCCTGGAATACGAAGGGGGCGTTGACTAATCCATACGACATCACCCGATACTCGTTGTGGCCAGAAGGGGTAACGAAGGCAGTCTTCCACTCGTCCCCCTCATGTATCCGGATGAGGTTATACACGCTGCGGAGGTCCAACTTGGTGATGTTCGAGTGCCGCTGGGATGAGAGAAAGAGGATAACAGAACTTGACTGTGATTTTGTTGAGTGCCCGGTAATCGATACAAAGGCGCAAGCCTCCGTCGTCCTTGGCCACGAAGAAAGAGCTTGAAGCAGCAGGGTACGTTAAGGAGCGAATGTAACCTTGTTGAAGAGCCTCTTCGATATACTCCTCCATGGCCTTCTGTTCAGGGAGGGAAAGTGGAAAGTCCTCAACAGGACACTGACTCAGCCGGCAACAGATCTATGGCACGGCCCCATGGCCAGTGCAGAGGTAACTGGGAGGCTCTCTTCGGGCAGAAGACTTCGCTAAAGGGGGCGTAGCAAGCTGGAATATCGACTGATCATTAATAGACAAAGATCCTTGACAGAGATGATACAGTTGCTCTCCAACCGGTTGAGTCACTGGCTGATCGGCCAAATACTTCTCTGAAATGTTCAATAAAACAGTACCGGATTTGGTCCAGTTAGTCTTGGCCCACTGGAGCGCTCGTCCTGTCAGCAGGGAAATGATGAATTCTGTCTTGCTCTGTCAGGGGTATAAAGGTGCGGCTGCATTTACAGAGCTAACGAGCATTGCAGAAGTAATCCGTTGCACTCCTCCACCACACCAATGAAGGGCGCTGGTTTGGCCATGGGACTGGCAACCACTGATGGTGAAGAGGTGGTGTTGGTGATGTTTGTGATGGGAGATACCGGAGCTGTTGTGGTGGTGAGGACAACTCGCCGGAGATTGTCCACAAATTCCTGGAATGGATCGTGTTGACTTATCCTGCTGTATTTTTCGGTTTTGGTCCGATCTTCTGTTAAGGAAGCAGACTCAGACAGATGGTTAGAATACAACAGGTGAGTTTTATTGTGATCGGTGGAGTCAGTGGGAAGCTGATGGAGGTGAGTAATAAGTTCAATGAACAAGCATGTTAGGATGATGAGGGTGATGATAGATGTTCCTTTGTTTTCACAGGAACTCGTGGACAGGAGGAACGGCGCACACACCTCACTTTCCTGGACGCTGGAGACACACACGTGGAGATCCTGAGGAACACAGACGATGGAGTAGAGCTGGGAAGAACACGCCGGGGATGAGACAGAAGGTAATTAGGGAATCAAGGTAAGTAAGCAGGTAACTAACTGTAATTGCATCAGTCCACTTCGAACAAAACGAGATCGGACAATGAGCTGGCGTGAGGTGTGTGCTTTTGAATGCTGGCTGATGAGGGTACTGATTATGTGCAGGTGTGTGTGATAAATACTCAGGTGAAGGAGTGCGTTGTGATTGGGAGGTGAATGAGCCTGGCTGATCTGTGACACAAACCCTGATCGCTAAAATGGGGAGGTCAAACAAAACATTTTCAATAAAACAACTAAACTTCTGTCAATTCTCAAATAATTTTTGTAGACATATGAGAGAAATTAAGTCAAATTTTAATGTGTGGAGCTGGTAATGCTGTTTGTGGAGGTGTTTAATCAGATCTTGAGAGATTTAATGATGTCTTGCATTTCAGTTCATCTAAGGCTGTGGCTGAAGTCAGTCGTAGTTCTTGTTTCTCTTTCATTCAGTGATTCTGCTTGTTAAGAGCAGGTGTTATCTATAAGGAGAGTAAATATTTAACTGAACTGTATTATTTTGCACAAAGAGAATAAGGCAAGATTAAAATGAGCAAACAAGCACAGAGGTTAGCCAGAAGAGTTTTGGAACTGTGTTTATGCACCGATGAGACAAAGATGAACCTTTATCTAAGCGATGGGGAAAGCTAAAGTGTGGAGAAAAAAAGGGAACTGCAAATGATCCCAAGCATACAGCCTCATCTGTAAAGCATGGTGGAGGTGGTGTCATGGCATGGGCATGTATAGCTGTCTCTGGAACAGGCCCTCTCGACTTTACTGATGACTCATTGTATAATGACAGTAGCAGAATGAATTTGGAAGGGTACAAAACCCATCTTGCCTACCAATATTCAAGAAAATGCCACCAGATTAATTGGGAAGTGCTTCATATTGCATCAGAACAATGACCCAAAACATCCTGCCAGTTCAATCAAGGAATTTATAAGGGCAATTAAATGGAAAGTCTTAGATTGCCCAAGTCAAGATTTAAATCCGATTGAACATGAATGTCACCAGTTGAAGAGAAGAGTAAAGACAGAAACTCCCCCAAACATGCAACACTTGGAATTGACTGCATTAAAGGCTGAGGAAAGTACTTCAAAGGATGAAACCAAGAGCCTGGTGATATCTATGGGTCATGTCTATGGTTATTTCTGCCTTATGTTCAGCTGTCCCAATACTTATGCTCACATCAATGAGTGGGATGAACTCTAAAAGTAAAATATGTATGTGTTGAAACGGCTAATAATAAAATGTGACATTCTGTAGTTTTGTCTCATATTCATTTTTTTATCATATTTGCAAATGTCTTGACTCCACAGCCAACAGAACAATTTTGTCTTTACTGTTCCAATACTTATGGAGGGGACTGTATAAAATTAGAAGCACACAATTCCCTAGAATATCATTATATGCTTAAACATTAAGATTTGTACTCATAGAAATGACTAAAGTTGTCAAACCTTTCATTAGAAGGGGGTCACCCAATACTTTTGGCAATAGTATTGCAGTCAACATTTATCATTTCAGCTGTATTGGATTACGTTAACTGTGTAGTGCCATTTTTGTCCAAGCGTGTAGATTTTACAAGCAAAAATAGCTTGTAGGATAGGATAGCGCGAATATTACGTCATTGATAGGTGACCATGACCATGGAGGTACAGGGACAAGTCATATTTTAAAACTGGAATGTCTCTAAATGTACAAATCTTTGGGAACTTTTGGAATACTGCAAGTACACAGCTGCATGAAATATATAACACTGTGTAAGTGGTTTCAAAAATCTTATATATTGTGCTTTTAAGTGCTTTAGCTGACGATAAACTGCAACGATTTGAGTTAAAGTCATGCTTTTAGTAACGTTACTATTACAAATTAAGTGTTTGCAGTTTTATATGAAGAAATATTCGTTCTTAGTGTACTCAAACGAAATAAGTTAACCAAAGGGTTACACACCATTACAACAATTTTACAGCATGCAAGAGTTTGCTGTATTTTTACAGTATAATTAGAATTATTGATTTACAGAACTTTTGTAAATTTGCAATCTTACTGGAAACCAAATTGCAAGTAAGTTTTTTTAAATTGTACAGCAATTTTTTACAGTGTACGTAGTGCGTAGTGCGTAGGCTTATCAGCCTGAAACCGTCTTCATGCGTGCGTTTGCCAAAATGAATTCTGCCCTGCTGCTTGATGTCGCTGAACAGTTACATTTTTTTTTTAAACCACAGTGCTTGAAATGCATTTAAATTAAAGTCTTACATCATGACGTGCAAAACGATTGACATATTTCTACCGGGTTATCTCTCAACCCATAAGCGAATTCCTACTTTGTTCAAACACAAAATGCAATACATCCATCAAGTTAATAATTCGACTAACCTAAAATCTGTGGGGATGATGATGCTGTGTTTTATCTGCTCCATGTTTTCGGGTCCACTTGCTGTTCCACAACTTACACTCCATCATCAGCTTTAGTAAAATAACCTTAGGATTTTACTGACTGGCTAATTTTGTCCTCTCTCTCTCCTAATAAATTTTTTTTAGAGTTAAAATGTTTACTTATTGAAGATTGTTCTTAGCATGACCATTTCCAGATTAGGCAAGAACGAAGTGAACAGAGGTGAATGTGGACATTAGGCGCAGCGATATCACCTGATAGCTAGATACGTGCAGGGGTTGTTCGAAAGTAAAATATAAAATAAATGCCTTGATTGGTAATTTACCAAATTCAAACATGACATTTTAATCTCTAATGGTAATGCATGGATTTTATGGAGAAGCTCCACTAAATAATAGTACTAAGTGGGAGGCGTGGTGGGGCTTTGGCTATCGGCACTACCGATGGCCAGTCAATCTACTTCACGGCCAATCACAGGTCCCGCTCCTTGTCCATTCCCCGGGGCTTCAGCCCCACCTAGCCCAATGGTTAATGTAGCCCTGATTGCGGCACAGCGTAAGATGCTCAGCTCTCTTTCTTTTCTTTAACTTTGTACCATTTTGACAACTGCCATATGCTTCTGTTTAACGAACGTGTCTGGTTAATTTTTGTTTGAGAGATTTCACCGCTTTTCTAAAGTTGTTTAACAATACGTAAATACTCGTCTTGACTTCTTTATTGTTTCTGGAAAACACAGTCATTACATTGTTTCTATTGCATTCATGCTAGATTTTTTTCTTCTAATGTAGGCCATGTGAAAAAACTTTAATAAAAACTGCCATTGACCATCCCGTTTACCAACCAATACACTGCTTCACACTTTAAAGTTCAAAGCACATAGTTTTGAACAGTTTCAAACATTTTCACTTCAAAAACACTAAAAAACAAGTCCAAAACACTGTTGTATATTCCTTTGGATGGGGGGATGATAACCTACTAGATAGTGGAGTTGGATAAACATGCCCCACCAGTTGGTTGGGTGTGTACATGAACAGGTATCCAGTGGGTGGGGAGGGGAGGGGGTATGGAATGTTAATGATGGGTCATCAAGTAAATTTTGACACATAAGAAACTACACCCTAATATGTAAGCATATTTGGCGTACTGTCCTGAGGGAGGGCTCTGAGCTCGGAATATAGCCCGATCTCTGAGAAATCCCCCATGGTTCATAATCTGGGATGAGAATAGTTAAGAGTGAGGAGTTGGGGTGGAGGAGGGATGCCAGAAAACTATTGTAGGACAGAGGTGAGTTGGCTGTATTGAAAGTTGAAGTCAAAAGTTTACAGACACCTTGCACCTAACGTTAATAATTTTACCAAAATAAGAGGGATCATACAAACTGTATGCTATTTTTTTATTTAGTACTGACCTGAAAAAAGATATTTAACATAAAATAAATGTACATATAGTCCACAAGAGAAAATAGTAGTTGCATTTATAAAAATGACCCCATTCATAAGTTTACATACACTTGATTCTTAATACTGTGTTGTTACCCGAATGGTCAAAAGCAACAGTTGAACAGTTAAACTGCCTGCTGTTCTTTAGAAAAATCCTTCAGGTCCCACAAAATCTTTGGTTTTTCAGCATTTTTATGTATTTGAACCCATTTCAACAATGACTGTAGGATTATAAGATGCATATTTTTACACTGAGGACAACTGAGGGACTCATGTGCAACTATTACAGAAGGTTAAAATGCTCACTGATGCTCCAGAAGGAAACACAATGCCTTAAGGTCTAGGTTTGAAAGGCTTTGCCTCTCTAGCGTGATATTTAAGTGCCAAGGAGCATTTGATTTTAAAGGTCCTTTTAATGCAAGCTCTTAAAGGGGAAAGCCTTGCATGATTTTCTCCTCAATAATCAAACGGATTTACTGCAGAATCAAGCGGAATTCAAGTAATTTCAGAAATCTGAGCACCTCAGTCAAGAAGTGTATAAAACCATTGATGCATAGGATTGAGCAAATAGGTCCTAATGTCTGAATTTGAAGATCAGGGTAAATTTCACCTATTGTGTCTTCTGGGAAACATGTAAGCATCTTCTGTAGCTTCTGAAGGCCAGTACTAAATAAGATTAAAAAAAATATGATTTATGATATTTTGGAAAAATAAGAAAAATGTACACATCTTTATTCAGTTCAAACGTATACTTTTGACTTCAACTGTAAATATACATGTCATGCTAGTTAAAATGATTAACTAGACGAGCTACCTGTGCTGAATTGGTTAATTATCTGATGGTACTCCTGCCGAACCTTGCTAATAAAACATCAAATGATTTTCCCATGCACAACCTAAAAGTATATTCATTGTTCCTTGAAAATAACATCAATCTTCATCAGACTCAACTCAAAGCTCTCAACTACTCTGACATACTTGCTATTTCTGTGCGAAAGTTTAAAGTTTGACTTATTTTGAAGAGCTTTCCTAATAAAAGAAGAAGGAAGACGTTATACTGCTCAAGGATTTGTGAAATTCAAGGCAGTCTCAAGAGCAGTGTGGTAATAAAAGAACTTACTATTTCCCCAATTGCTTAGACACATTTCCTAGAAACAATAACACATATCTGCAAAAAGAAACACTATACCAAATTAGGCAAACCTCAAACTGTAATGTACATTAAATAAATGTATGGATGGAATTTTTTTTATTTTTTTTTATTTATAAAACATGTAAAATTTATAATTTGATCATTCATTTATCCATGCATTTGTTGACATTTTTTTCAAAAACTAATAATAATACTTGAAATACAGATTTGGGTTTATCAGACGTCCAGATACCTTGTGATGTGTGTTTATGGTTTCTTTTTCAATTCATTAAACTGTCAGAGTTTCACAGACGCTGGAGTATGAAGATTCCAGTGTGGGTGTAAGATTGTGACATTTGATAGGAGTCATGGTCAGACTGTAATTGGACTGCTGTCCCACCCTCCTTGAGGCCACGACCAGCACAACTCTTGACCTGCCCTCACCAGCAGGCTCTCTGGGTCGAGTATATAAGCAGGTTAACGTGGGAAAGCTGCACACATTTGCAAACTGAGAAAAGGACCTGGAACAAAGGTAAGAAACTCATTTAATTCATGAAATTCATAATTGCAAATGTGTACGTATATACAGTATATATATATATATATATATATATAAACTATAATTTATTTATATTCTTTATTAGGAATTATTTACAAATCTAAAATACTGCAACGTTTTAATTAAAATTATTTTAAATTCAGTATATCAGGTCAATATGGGGAGCCAGGCCACTAAAGCCAAGAAGAATGTAATACTACACCAGATTAAGCCAAATAGGGTGAGCAAAACTTTAATTAACATTAAATGCAATATAATGTCATAAATGAAATGCAATATCCTTATGTTCTGTTGGTATGTCTAGCAATGGGAGAACAATAATGTAATACCACCGCAGATTACGCCGAATATGGTAAGCAAAACTTGTATTTAAATAAAATGTGATGTCCTGAATGAAATGCATTATTCTTACGCTCTATTGGTATATGTCTAGCAATGGGAGAACAATAATGTAATACCACCGCAGATTACGCCGAATACGGTAAGCAAAACTTGCATTTAAATAAAATGTGATGTCCTGAATGAAATGCATTATTTTAACGCTCTATTGGTATATGTCTAGCAATGGGAGGACAAGAATGTAATATCACAGCAGATTACGCCGAATATGGTGAGCAAAACTTTAACATAAAATTCAATGTCATAATTGAAATGCAGTATCTTAACATTTTGATGGTATGCCTAGAAATGGAAAAATAAGGTGACTCAATGCCCATTTTCCAAGCAAGTGAATAATTACCAGGATGGCTCGTGCCATCAGGACACATTACATCACAGAGCGGTTAAGGTGAGCTATTTCTACATTAAAGAGTCATTATAATTGTTTTAATGAACAAATGTAAATGAGACTAATTTGAACAGACTTAGTCAACCCCATGAAGTTTAAATTAAAAACTTAATTTTAATTTTGATGTATGTGTGTGTGTAACATTTTATAGTTAGTCAAGTTTTTATAGAGCTGATTGTGTCATTTTATATGAGGCTATTTTGGCAGTTGCAAAGAGTGATGAGTAATAAAGTTATGAGTAATAATGAACTTTTCCCTTTTGCTTCAGAGCCAGATTTGCTCATCTAAAGTCTGCGAAGGCTCTATTATGACTCCAAAGGCTATGATGCGCAGTCCCTCCACCGTGCCAGGCTCCGATGACATCCTCATGCAAGCTATTGACTTCATCAATCAGTACTACAAGTCAATTAAAAAGTAGGAGGCACCTACGAGGGTCATGTATTCACTATAGACGTTGAGAAGGACACGTTTCCTCAAAATATTCAGATTATTTGTTGATCATTATGGGTTTTCAGTGGTTGATTCTAACAAAGTCTTTATATTCTTGTTCTTTACTATGTTTTAATGCCATAATAAAGCAGACCATGAATTGGCTTAATTCTGAAGAGTGCAAAAGGTAGGCTATTTGACTGATTTATTTTGTTATCCAGCTCAAAAATCGAGGAGCATCTGTCTCGTTTGGAGGAAGTCGCGAAGGAAATAGAGGCCACTGGCTCATATCAACTAACCACAAAAGAACTGGAATTCGGGGCTAAGCAAGCATGGAGAAATGCACCCAGATGCATTGGCAGAATTCAGTGGTCTAATTTGAAGGTAGTTTCTATAGTTTGGACCTAAGCATATATGAAGTGTGCAGTCATATATTCATTGTTTTCATAATCTTGTTTTCCTGTACAGCTGTTTGATGCACGTAAATGCCGAACTACTGAGAATATGTTTCAGATGTTGTGCGATCATATTCAGTTTGCTACCAATGGAGGCAACCTGAGGTAATCCAGGAATGTGTAATTCCATATTTTAAATAATCCAACCATCTTGATTGTCTTTGCGTATGGAATAACATTTCTTTATTTTGACAGGTCTACCATCACTGTATTTTCTCAAAGAGCTGTTGGCCAACATGATATCCGTATATGGAATAGTCAACTCATACGATACGCTGGCTATAAGATGGCAGATGGTACAATAATAGGAGATCCTGCCAGTGTTGAATTCACAGAGGTAGATACCAGTCTCTCAGATATTGTTTTTTAAATATTTTCTAGTATATATTTTCATAATAGGTGCTATTTATATAATTGTTAATTAGACATGATATTTATATAATTAATCTAAATTTATTTGTACAATTTTTGCAATAACTTCAATTTTTGGACAGTATGTTGGTAGTTCATGTGTATAACACATTTCAGTTTAAGATACGTAAAGATATAGCTCTCTCTATTTTAAATCACTCTTATGTCTTGTTTAATTTTGAAATGTTCATGTACTTTACTAACTTTTGTTATTTTTACAGATTTGCATCCAGCTTGGGTGGACACCAAAGTATGGTCAATTTGATGTGCTTCCACTGGTGTTACAAACTAACGGAGAGGACCCTCAGTTTTTTGAAATTCCCCAACATTTAATTTTGGAAGTTTCCATGGAGCACCCACAGTAAGTGGCAAAGGATTTGCACTCCAGCTGAATAGAAAAACATGCTCGTAATAGATTAAAATCACTAGTTGATTGATGACGCTCTAAACTATTACAATACATCACTGTGCATCAATGGTTTTATACAGTCTTGACTGAGGTGCTCAGATTTCTTTAATGACTTGCATTCCACTTGATTCTGCAGTAAATCTGTTTGCTTCTTGAAGAGAAAATTATGCAAGGCTTTCCCCTTTAAGAGCTTGGATTAAAAGGACCTTTAAAATCAAATGCTCCTTGGCACTTAAAGATCACGCTAGAGAGGCAAAGCCTTTCAAACCTAAAACAGCCTGTCTCTATGCTACATTCTTTCATACAGTCCTAACAAATGAGTTTAACCAATGAGGCCCAAAATCGTGTTCTCAAACCCTAGTAATTAGTTTGGTTAAGTACTATGCAAACAAGAGTGATTATTGATAGACTGTCTGAAAAAAAGAAAGTCACATTTTAGAGAAGAAAAAAATCACCCACTGACTTTCAAAGCTGCTAGTAACAAATTTCTACTTTGAGGACCTTGATAGAAATGTAGTCAGTGGAATGAAAAGTACAATATTTGTTTCTCAAATGTGGTTAAGTTAAAGTCATAAGTTTCCAGAAAAAAAAAAAATTAAGTAAAGTACAGATACTCAAAAAGTGTACTTAAGTACAATACTCAAGTAAATGTGTGTTGGATATTGTAAAGTTGGATGTTTCATGCACTTCCTCAGGTACAAGTGGTTTAAGGATTTGAACCTCAAGTGGTATTCATTGCCTGCGGTGTCCAACATGCTGCTGGAGATTGGTGGTCTTGAATTCCCAACGTGTCCTTTTAACGGTTGGTACATGGGCACTGAGATTGGAGTGAGGGACTTCTGTGATACCCAACGCTACAATGTTCTTGAGGTGCTACAATATTCTTAATGTTACAGTAGAGAAGAGAAAGTTTAGAGGTTTTTTTATATTTATTTTATTTTATTGTGTTATCTTACAGCGGGTTGGCCGTCAAATGGGGTTGGAGACACAAAAACTGTCCTCGCTATGGAAGGATCAGGCCCTGGTGGCCATTAATGTTGCAGTGATGCATAGTTTTCAGGTAAAGTGGATTTACATAGCAAATGTTTATATATTCAGTAAAATCAGTTGCATGGATTTGTTCAATGAGATTATTACAGAAACGGATCATTTTTAGAGGAATCTTAAGCATGAAGGTCCACTCTCTGAAATCTAATCATCAGCAGGGCCCTATGAAGATTTACAAAATAACATACAAATGAGATTATAAGATTTAATGAGAATTACCCACCAATTCACCAAAACAAGTTGCCATGATTATTTTTTTTATTTTTTTGGCTGTTGTGCAAGGAACTAAATCTTAAACAATATAAATGTTTTTTAAAGTCAAATTAAATGTATATATTTATAAAAAACAGTTTAAATCTGCATAACATTCTGAAACCTCAAAGCTAAACAAATGCAATATATGATTTTTGAATGAAATTAAATTAATATTGTAAAAAATATATAAAACTTATTAAAAATGTAAAAAAATTATACTAATTCTTCACTGGAAAGATAATATATGGATAAAGATTAAATTTGACCTTTTGGTACATTTTTATTCCCCGTTTGTATGACCTTTTTTGTCTTACTGACGTACAGAAAAATAAGGTCACCATTACCGACCACCATTCTGCATCAGAGTCCTTCATGCAGCACATGGAGATGGAGGTGCGTTTGCGCGGAGGCTGTCCAGCCGATTGGGTCTGGCTGGTGCCACCGATGTCTGGATCTCTAACCTCTGTGTTTCACCAGGAAACGCTGAACTACATCCTGTCACCCTTTTTCTACTACCAGGTACTATTCTGCATTCATCATAAAAACTGCATTTCTGGAATATTATTGCAAGACTAGTGGTATGTAGCTGTGTGAAATACGATGATGTCCAAACAAACATTCAGGGTGGATATTCTTGCCTTAACGTGTCTCGTCTGTTGAAATTTAAAGCCTGATCCATGGTTGACACACAAGTGGAAGGTCAAGAAGAGAGAAGAGAGGAGGCATATAATCAGCTTCAAAGCATTGATCAGGTACCGCAATATCATGTTCACACTTCCTCAACCAGAACAACTCATTGCTGTTCTTTCAGAAGAGATCTGTCTGCAAAAATTGAATGAATTCTTGAGAGGTTAACTGTGAGCATTTGGTGAGAAGCCAGTGTGTCCTAAAATTCTTGTTTTCTTTTCTCTTTTCTAGAGTAGTGCTCTTCTCTCAGACACTCATTAACTCAGCCTTGGCCAAGAGGGTGCGCTGCACTGTTCTCTACGCCACAGAAACGGGGAAATCACAGGCGTTTGCTAAGAAACTGAACACCATGATGAATTGTGCCTTCAGCTCCCGGGTAAGAGGACCGTCACCCCTGAATCATATGTAGTGGCGGCGCTGGGGCGGGGCTATAGCCCCATCAGAAACTTGCATAGCCCCGGCACAGAACCCCCACGAATCTACTTTAACATATGTTGATAACAGTATATCACTTTTTAAGAATATCTTAAATTATTCCTTTAATATTTCTCTTGTGGCTCGTATTGTGAAAAACATGAGAAGAAATGTATTTCACATTAAACAGGATGTTTTTGAAAATCGGTCCATGAAATAAAGCTGCTCTGAATTTTCATTGATGACTGCAGTGTCGATAATAATAATTATAGGCCTATAATTCATTGTATAAATGAATAGACCTGTTTGTTTTTTTTAAACATTTTCAATGAGGAGTAAGCTAGCCTATTTTATTATCCTCACAGCGCATCATGTGGGGCAATAATTTCATGTAATTTGATAAAGTAATCTATTAATAATTATAGGGCTTATAATAATAAGAACGTAACATGCAACTCAGCACGGGGAGGTTATCACCTGCAATGTGTGCCCGTGTGGAAATAGTTTTATGAATTGTCGGCACTATCTATTGTAAATGGTTAGAATTGACCATTTCTTCCTAACAGTTGGCATTGAGAGTGACTGACACTTGATGGTCAGACAAAAATTACTAGATATGTGTAAAAAAAAAAAAAATTAAATAAAGATAACTTAAATAAATAAATGAAAGAAAACAATTCAAAAAGAACAAATTCAAACTTTCTCTCTTTTCTACATTCATTCATAAATTATATTTCTTTGTAAGTGTCATATTTGGAAGTTGGCGTTAGTATATTACTATAACAGTGGCATATGATAAGTTTAATAATACAGGAAAAAAAGTGAAATATGCCTTTTTGGAAGCTGCTGTATATAACAAAATTGATAGCTAAAGTTAGGCGTTCATTACTTTCTCTCAATCGAATTAGTTTTTTAGCACCCCCTCTAAACTCTTAAGCTTATCTAAGCTCTTTTATTAGCTTATTATATGATGTATACATTGCAATAAAAAAAACCTTATGACAGACAGATGGATGGATGGATGGATGGATGGATGGATGGATGGATGGATGGATGGATGGATGGATAGATATAATAACTAATCAATCTGTTAAAGATAATCTGTTAAAAGAAATACACTAATACACTTTGTCTTTTCAACAAACACATACATTTGTGATACATAAATAATGTATTATTTATACAGGTCGTTCGCATGGAGGACTACAACTTCAGTGAACTTGAGAGGGAAAGCCTCTTAATTGTTGTCACCAGCACCTTTGGCAATGGAGACTGTCCAGGAAATGGAGAGGTGTGGACATATTTATGCATATTTATGTGACTTACAGTAATGCTAGTAATGAACGACTATTATCACCAAACATAATTAATAATAACAATTTGTCAAAATTAAAATGCCTTTAAGAAAAAATTATTTGCTTTTGCAGTGATGGTTTGTACAAGAATCACAATATCTAGAATGTGCTTCTTGTTTGCTGACATGGTTTTTCTTCTCCTCTCAGAGTTTCAAGAAGCAGCTTCTCAGCCAGAAGAACCTCAGAAACAAAGTCAGGTCAGTGTTTTAAATCCCTTACATTTATTTTCTCTCTACTCCTTGATGGAGTAAATTGTTTAAATCGTTTCTTCCCCCATCCAGGTACTGTGTGTTTGGTCTCGGCTCTCGAATGTACCCACACTTCTGTGCGTTCGCCCATGCGGTGGATGCTATGTTTGCAGCGCTGGGAGCCATCCGTGTGTCCGCCACAGGAGAGGGAGATGAGATGAACGGACAGGAGGAGGCTTTCTCGGCCTGGGCTTGCACTGCCTTTAAGGTCTCACTAATAAAATAAACATCGAGCATCCATTGTTTTCAGAGCTTTAAACTGGTGAATGGTAAAATAATGAGATTGTTTTCTGTATATATAGGATGCATGCAAGGAGTTTAATATTCAAGGTCAACTTCCAGGAAAAGAAGGTCTGGCAGATTCCTGGGATTCACAGAGGCACAGAGTTCAGATTGACAGCTGTACACTTGATCGAATCACAGGTACATTTAGACCTGTGTCCTTATAAAATCACATCATTCAGGGAAAATGATGGTCAAAACTTGATTAAACCTGTAGAAGTGGTCAAAAAGGAAACAAAAATGCTATATTGATCATTTTTATGTTGCTTCTCATTTTTAAAAACATTTGAATCATCAAAATATATTACAGTTCAATATGAATTACATAGGAATATGAAACTGCTTAATAACATATTTAAATTTTACATCAAAATATGTAGTTTAGCGATCATTATTAAGTATTTCACAATCAGAAATGAGAATTGAAGAATCATGCCATTAACAGATTTATTTGCAAGATTTCTGCAGTGATTTTTATTATCTGGCTTGGTTTTACAGCTCTGTCAGCTCTCCATTCTAAAGCTGTGGTTCCCATGAAACTAAAGAGAAGACAGAATCTACAGAGCCCAAAGTCAAGGTATACTCTCAAGCCAACTCGTATTCATGCATCAGTTTTTATTAATAGAAATAGTAATAATAATAATTAATCTATCTATCTATCTATCTATCTATCTATCTATCTATCTATCTATCTATCTATCTATCTATCTATCTATCTATCTATCTATCTATCTATCTATCTATCTATCTTTTTATCTATCTATCTTATCTATCTATCTATCTATCTATCTATCTATCTATCTATCTATCTATCTATCTATCTATCTATCTATCTATCTATCTATCTATCTATCTATCTATCTATCTATCTATCTATCTTTTTATCTATCTATCTTTTTATCTATCTATCTATCTATCTATCTATCTATCTATCTATCTATCTATCTATCTATCTATCTATCTATCTATCTATCTATCTATCTATCTATCTATCGATAGATAGATAGATAGATATCTAAATATCTAAATAATTTTCCTAACTTGGCATTTTTCAGAAACATTTGCCTTGTTATGTTGTGATTTGCCTTGTTTTCTCTGAACAGTATTCATGTTTTATTTTTTTAATGTATTCTCAGTCGTGCTACAATATGTGTGGAGTTAGAGATGGATGGGAACACAGAGCCCTTAAACTTTGTCCCTGGAGACCATGTTGGGATTTTCCCAGGGAACTCACCTGAATTAGTAGCTGGCATCCTGAAGTATCTGCCCAATGCCCCTCCAATCAATCAGAGCCTACGCTTGGAATTCCTCAGTGCCTACCCTGGTACTGAACCATCGTACTGTACCTAATTACATAATGGAAGTCTTACACATAATAGCATAATGATACCTAATAATGTCTGCAGATGGTGAAAGGTGGCAGAGAGATGAACGAATACCACCATGTCCTCTTGCCCAAGCTCTTACCTACTATCTGGATGTCACCACCCCACCCTCACAAAGCCTCCTCCACAAACTCTCAAAGATGGCAAAGCAGGAAGAGCACAGACAGCGCCTGCTTGCATTAGCAACAGTACGTCACTTTTTGACAATCACAAATGTTCCAAAACTATTGATGAGACTAGCAAACAATTTTTGTTATTAATGATTTAGTGAACTTTTTTTAGGTCATTTTTATAATAAATATTTGTTTTCATCTTGTAAAAGGTGTGTTTACACAGACTTTATAATAACTTTTCACAGAACCAACTCATTACAGTCGTTTGTTCAGGAATCTGACTACATTGATTCATCAGTTTTTATTAATAACTCTGTGTGTGTTTAATTCACTAAAAATAACCAACTAGTCGAACCATTATTCTGAAAATTGAACTAGACTGGCTGCACTGTTGTGAGCTCGCTAAAAATACCTGCGTTATTGCAGCCGGAAATCAGACTACACTGCTCACTGTATGTGTTTGATTCACTTTAAAGACCCAGCTCATAAGGGTCATTCTTTTTCAGAATCAGACTTTATTGGTTGTGTTGTACATTTTTGATTCACTGGTCACACTTTATGTGTTTGATTCACTAAAGTTGATTCACCGACTCGTTTTCGGAATAGCTGTGAAAATACAAAGCAGTCCCATTATATTGATAGTGATTATTTACATAATTGGTTTATGAAAGCTTATGAAGAAATTCATTCTACTTATTTTTCATAAGAAAGTCTGATGCGTGTAATTATCATGGGTTGTTTTCACTTTGTGTATTGGTTAAATACATAACAAGTCATCCCTCCACTGCAGGATTTCCAAGTCTACACAACATGGAAGGAGTTCTACAAACCTACTTTCCTTGAGGTGCTACAGGACTTTTCCTCTCTGGAACTTTCTGCTGCCTTTCTCCTCAGCCAGCTGCCTCTACTGAAGCCACGCCTCTACTCCATCAGCTCCTCCCCAGACCTCCACCCTCAAGAGATCCACCTCACCGTGGCCGTGGTCAGCTATCACACACAGGGTACAGGAAACCTGTTTCCCACCTATCATTTATTAATGTATATCTGAGCAGCTGAACTCTTTACTAGATGTAGAACTTCTTGAATCACTGAATAAATTAATCTGTTGTTATCATATCTTATGCTCTCTTTAGAGGGAAAAGGTCCACTGCATTTTGGTCTCTGTAGTACCTGGCTCAATACCATCAAAGAAGGAGACATGGTGCCATGTTTTGTTCATAGGTACCCTTCATATTACATTCCATATAAAAAAAAAAATATATCATCATAACTCACTAACTTGTTCCATTTATGCAACAATTCCAGCTCTGATGGATTCCATCTTCCATCCGACCCTAGTGCTCCCTGTATTCTTGTGGGAGCCGGGAGCGGCATTGCTTCCTTCCGTAGCTTTTGGCAACAGCAATTCCATGACATGAAAAAATCAGGTATTGACTTTTATCCCTTATCACATTCAAGTAGTTTCAAACAGTCCATTGAATTAGCTCGCCTCAAGTTTCTGAACCTCAAGTTGTGTTATTTCTTCAAGGTCTGAAAGGGAATCCGATGACACTCGTGTTCGGGTGTCGAGGTTCAGATACTGATCATCTTTACAAAGAGGAGACTCTGGACATGAGAGATAATGGCACCCTAAGCAGTATCATAACAGCTTATTCTATGCAAACTGGACAACCCAAGGTACACTTGACACTGTAACTGTAGTTATATATAGAAATATAAAGAAATGTCTAATATCTGTAAAATCTAGTAATATCGATAGTGGATCATAATATACAAATATAATGTTTATAATTATTGTTATTATTGCTGCAGCTGTTGTATTTTATTATATATTTCGTTTTTATTATTTAAAACTATTATAATTATGAATTATTTCATTTGATATTATATATCTTATTCTTATATATAGATATAAGATATATATCTTAAATATCATATTTTATTTATTGTGTAATTATTTAAAGCTTTTATTTATTCTGAAATATGTGCTTTTATATATATTTTTGCTGATGTTCATAAAAAAATCATTACTTATAGTTAGAACTAAAAATGATTCTAAACACTCTTTAGGGGGTCGTTGCTTACTCTTTTTTTTTTTTCCTTCACTCTGGGTCCAGGTTTATGTCCAAGATATCTTGCGAGAACAACTGAATGATAAGGTCTTTGAGGTTCTGCACAATAATCCAGGACATCTGTATATCTGTGGAGGAATGAACATGGCCCATGATGTGGCTTCCACTATCAAGGAAATCTTAGTCAGCCGGCTGGGCATCACTCTTACTCAGGCTGAGGAATATCTGTCAAGGCTTAAGGTGAACCTTCAAATTGTTGACACATTTTATAGTTGCTTCAGATAATAATTTCTTCCAACATGTATGCTCTTGCAAGGGCTCATTGTCCTGAAATTGTCAATAATTTACAGTTATTAAGGATATATGGGCAATCATTTTACATGATTATCCTTTTTTTGTTCACAGAATGAAAAGCGGTACCATGAAGACATCTTTGGATCTAGAGCTTGAGATCACCTGGACCACCTCAAGTGTTTCAATATCCAAACGCACCAAAACGGGGGAGATTTTAATCTTTTAACGTGTAATCTTTTGATTTTCATACAGCTTCCAACGTAATGCCAAATCTTAACTTAAAAAAATGCTATACAAATACACAACAGCAGTGTATTCAATTTCCATACATCATGCGTCAGTAACTTTTGGAATGTACAGCTTAAATTATGAAGAAATAGCCTATTAGTTCCTGCTTGTAAATAAACAGTATTATTTACTGTATTATTCCTGTCTGTTTGTTTAAAATGAATGCCTTTCTGTTTGTTTTTGGGAAGACTGACCTGCACTTCTTTAGAATAGTGCTTTCGTGGCTAACTAATTGCAGGGACAATTCTTTGGGAGTAATCTAGAGTTTCCATGCTCAGTTGATCAACAGGGATCCCCTCTATCTATCTGAGGGCCTCAAAAGTCTGACCGTTTATACAAACGTTTACATGTATGTCACAGATATGCTTATTTAATTAGTGACCTATAAACTGTGCAACAAACTGCTTATTTTTTTCTCTGCTTTTACTTCATTGTTCATTTCTATACTTAACTTAGATTTGAATCATTTTCAGATTAGCCTATATGTGTTAGTGATGCCAAACTATACTTTCAATTCAGTGTTTATTGTAATACTTTATTTTCTAAGTGTTACATATAAGTGTTGTATACATATTTAATTGGATGTTCATGTTAAATATTGAATTTTGTAATAAACAGACTTTATACTATCAAAACGCCGGTTGCTGTTTTTTTTCCTTCGCATTCTTGAAGTTTGTCTGTAGCAGGTACCCGTAGTAACACCGGAAGTCGTGCATCCATGCTACAGCAAAGAGCGTGTAACTCACTTTTGCCTAACTTTTCTCTTATATTTATTTATAATTCAATTTGTATTATCATATAGACATATTATGGCTGGAAGTCGACTTGAGAAATTCGGGACTGTGTTTACGCGGTAAGCAATGCATTATGTGCTTCTTGAGTTCATTTCAAGGTTAATGACAAAAATATTAAGTCTAAAACGTGTCTAAGGACAAGAGCTCGGCTTATTATAAAATATATTATGTAATATGAAAGTGCAAGCTTTTTATAATGCCAAGAAAGCCTATTAAATCTGAAAAATAAACCAGAGACCTCGTGTATAGTGTATAGCTCGAGTTGTTATTGTGAGGATGAATGATTGATTGTTGTTTGTAAAGGGTTCGTGATTTAATGCGAGCTGGAGTTATCAAGCACGAGGAAAGGCCAGTCTGGTTTGATGTGTATGCTGCTTTTCCTCCAAAGAGAGAACCCCTGTATGAGAAACCTGTCAGACCACTGAAGATACATGCAGCAGATACTCTACCTGAAATATTATACAAAGAGGATGAAATACGAGCGTAAGTCCAACCATACCCGTTCAATACGCGAATATATCAACTTTAGTTTCAACATTATTGCTCTAACGTTACCTATGAACATTGGTCTTACGGTCACTCTGTGCCCTTCATTTGTACTTCATATTTCCCCCCTTTGTGTTTGTCATGTTTTTATTGATACATTTATTTTCATGTCTTTATTGATTTGACTAAGCTTCATTTTACGCTATATACATAAACCTTGGGGTCAGTAAGAAAATCATAATTTTATTCCGCAAGGATATGCATTTAATTGATCAAAAGTGCCCGTACAGACTTTTTATTACAAAAAGAAATGCTGCTCTTTTGAACTTTTGATTAATCAAATAATAATAAAACATTTTTTTAATGGTTTTCACAAAAATAAGCAGAGAAACGGTTTTAAGTTTTTATAAATAAATGTCTCTTGAGCATCAAATCAGCATGTTAGAATGATTTCTGAATATCATGTGACACTGAAGACTGGAGTAATGCTGAAAATTCAGCTTTACATCAAAGGGATAATTTGCATTTTAAAGTATATTAAAACAGAAAACTTTGAAAAAAATAATTTAAGAATATTTCACAGTAGTTCTGGGATTAATTAATGCATTTTGATCAAATAAATGCAGCCTTGATGCGCATAAAAGACTACATTAAAACATTAAACAGACCGACCCCAAACCTTTGAATGGTGGTCTATACATACTTCAAAATTACATTATACTTTAGTGCTGTAAAACCTCCAACCCATTTTTTGGGTCACTGACCAGTTAATTTTGCATGCGTAGTGCACCGTTGCAGTAAATCCACATGAGTTTTTTTCTGTGACTGTAGGAAGTTCTTTGAGGTGTATGGTTCTGGACCAAAAGCTTTTGAGCTCCTCAAGCCCGACTTTGTATCACCATGTCAGAGGTAAGTCGTGATGGGAACTTACACATGTTGTTTACAGTACTTCGCATAAAGTACTTTTTGAATTGAATTGTCTATGTGGCTTTTGATTTAGTTGTTGTGTTACTGTATCTTCGTGCAGGTTTGTTATGAAGTACAGTGAATTAGAAAGCAGAGGGGAAGTTAAACCTGAGCTGCTGTTTGAAGAGACTGCAAAAGCACTGCTCACAGAGGGCATTTATTTAAGAAAGAGAGGAGGACCTGCGGTGAGACTGAAAGCTATATTATTCTTTAGACGACATGATTTAATTTTGTATTTGTCCATCATGTTTTTTTATAACCAGCAGGTGGCACCACAGTCTCGGCACCCTTTGCTGAACATGAAGTTGACTGACATGTTGGCAGAGCAGCAAAGAGACACAGAGACAAATATTCCAGAGAAACAGCCAGAGGCAGAGACGGTGAACCCTGACAGACAGACATCTTCATAAATGTCCACTTCTCTGTTAGGACAACATAAACTGCACCTGCCTCTAAAGAATATCAATGTGCTGGTCAGTTATGCTTTTCGACGCATCAAACACTGAGACACAGATATAGATTGTACAGTTGTGGTGGCCACTATGTAAACCCACATGTGTCTTTACCCCTCCTGGTGTCAGATGAGTGATGTAGAAGACACGTTTCAACAGTCAAAATGGCTTTGGCTTGAGGTCTTTATAGCCAAGCAGCTGGGGTTTAGTGAACGACTTTATAATACAGATCTAGCAAGTGTTTAATTTCTGTGGAAAGTGTCTAATGTTTTGTGTAATAAAATATGTGGAGTGTTTAATGAAAGTACTTTCAAGTCCATTAACGACAGGAGTGAAAAAGCATCTGCATTGTAAATACTCAATAAAGTGTTACACTTCCAATTTTCTGAGTCACACCATAAACTTTTGATTCATATTGATATTAAACAGTTTTTTTAACACTGCATCTTTGTTGCCTGTGCAGTCTTGCATTTAAATACATCCTCAACAGGATCTTAAATAAACCTTGCATGAGGAAGTTTTTATGTATTTTCATTGTTTTTGTGATGTTCTAGCTTTTAACTTTATTATGACATTTATGGATAGCTGGTCTGCACAGACAACTATACATTTCATTCAGAATTACCATTGTCTTTAACTTTTCCCCCACTCCTGCAGAGGTAACATCAGCATAAAATATTTTTAACAATTGCTCCCCATCTTCATTAAATTAACCCTGCTAAATTAAGACACCCCCACAAGCTTTCATTGCTTACTAGTGATATAATTAGACAGAAGATAATATATCAAATCAGTTCTGCTGACATGACCCAACCTGGGATCTAGAAATGTTAAACAATGACCCAGAAATGATTGACTATGCTTGCATTCTGTAATTGCCTAGACATTAATAAAAAAACAATGAAAATATTGACCATCTAATCTGGCAGAACATGACATTTCTTCCCAACCTAAATGTTTCCAGCAGATATCATATCCAAGATGAGTGGCAGCATTATTGTTTTGCTGAAGAACATAGTTTTTTTGTAAAAGGCAAATGCATGGCTTTGTGGTATAGTGATTGTGAATAGACTGATTCATTGCAGCTGAATTTGTTAACATAACCATTTTAGTGTAAATGTTTAAATGTGTACGCTTACCAGGAACAATGTGAGTTATGGATGTGAATCATTTCTGCAGTCACAGTAAAAGCAGACATGACGCATCAAATGAACATGCACTGGATTGATTGTTAGCGTTTGTTTTTGTCTCTAAAGACGTTTTTCAAAGTGCAGACTCCATAAAAGCACCACTTAAGGACAAAGAAAAATCCCATTTGTGGGCTAACATGTTTGCCGCTGACTGAACATCAGATACAAATATATTTTGTGTGCATGATAAACAAAAATGTTCTGTTTCTTTATACTGAATATTATTAATTTGTCTTTCTAATCATTCCCATCTTTAAATGTTCGATTTATTCATGATGAGGACGTGGAGTGGAACAGTGGAGCAGTTTTGTAAAACTTCAGGTTCTGGTTGTGGTCCTTCACTGCTTAATAATTTCGACAGTAGCTTTTGTATGTATTATTTTGTAACACTAGGATATGAACGGTCCTTTTCTGTCGCTAGATGGCAGTAATGTGACAACTATTGACTCAAGTGTGATATTTGTCTCCTGTTCTGAATCTGCACATGCTTCCCGTCATGCATTTATATGGCCTGACATGCTGAGAGAACATAGAGCTGTCAGAATGTGCATAACGTAAAACACATCTTGGATAACATTTTACCCACAAGCAATTTATTTTTGTTCGATGTTGCATTTCAATTCGTGTAATTTTGTCAACCTTAATGCTTTTATATGTGTGTGTTTTTCACGTGTGTGTTGTGAAGGACCCAGATGCAGCTGAAATTAGTGAAGGAGAAGCGTGTAAGTGAAGGCAGGCGCGCGTGACGACTGTATAAACGCCGTCCTGCTCCTGAAAACAACAACCCTTCAACAATTACCATGGTAACGTAACCACATTTCCTCCCTAAACACCTCGCTGAGGTTACTGCCACAAAAACATAAATGAATACAGGACCTCAAACTGTTAAGAGTATTACTCTCTTGGCTAATAGTAGCCCAAGTATGGCTGCGCTAGCCATGCTAAAGAAGATTGGGCTAGTTATCACGGTGTTTATATTTCATCAACGGTAAGGTTTTATAACTTACATTTGTTTTGAAACAAACATAAATATCATTCAGAAATGAAATTAAGAAGTGAAGACAAGAAAACCACACTGACAAGAGTCAACTATAACGAAAGTATATTTATACTGTTGTTAGGTTCTATTCGTTTTTTTATGTTTTCGGTCTTATCTGATATTGTGATAAAAGCTATTTTTTTATCCTGCACAGAACAATAAGGATTTTAATTACAGTGACAGCTACAATCATAAGCTTACAACATTTATAATAATAATAATAATAAAAAACTATAATTGAATTATCAAAAAACAGTGATAAACATCAGTATCTAAAATATTTTGCTACGAACTAACATAAAATATCATAATTCAGGAACACAACCTGCTGAAATTAATAAATTGCAGTGTTTGAACCAATTAAAATAACTGTCTAAATGAACAGAATTCTTAACTCTGTTAGAGAGAGAGAGAGAGAGAGCATGTTCGATAGTTGCTTCAGCTCACTCAGTTGCAAGGCTGCATCGTATTCAGACAATGAATTGTAATGCTACAAAGCCTCTTGTTGGTAAAAAAAAAGCTTTCTTACTACTGAAAATTTAGTTTAGGAAGTTGCGTCACTGATTTTATTTGCAAATTGATAACCAAATATTTTCAATTAAAAAAATGATTTAAAACCTGCAAATAATCCACATTCTTTTACAAGGCCTACTTACCATGAACTATTCTAGAAAAAGGAATCCAAACAAGTTTTTAAATTCCTAACTTCAGAAGAGGCCTGGCTCATTTGCACTTTTAATGTTTTTTTATTTGAATGTCCTGAGAATGCAACCGGCTTATTTGAAGCTCAGTGTCTCTGGCTATGAGTTCTCCTTTGTTATGTGCTGATAATGAGACATGATCTGTATACACTAGATGTGCACTACTGCTTCTGTCTGGTCCCAAACATCCCTTTGAGTGCTCCATCACCATAATCAATGCCAGGTTGAGCCGGCTGGGGTTTGAAGACCTTTACACAAACACGGTTTGTTTTACTTCTCCACGGCCATGGAGCTCAGAAGAAAGGCTGCCATCCAGTTGCCCTGGTCAAGGTATCGATTGGGACCTGCTTGTTTGTTGTTTTATTTATTATTTGTTTATTCAGCACTGGAAATCTGAGATCTTCTCCTCTGCATCTGTCAAGGGCATTTTATTCCCCCCAGCAGAGCTTGATTTGTATTGTCCCTGGCCTGCAAAAACTTAAATCTGCTGTGCAGTGCAAGCATGCTGATTAAATACATAAAGATGGTTTAAATTAGCCTGGTATATTACTTGAGAGACCTGAATTACTGTACTTGGTTTTCCTCTCTCTGCTGAGGTATGCACAAATACAATCCTTAACCTAAAATATGATGCTCTCCCAAACTGGGCCAAGATAGAGCATGTTTCAACTATTCTATGTACACATAAAGTTCACGATCAAAGAGATGGTTTATGATGGAACAAATCTGACATTTGTTAAAAATGTGCACTCTAAAAAGAAATCAACTGAAAGGGGTTTTACAGCCTGATGGCACAAGGTAAACATTAGCAAAACCTGCACCATGTATATATAATAATTATTCATATGCAAATGAATTATATGCATAAATAAAAGTAATAGTTTTAATCCATTGTAATATCTTTATATATTAGAGCTTTAATGTTGTATAACAAATTATGTTCTGCTTACATGCTCTAATACATAATACTATTTAAAGTAGCAACATGCATACAGTATACAATATATTATAATAGAGGTTAATTATATCTGAAAACATAAAACTCTTTGTAACGTATTATGAAAAGTGCAGTAATGAGTAAAACTAAAAAGTAATCTTCATATTTGGTGTTCTTTTATAATACCTTTAATGCATTAAGAATGCACAATAAAGTGCATCTTTGTCTTTTCATGAATAACAAAAGTTATAATCAATTGCAGTATTTAAATCTTTAAACATTAGGCCTATAATGCATTGTAATAAATTATGTTCTGCTTACATGCTTTAATGCATTAAACAATGAAAAATATTTGCATAGTAACAATGCATTATACTGTATTATGATTGCTATTAGTTATAAAGAAGTTTTATAAACGTACAGTCAAATGCTCCTAAACTTCTTATTCTTTATCAATGCTTTGACACTTTAAAGAGTTCAAGAACAAAACCAATCATCTGTAGAACCTATAATGTGCTTTTTAAATCTAAAATAAGCCAACACTATACTTTGTATATGCACCATTAAAGATTGATTTATTTAGTCAGTAATAGCTTGCTATAATATGGAGAAAACTCATCTAAATTTTAAGTTAAATGTCGCTGGGATAAACTTGTTTACAAATGAAACACAAAAGAACTCCAGCGCTGCCATGTGCACACTGCTGTTTATATCACTATTGCGCTGTCGGGATATACAATAAGCCTGTCTAAAGTCATAAAGACATGAAAAATACAGTATTTAGGCCAGTTTAGTTCTTCTAAAAGCCTCCGTTTAAACTGTCAGACATCTCAGTTGACCAGGCAAAGGGTTAAAGGCTCTCCCGCGGAGTTCTGTCTCTTCACGAATCAACACGTGCGATCCAGGTCAATGCAATTTACTCTGCGGGCGAGTTCATTTTCACATGGCATTGAAATGCAGGGCCACACACGCCGCCTGCATTGCCTCAGGTCTGTTTCCTCTCTCTTCTGTCACCCAGAGCTAACCTTTCTCATGATACAATTCTAAATAATTGGCCTTGATAATTAATCTTGTGAAATGGTTTTCTAACAAGCCTAAATTACATATAACAGTCTTTCACTTAAGCTGTGCTTTTTAAAATCAGAGCTGAAAGCTCACAATTAAAAGCCTCGGGGGATAAAAACGGAGCCCAAAGAGCGACTGTACCCATGTGGTGTGTTCATGTCATAACTTGCTCCATCCATGTAGACCCTTATGTTGTTCAGTACTGTAATGTACTGACAATATACAGTGACACAAATATTTTACAAAGCTGTAAATCAAACAGAGATTATTGGTTTTACAAGAAAATACTGTTTAGTCTTTCTACTTCAAAAATTCATGTTTAAAACAGTTCACCTGAAAATGAAAATTTGCTGGAAATGTACTCACCCTTGGGCACCATCATTGGAAACAGATTTTGAGATGTTTAGCATTTCATCACTTGCTTACTGAATGGATCCTCTGCAGTGAATAAGCGCCATCAGAAAAACATCTGATAAAACATTGCAGTAAATTCACACGTTAAGTAATCCATAAACTGTGTTTCAAAAAATAAACCCATCATTAAGAAAACTTAAAACAACCATCTATCCATAATATAGCTTTCTCCAGTGAAAAGGTAATCTCACCTGAATCAGGAGACAAATATGCTCAAATCAAGCACTCTTTGCAACGTCTGAAACCGTTCTAAACAAATATGTCTGTGGATTATGATGTGAGAGGACAACAGGGGATGGACAGTTTAAAGGTGAAACACCGTAATGATGTATTTGTTTATTATAAACAACAGCTTTCCACTTCACTAAAAGTTCATTGATAGACCGGAGCTATGTGAATTACTTGTGGATTATTGTGATGTTTTTATCAGCTGTTTGGTCTCTCATTCTGACGGCACCCATTCACTGCAGAGGATCCACTGATGAGCGAATTATATTTGCAAAATTTCTCCAAATCTGTTCAAAACTAATCTAGGATGGCTTGAGGTTGTGTGCCTTTTCAGCATTTAATAATTGGGTGAATTACTCCATCAATTCAATGTTTACTAGTTTTTTTTAATTTTTGGTACATTTACTAGCAGTTCCTGAGTAAAATGTGTTTTCGTTGTACTCATTTTAACATAAACCGACCACACAGGAATCAGCATTGGTGTGGTCGAGGCCTTGTGTGGTTGTGCTTCTTGTTTTTTTGGGTCTGTGAGTTCTGCTGTACCCTACCCCAAAGGTGCAGGTGAGCCCAGACTGATCTGAGATCAGAGATGCAGCCACAGGCGAGCCCTCTAACATGATTCCATGTCCTCAGGCTATGAAGTCTGAGCCGAGCTTTGGAGGGGCAAGAGGTGTAAAGGGATAAATGGAAACCGAATTCAACAGGCTGCCGCCAAGCGTGGTGTCATCAGCCGATGCCACAAAGGCACTTTTTTCTCCCTGACAGAAGCTGTTCAAGGAATTTTTTTCCTTATCTTCTTTTTTAATCCTTCAAGGACAGGAAGAGCTCTAATGGGAGACTAAAGCATGTGACATCTACACATTTTTATGCAAAACATGAACATCACTGCTGGAGACTTTTGAAAGAACCCTACTTTTGTACCCATCACTCTCGGTTCTGAGAGGACAACTTGTGTTATTGACACCACAAGCACCTTTCTTACCCTTCAACACACTCATTTGGATGTGCAAGACCAATCACTAACATTCAGCCTGAATCCTTTAATATCATTTCTGGACTTTCATCAAGTTTTTGCAGGCATTTGGTTTAGGGAATCAGATCGTATTTGTTACACAAAGAGAGTCGCTCGCACAACCGGAGCTGTTAATTATGATTGGTTTGTTATTGCTCACCAGAGCATAACAAATCGCCATTATGTTGTTTTGCTGAGTCTAATTTAATTGTAACAAAAGTAATTATCCGTCATTTATATTGATGCCATAAGCAGAAGTAAGAGAGCACCTGCTGCCATAGGCCTGTTGTTTACTAAAAATAAACCAGTTGAAATATAGCCTTGTGTTCTTCAACGTACCATATATCAAGAACATCCTCTCCTGCTGTATATTTGCAGAAAGAGGGATATGTTCAGAATGCATTGTTTTTAGGTGAGCTGTATAAAAAAAAAAATCACAAGGTTGACAACATTTCTTAAAATGTGCATGTTTTTGCACACATTTTTAAGAATCAGTGGTATAAAATACATTAAATAATTTAACTTAAATCCAACTTAAACGACTTGGCAAATATGAAATATCTCACAAAATAAACACTTAAATTTAAAACAACCCATCAAATGTGATGAACTAAATGCATGTTCATTGAAAGTGAGACAACAAAATATGTGAATATGCTTAATATTTTGAAGTTCATACTTGAACTGAGTTCTTTTCTGCTACATTATAGGTATTAAAAAAACTTTCAAAAAGACAAACTAAAAAGAAGTTGCTTTGGTGAATATCCAAATCTGTTCGAGTGAAGACTTGTTTTCTTCATAAACTTCTCCCTGCTGACTTGTATCTCATCCGGCATATTTTGACCGTGGTAGAGGAGAAAGAGCCAGGTCTTCGCTCGTAATTTCCAGCGTGACTTATTGAATATCAATGAAACCTACTTTTCCATGAGAAACGTACTGTAAAAATAGACAAACACCTGGGGCTTGTCCATTAGGAGTGCTGCCAATTACTACACCTACCAAGGAGAACGACACTGATCGTCCCTGAAAAGTTCTACCCATCCTTAACACTGATTTGTATTCAGTTTCTTGACTATTAGCCTACTCAAGTATACATGTAGAGGACATCTTTCTGTGGCACCATCTTTGCCAGGGGGATGGTTAAAAGATCCCGTCGTATGTGGCGAAGGCTATTTTTCTGGGCATTGTTTCGTCTGACTGATATGACAACCCCTGCTCTGGAATCTCTGCAACATTTTGCCCTCATAAGGAGGTGTCAATAACAGGCTCCCGTCGCCCAATCTTCAGGCCCGCCCGGCTCCGCAGGCTTTTTCCGGGAATGCATCCTTCAATGTTCATTCTATATTAATGTTTGTCAGGAGTGATTCTCGTGCTGTCTGGGGTGGAGGATTGACTGAAGACACTCGGAGAGCTGCATAATGAGAATCTTTAATATCGTCTCCCTGTCTCCCTCCGCTGCAGATGAGATTGTTTGGGGCTAAACTAGCGAAAGCGCTAAAATATATTTATTTTCTGATGGGCCTGTGGCATCTCTCGGTTTCTCTCTCTCTCTTTCTCTTCTCCATTTCTTCCGTCCGTGAGACCTGAGTGCTCATGTGAAAAGTTTGCATCGCTAAAGAGGAAGAGGGAAATAACCTTGAGAAAGTAATTTGACTCCGTCACTTGTCTCCGTCTGACAGAAGAGGCGATTACGGCCTTGGCTCTCAGAACTCGAGTGTTTGCAAATACAGTATTCACGTACAGTTGGGCTCGGGCAGCTGTGTAATCACCCCCCTAAGTAATGTGACACTTTCTTGCTGCAGTAATAAGGGAAGGAGATTTGAAATTTTCTCTCTCATCCCCCCATGAATAACATTAAAAATGGAAACCGTCCAAAGCGGAGGACGGTGATGAAGCCCCTCGTATTAATTATGGCTTTAAATAAATAATGCATCCTCGTCTGGATCTATTCTCTTCCGCTCGTTCATCCGCCCTCTTCATCTCGCTCTCATCAGTTCAGCACTTCTGATCAATCCTTCAAGGACGGTGGGAGATTGGATGATGGCCTAGACACACTTTCTTCCGGAGGCTTGAGAATTTCAGTCGAAGTGCTTTTTTGCCTTTTGTTCCTGGCATTACCACAGAATTGATCTGAAAAATGCACCAATTTCAAAAAAAAAATTATTGGCAGGGAGATGATCAGTTTTTCGCTCGGCATCAGAAACTGGAAATAGCACAAAACCCCAGTGCTGGACTGAATAAAATTTCTGCAGTCATACATAATACAACATTTTCAGCAAGACCCCCCCCCCCCCCCCCCAATGTTGTCTAACCATCATACTAGTTGGAATAAGCTTTGACGTTTCAAACAGCCCAGGGAAATGGAGAGTTGAATGCATGTCATCTAATCTGAAAAAAAACATGGCTTTGTTAAATTGTGAACTTCCATACAACAGTTCGGGGTGTTAATTTGTTTTAGTTTTTTTTTTTATGTTACTATGTCACTGCACGTATGAACTAAAAACGTTTTATTAAAACATTATTTTCACAGTTTAAAGTCTTTTTTTGTATTTTAGAATATAATTTATTCACTGCAAAAAATTGCTTATCTTACATATTTTTTTGTCTAGTTTCTAGTCAAAATTTAAAAAATTTTACAATAATTTTACTATATAAGCAAAATGACATAAGATTTTTAGTCTTATTTCTAGGGGAAAAAACTAAATTAATTACATTTAGCTTAAAACAAGTAAAATTATCTTCCAGTGGGGTAAGTAAAATATTCACTGGAAACAAGACTAAAAATCTTAAGTCATTTTGCTTATCTAGTAAAAAATATCTTGATTTAAGAATTTTTTGATATTTGTGTGTAAAATTTATTATTTTCAATGTTGAAAACAGCTGTGTTACTTAATATTTTTTGGTGGAAACTGTAATGCATTGTTTTTCAGGATTTTTTGATGAAGAAAGAACTAATTATTTTAATGAAAATATTTAGTAAAATTATAAATGTCTTTAACAATCAGTTACTATTCTGAGTAGAAAATGAACTCCAGGCACTGCAAAACAAACACCAAACAACAACATCAACAAAAACACTGGCTTGCAACCAAATCAATTATTCATGTCCCAGTGCATGCTGGGAACACCTGCTTTGTGAAGTTAAACAAATTTTACTTAATTTTTAGAAAGTGCTCAAATTTGTGGAATAACTAAACAAGATTTTCCACTTTGGTAACAATACTTGAAATCTCACTATAAATCTCTGGGAAAGTTAAAAAAACAGATTGTCAACTCTGCTTGAGTTATATTTACTTATTGCCCCTTAAGCTGAACACATGAGACAGAAAAACAGTACGTTGCTGTTGAAAAATGTATGGAATATGGCATTTGTCACAATTTATACTGACTTAATGTAATACTTATATTTCTATGTTTAAGACTAGAGAACTATAGGCTTAAAGCAGGAGTGGGGAATGTTGATCCCGGAGTCCCTGCAGAGATCAAAACACCTGAAGCAGCCGATCAAGGTCTTCGGGATGCAGTTAGGTATTTTTTATTCCAGGGTTTTTCAGGGTTGGAGCTAAACTCTGCAGGAGAGTGGCCCTCCAGAATCAACGTTCCCCACCCCTGGCTTAAAGTGTTTTGGTACCAACCTGCCGTTTTGGCCTGCTCACACTCTGGAGCTGAGCAGGGTCAGGGTCAACTGTGAGGCCAGCAGGGGGCGCTCATTCTGGGACAGGACAAGTCTTTATGCCCCTGTATCGTCATGAAAAATAGCACTGTTGAGCTGTTAAACCTCTGGTTTCATACTGAATTTTTGTCAGTTCAATATAACATTATTAAACGAAAGGAACTTGTATACAACACAAAATCTGAGCAGTTTGCATTTATTGAAAGAGCTTTTGTCCAGTTTATATCGATGACTTTAGTCCATGCAAATTCATTGTACAGAACTTTTTATTTGTGAATGTCTATTAGGTTTTGAGGTCTGTATAATAAAAGTATACAGTCTGGAGCAAAACCCAGCAAAACTTTAATAGACGTATGCATATTTTCAGACAATAAAATTATGTAAGCTAAACACTTTTGGCTAGAAATAGGTCCAAAGAAAACTAAGATTTAAAGATGAACAGTAAGAATTATGCTGATATAATCCAATAAATTTTCCAGCAATATTGGAAAGGCTTAAATCGATGTGACATTGTTCACGAATCTACAAGATTTCACTTTTGATTCCAAGCTCTTTGTTCAGATCGGCTCGGCATGTTTTTCACGACTGTGTCCTCTCTTGTTATAATTCTCCTTTAAGTGCTGTTGATGTCAAGCCTTAAATCTCCCAGATTTATTGTTAGATAATTCAGGACGGCCTTTGTATTGGCTGTCACTGTCTGCAGTCAAAGAGCCGGCCCTGTCTTGACATATCACACGTTCAGCCGCTTTGCCTTCAGTGTAGGGAGGGCAAAGGAAACAGGAAAAGGCTTGTCGTGGGCCGAACGGATAAAGTATGAAAGAGAAAAGAAATAAAAGAGTACGCCTCCTCCTTTCTCTTCTCAGCACTGGTGCAGAGTTGAAGTTGTCTGTGATAATCTTATCGCGCTATGATGGCGAGCAGACGGGGACAAAAGAGGCACGTTGAAGGTCTGATGGGTTGCTGATTGCAAAGCTGTCCAACGAAGAGACAGTTGCCATGGAAATGATGAATGACATGTGTCCCACCTGATAGGACGGGCACAGCAGTGGAGTGATGAATAGGAACATTTGTGTGTGAGAGAAGATGAACAGCTTTAGGGCTTTTGGTAGCAGTTTTCATACCACACACACACACACACACCAAGTACTTCGAAACCAATGAATCTAAGTTTCAGAGTGGGCAGTTCAAAAGTTGTATTATGTGATCGTAATATGGTTCTAAAATGATCATTTGGTAACATTCATGTCCATTTGGGTTAAAATGAATATAAATAGCTACAATTTATTTAGAGTAGTTTAAGCTTTTTATTATTATTATTTAAATGTATAATTATATTATTTTACAATTATTGTTCTCTTTTTACTTGTTTATTAAAAGTGATGTGACAATTTTCAGAAGTAAAATATTATATTAATAAATATTAAAGGCGTCATCATCAGATGCCATTTTACACCAAGTTGATATGATTCTTTAAGGTCTTAATGAAAAGTCTATAACAACTTTGGTTAAAATTTCTCAATGGTAGTGTAAAAAAACACCTTTACCCTGCCAAAATCAGCTGTTTTCAGCACGCTGTTCTAGTGCTGCTTTAAATGCTTGTGAGCTCTGCTGACTCCGCCCCTCTCTTGGAGTGACAAGTAGACCATAGATATGTGTAGAATCTCTATTCGACCACTCCAGATATATGACTCCAGCCATCTCGCATTCACCATAATAATCAATGAATATTCAAAGATATACAAGCGTATAATTTGCTGTTGGAGACGCACACAAGTCAATGCACTTAAAGATTCGCAGACCGAAAAAATGGCAGAAAGTTACATATCAGGGCCCATAGAAACAGTCCATAATGAGGCATCTATGTATATATATATAACTTCAGCCGCGAAACTGGCTAACTAGTACATTATTAGGAAAGGCGATTCATAAAATCCCTTATACTCACTTCTTCTGTAGATGAAGCTGGATCGTGAACGATTCGCGAGAACATAGACGCATTTAGTGCTGTGTTCCATACATCGATACGACGATGTATCATCACGGAGATTTGACGATACGAGTATCGATACAGCTGGCCCTTTATCGATATTGTGGCACGTGTGCAGCAGTGGACATCACTTAATTTGAATACAGAATTCATCTGGCGGCAGAGGAACACTACCGGGTTTGCCTGATATAAAGAGACATAATCCCAGAAACAGAGCTTGCCACATGCGCAATATGGTAATCCATATAAGTGTGATACTTATCGTGCACGCGCTCTCTCTCCTCTCTCCACTGTGGATAAACACGCTTGCTTTCTGAAAACACCTCTAGCTTGCAGCTTAGCGATCTCCACACCTGTGAGGTGGATGGATTATCTCGCAAAGGAAAGTGCTAACTGACACAGATTTAGACAGATTTGTGAACAATATTTGAGATAAATAGGCCTTTTGTGTACATAGAAAAAGTCTTAGATCTTTGAGTTCAGCTCATGAAAAATGGGGCAAAAACAAGAGAGTTGCGATTATAATTTTGTTCAGTATATTAATATGACTACATTACAA
>QVTF01023755.1:0-49356 GCA_003573665.1 Oxygymnocypris stewartii | reverse complement strand
CTCCTTCGTGTTGAGTTCTGACTGTCTTCCTGTTTTCACCCCCATGAATTTCATCTCCAGCTTGCCCTGGTCAGTTTGCGTGCACCTCCGGCTACTGCATCAAAAAAGAGCAACACTGTGACGGGTGGAACGACTGCGCAGACATGAGTGATGAAAAAAACTGCCGTAAGTCTTATCCTTGTCAGGATTTTGCACAATTTAATTTGAACCTTTAAATTTGATTAGCTCTGTCCAACGGGATACTGATGTGGAATGACAGGAAGATGAATACAAATTCAAAGACAGAATTCAAACACTATTCTGTATGTGTATGTATACATCCGTACAGGCATACATATATTGTGTGTGTATGTGTGTGTGTGTATATATATATACACACACAATATATGTATGCCTGTACATATGTGTATACACATATACATGCTGGTTACTTGCAGCAAAAAAAAAAAATATATATTATTTTTTTTGCTGCAAGTAACCAGTAAACTTAGGAAATAGAAGTATTTAAATTGTACTAATAATTGATAAAGCTAGATGATGTTTCAGATCAATTTTCTGTTGACACATTATTCACTTGAATGTGTTTTGTGTTTCAGACTGTGATGAAGGACAGTTCACTTGCAGTAATGGTCTGTGTAGGCCTCAGTACTTTGTGTGTGACAGAGTGAATGACTGTGGTGACGATAGTGATGAGAAACATTGTGGTGAGTTTCTCATATTACAATGTATTTATATTAGCATTTGCCTTTCAGGAAGTTAATTTAAATGAAGCAAAATACATTTAAGGATACACTAAGTACTGACAGACAAGCAGTGGCAGGTTTTTACCTCCTATAGTGGGAACTTAAGATAAACTTTGAACTATGACATTTTTTCTGGATAACTTCAACGTATTTAAGACTTGCTTCATTGTGGCGTACTTTGATTTTTGCCTTTGAAGAACACTTGACAAGCTTTTCTTTTGGTGTTCCTCCTAGATTGTGGCAGAGCCGAGGAAAGGTGCGGAGATGGTGGCTGCATCCCGCAAGAATTTATATGTGATGGGAAAAAGGATTGTGCTGATGGCAGTGATGAGGGCTCTTGTGCAGCATGTGAGTTGATCTAACTTTGACTTACTGACCACAGATCTGCTTTCCCATAGAGCTAATCAACAGGTTAATCTAGTTTGTTTTGTAAGCTTAGGTGCATTGAATATACCTATTCACAGGCAACAAACTAACTTATGTTTTGTCATGGCATCATTGATGTCACTTGAATACAAAGCAAAATAAATAAAATAAAATAATAATAAAATAAAACCAGATAAATAAGATCAAATAAAATAAAGCTGGGTCCAATCTAAGGAAATGGGGGAAAAGTGGAGAAAATGCAACAGGATACAAATTGGCTTAGTTAACATAGGCCATATATAATTATAGTCAATATAAGTATAACTTGAAAATGTTAAATATTTTGATTAAAATGGATTGACTTGTATTTATATATGAGATTGTGCTAACTTATAATGAAAATATTGTTACAATAGAAAAATGAATGGTCTTAAAATAGACTGTATTTACTTTGCACAAAACATAATGTCCATTTTGTCTTTGAGGTAAACATTAGATATTTTCATGGTGAGATTAACATACGCAGGTCCTGAGTTATTCACCAAAAAATACAATTTTAAACACTTATAGTGCTTTCTATTGTTGGGCTGGAGGTTCATTTGCAGTGAGATTTGCGGCTATCCTACGTGTCTGTAGTTTAGGGTCTCTAATGTCAAAAAGTTTAAGTTAGATAAAAACAGTTTGTTGTCACAATAAATAGCCAGTCACTGAAAAGATGACTTAAGATATTTAGAGGTTTCGGATGTTTGTGGATGTTTTAAATGTAACTAATCAGACAGCTGCATTTTAATTTTGATCATTTTCTTAAACGGTTTCTGCTGGCTTGAAGTGTTTCTCCACTTCTGCAGATGTTAAACTGTCATGCATTAATATCTTCCAGCATTAATTCATGTGACAATTAACCTGCGTGTAATATGCAAAATAGACACTTGTGAGCAATATCTTTCACACTTGTGCTGAAATGGTAGTGAAATCCTATGGTGTTGCTTTTTTCTGCTTTGTACAATCTTCTTTACCGCCCACTCTTTCTATCTCCAAGTTGTTCATTGTTTGTGTATCCTTCCTTCAGCAGAGATAAGTGACCTATCCCACAATCAATAGGCTTGATCAATACACTGGCTCTTGTATCGCTATGAACGAGTCGTAGGTCTTTGGTGATGAAAGGAAGCTGCACTTGATGTTTAATTCCCCTCATTTACCTCAAGTTTTACTTTCCGTATACTCTCTTCCTCTCTTAGCGGCTGGTATCTGTAATGAATTCTCCTACAAGTGTAAAAACAAGCAGTGTGTAAACAAAGTGAATGCAGAGTGTGATCGCGACGTGGACTGCTCAGATGGTTCAGATGAACAGGAATGCGGTAAGTCACTTTTTTGAAATATATATATATATATAATATTTGTTTTAGTAACTGGCCCTTTGTTGCTCAATATTAAGATCTTTTTGATTAAATCGTAACTGTGCTGGTATTCAGTAGGGCTGTGACGATAACCGCTTCACCGCGGTAATGAGATGCCAACCGCGGTGTTGAGGTCATCACCGTCATCACCGCACTGTTTTTCGCGGGACCCGACCAGATTTCTTGCAACGCGGGAATAAAACACGGTAGCGGTCGGTAACTCTGTTGTAATTTAAACGGGAGTGGGCGGTCTAACAATATCCCGTTCCCGACATCCTTTCAGAACAGCATATCTGTGTGTTTTTACTCCCTCTTATCGCTCACGCGCTGCACGCACGCACCAGTGCTTCTGTGTCATGTATTTTATTGCGCACAGTGGGCAGCATGTGCATAACGCCACCCTGACAGAACAGGCGGGCTGTCGATGAGCAGGGTCGGCGCGTGCATATAGGCGAACTAGGCAGTCGCCTCGGCAGCAACACAGTCAGGGGGGCAAAGGGACAGATATTTGTCGTTTATATTTTGGGCATTCGTTATCACCGCTTAGTTATTCTACATCTAAATAAAATTTGCTTCATAGTAATGCCGCTCCCGCGCCGCCCCACAACTGCGTGTCATCAATAGGCTGCAAAACATAATAATATACATTCATAAATGTCATCAAAACGAAAACTATCCATACATGAATTCCTTTTGCTGCTGGTGCTGTCTGATGAGTTTTAAAGCCAGACATGTGCTTCTGAACGGTAAGATTATAGCCTAATGTATTTATTTTATCATATACAGTGTTTAATTTGTGTAATAAAGCGGGGTGATGGATTCACATCAGAGGATGGAGAGGTAACGATCATTCGCGCAGTCACTCGGTTGACGCATTTAAGTAATTACCAGCTGCTTGCTCCAGTTCATTTTATAGTGTGCACATATACTCTAAAAATAATTTATCAAAATGATTTAACATTTTTTTAAATGTTTGGGTAGTTTTTGTGTAACTCAGATCATAGGACAGTCGCAGCAACCCAGAGTTTGTATTTGCATTGAGTGCACGCAGATATTTTGCCTTCTCTTCTGGTGAGAGCAGTTCCCAGTGCAACTGACTTATTTCGTTTTTATTTTGTCAAATACAGGTTTGTTTCATTTAATATATAAAACAGTAAACGATTTTATGCAGCATGCTTTAATTTAGTGTTGCTAGTGGTTTGCGTCAATAAGCTTAAATTAAAATATCTTTGGTCTGTGCTCTGGAAGTGTTCTGTTAATTCTGCTAAAGCTGAATTACTAAAACTCAAATTAAAACCGAAACTAACCTGTAGCCTTATAGGGTAGAAAACTTCACAAAATAAAAACTACACTAAAATTAACCAAATTATACAAAAATAAAAACGAAATTTTTAGCGAAAATTGAAAGCAAAAAAAAAATAAAAAACGAATTTAAAAATGCAAAACTACAATAACCCTGACACAAACGTATTTCTCTGGAGGAAGAGGATCCGCCAGATGAGATGATGGGAGTTCAGAGATGCTGATCCGGACCGGGTTTGTTCAGATGAAGCCCTGACTGCTAATAGCTGTTCACACCAGCGCTGCTCACCGAGGATTTCTCCCAAATCTACCCATGGTCACTTCAGTCTTGTACACTTAATCTGCGTTTGCAGCTTTAGTGGTTATTTATTATTTATTTTACATTGCAATAGGGGAAAAAATAATAATCAAAACATGCCCGTGCTTGCTTTTATTTTAATGTAGTTGTGTCAATAAACAAATGATCCAATCTTTCACATGCATCTTTAAAATCGTATTTGAGTGAAGTGGGGGCGGCACGGCAGGGTTTTGCCTGGAGCCCCGTCGATGAGTGACAGAGCAGAAAAAGGATGGAGAAAAAGGTGCTCCTTGAAGGATGTTCAACTGCGACTGCAAAATGGTCAGAAACCCACGTCAGGCAAGTCTGACTCGGGACATTCTTCTCAGGGAAGTTAAATTGTATGGTTTAATGAAAAAGAGATTTAATTTTGCAATGTCTAAGCCAAAAGTTTTGTTCATATTTTACATATAAATTTAAATGAAAGATGTCTTATTTTTCTCTGCGACACTTTTCCGTGTTGACAGCAAAAGGTTAAACAAATTTTGTATTTTGACAAGACGAATAAAAATAACAAATATGCTTTTTTTACAAACTGGCCTACATTATTATATTTCTTTCTCTCTGCGACACATTATGTTGACAAAAAAAAAGTAAAACTAATTTGATTCTGGACAAGACGAATAAATAAATAGCCTACAATAAAATACATTTTGTGCAGACTACATTTTTATTTGTTATCTCTCCCTCTTTCAGTAGAGGAAATGTCATTGTGAGTTTCTGGAAACGAGATATATTTAGCGGGAACGGTCGGTCAGGAAGAAGAAAAAGCCTCTTTTATGTTGCACTTTAAAAATATTGTTATCATAAATGTAGCCTATAACGAATCGTCAAATAATATTAATTACATCTTAATTTGCTGTTACAACCTATCCGTTTCAACAAATACAGTTTTCAACAAGTTGTGTTTGGACAAGTGCGTTTATATCCACGGACTCTTACCCGAAAAACAATGTCTAAAGAAATAAGAATCGAAGTTTAGCACAAATCACCAGAACAAAGCATGGGCATGTTGAGCTCGCTTGTTGTTTCTGCAGCTTGCTCAGGTTGTTATTCTTTTAATAATTTGTTGTACAAAGAATGGGTTACAAACGATGACAAAGACTGTTCCATTATTACTATTAAACTCAGAAGATATTGGAAAAAAAAACAAAGCTATAGAGATTCATATTATTTTGTTATTATTGTTCATTTAATTTGCTGTTTTAAGAATAAATAAGACGACTTTATTATTATTCATTTCCATGTTCATTTACAAACTTACAAGCTGCATGCGTTCTTGATCAAGTCATTCAGGGCTCTATTTATGATAAAAGTTCATCAGCATGCATTGATTAATCTAGTTTAAAGCTATATGGTAACGAAAGTGTTCAACTTTCAACCCGTTCTTTTTCATCAGTATTATTTGTGTCGCCTTCTCTGGTTTAAGAAGCAGTCTTTTACTTTAGTTTGAAAACCAAATCCTCCGTTGCTCAGTCGGCTGCGTGCACATTTGCGCTCGTGCAGATGCAGTGAGTATAGGCTCTACCCATGAAGCGCTCGCGCTGAAAGTGCTTCTCTTCACGTGATCAGTGAAATCTGACTCCTGCTACAATGTGCTGTGGCTCTGCAGCACGCTGGTGCAGCAGACCATGCATTTGCACAAGTGTGACCACGTCAAAAATTTCTTTACTGGGGGGGGGGGGGGTCGTGCGATTAACCGCCAAACCGCGATATTTGTTGCTGCTTCACCGCGGTGATAACAAATCCAATACCGTCACAGCCCTAGTATTCAGAACAACAGCACCGTTGCTCATGTGATATTGTCTAAATATATAATTGAACTGTAGTGCTCAGTTGGGTATTTCAGTTGTTTTACAAAATGATCTCAAATGTGGTTTATCTAATCATAATCAGGAGTAAGTATCTCTTGTTATAGTCGATGTGTTGTTTGGAGTCATTTATTTTCTGCTCAAGTGTTACGTAATGTGAAGCTACGCTAATGCCAGATTTATCATTTAATTGTTCTAAATGTACTTTATGAAGTACCTTTTGTAAAGTATTCACTGTTAAATAAAAAGGCATTGCCAGTTAATTATAAACAATAAATATAAGCCACTGATGTTGGTGATTTCTAGCCAAATAGCTATATTATAATTAGGGATGAACAATTAATCTACTCAATATGAGTTATCTGCATTCTTTTTTAATTAATCATATTGAGCAAATATTTGAATTTTAAATTTGATAAGATATACATCATCATCTTGCACTAATTTAAAGGCACACCAATTATGGAAAAAAATATCCCTTAACAACACACTGTATTAAATAGAGATTTTCCCTCTAAGATTACAAAGCTGTATGCAAATATGCAATCTTTTTATTTATTCATTCATTTTAATGGTGTCTGCAATTGACTCTAGCAAAGATAAAACATTACAACTTTTAATAATTTCTGTGAGGTGCACAGTAAAAATGTCAGACAACTCTTTTGTAAAAGCAAATTAATTGTTAAAACCCATTTGTTATAACTATTTAGAGTTTTCATTTGAAAGTAATATAGATGTATAATGTTTCATAATAATTATATACAAATACAATTATCAGTATGAACTTTAGGTCATACTGCCCACCTTTTAGTGTTTTTTTGCATAATCATTTGAGGATAATGAGCTTCCTAGTGTGTTTTCACAAGCTTTTGGTGTTTTCATGAAATTAGAAACAATTGTAATTTCGAGAAGTTGCTGCATTATTATCAATGTGGTAATTAGTGTAAAAAAAAGATGAGCCCTAAGCCATTATACTTTTTTTTATGAAACCTTACATGACATTGTTCTTCTTTTATAGGCCTCAGGGCCGCTAGTTTCTTTTTCCTTCCTCGTTGTGTTTTTATCAGCCAGCATGATACGCTTCCTCCATATATCTGCCTTGTTATGATTCTGCTTGAGTCCTGCTAAAGGCCGATGGTCTTGTGAGTCAGAGCAGATGTTACGAGAAACTCGCCATCTTTCAGTGCAAACAGTCTTGCAGTTAGCCCTCTAATCTTATCCCTGCTGGTCTTATTCAAGACCCCCATCACCTCTCACCTCAGCATGCCAGTGCTAGCGCTTCCATTTGTCTTCCTTGAACTTATTGTGTTTGAACCATTCTTACAATTTGGATTTAGACTGTGGAGTCCGGCCATACAAGCACAACCGTATTGTGGGTGGACAGAACGCAGATGTGGGTGAATGGCCGTGGCAGGTCAGTCTACATTTCAAGACCAGCGGACACGTTTGCGGCGCCTCAATCATCTCCAACAAATGGCTGCTGTCCGCTGCCCACTGCTTCATCCAGCCTGATTCAGCGTGAGTCAGTTTATTCCATCTCTGCACAGCTGTTTTTATTTTTCTCTGCTTAATTTAGCTGTAGTTGACGATAATTTATCACAGACATCAATTATACATTAACTAAGTATCATTCTCCATTCACTTTGTGCTCAAACATCATCCAACATCTGCGCTCTGTGGTGGATCAAAGCCTAAGCTTGTATTTATTTTCTTTGGCCAGCAGGTGGAGCACAAAACATGCAATACAATCATACTTTACCTTGATAAACGATTCCAACATGTTTCTGAGACTGAAACACTAAAGCTGAATTGAAAAATAATTCACTCTCCTGAGCTATGGTTTCAGCATGAAATCCAAATCGACCCCATTTACTTTCTTAATAAACATTTCTGGGCTTATTTTGAATTTATACATCGTTGCACAAATGTTTGTGATTTCAATCTTTCATCAAAAAGGTAATAACCTGTTCCACCTCTGAAATGACTTTGCAATTCGGCTGAAATCACCAAGCCCTCTTATTTTTCAGTCCCTCTTCATATAGATGTCCTATAAACAGCTTTTCACAATCCTGCCCAGTGCCCATACTTTTTCTTTTTTCATTGAATCTTCTGATTTCTTGTCAGCTTTCATAACCTTTTCCAAGCTTTTGGAGTTTCAATGTTAAACAATTGTAATATCCAGATGTCACTGTATCACTGGCAATGTGGTAATTAGTGTAAAAGTTCACATTTCCAAATGACTGATTTTAAATATATTTGAATGCCATTTCATATTGGCCTTTCAAAACAACATTCTGTAGATTGTCTTTTCTGACAGCCTCAAATTAGGTATTTATATAAGCAAATACAATTATCAGATTGTTTATACCATTTTAATTGTAACACCCATCTCTAGTCATTTGATGATAAGAAGCTTCCCAATGTGCTTTATCACATCTTTGGTGTTTCAATGAATTTAAAACCAACTATAAAATGTGGAAATGTACTTGTCTTTATATTTCTGATTTGCAATATTTTTGAACACCATTTCATGTTGATCTTTCAAAACATATGGTTTAAACAACTAACCTACAAAACAACATTGTGTCTATCTATCGCCAACAGCTACAAAATTCTATCCAACTGGCTGACGTACAGTGGTCTGCGGGACCAGAACATCCAGGACACGGTTCAGAAGCTCACTTTGAAGAACATCATCACTCACCCAAACTATGACTCAATGACCTACGATTATGACATCTCACTGCTGGAACTGAGCACGCCATTGAACTTCACCAACACCGTGCATCCCATCTGCCTTCCGGCGTCTACCCACGTCTTCTCGGCCGGTAGTGCCTGCTTTGTTACGGGCTGGGGCACGCTCCGAGAGGGAGGTGAGACAGCTTGTGTGCCTGAGGGCTGCCCTTTGCATTTGGAGCTCCTTTTTCTATGAGATTCCTTTGGAATTTTACCTCACAAGTTTGACATGTATCAATCCCATGTCTCTATGTCACTTTTAACACAAGTTTTGTTATAAGATTTTGTGGAAGCACATAACTAATTGTAATCAACGTTTCAAACACCCATAATAAGATGCTCTTTGCTATTAGATTCATGCTCATAGGAATAATGTTTTATGTATGTGTTGTAGGAAGTGTTGCACAAATCTTGCAGAAAGCAGAAGTAAAGGTGATTAATGATACAGTATGCAACATGGTGACTCAAGGTCAGGTGACCTCTAGAATGATGTGTAGTGGCTACCTCACTGGAGGTGTGGATGCTTGTCAGGTAAAACATTTATTTTTATTAAAACACTGAATCTATTTTTTGTGGGGGGGTTCTTGCAATATATGTAGGAATATATGAGATGTATATTTTTTTTTTCAAGAGACGAGTTTGGAATGTCAGGACAAAAAAACCTGTAAATACTCTTACAAATTAATCTCTCTTGCACATACAGAATATAATTTTGTTTAAATATAATATACACACACACACCACACACACACACACAGCAGTGAACACACACCCAGAGCAGTGGGCAGCCATTTTTGCTGTGACGCCCGGGGAGCAGTTGCAGGTTCGACACCTCTCTCAAGGACATTTACAGACTCAAAATCATTATGCCCCCACCCCAGTTGTGAGTTAAAAATCTTTATATCTACAACATGTGCAAAATTAGGCCTACATGAAAAAATTTGTCCTACACCGAATGTTAATTTCAAGGTGGTTTAATAGGCTTTTAGATGCATTGTCAAGCCCAGAGTCTTTTCGTCCTGTTCTATTCATTCAGAAACACCTACAGTACAAAAATGACATGAGCATAATGCCGTCAAAGTGTTCAGCTAATGTTGTTGTCTTCCTACAGTGTGTGTGTACAGCCTCGTAGTGGAGAAGATTAATTATTCTACCTTGTTCCCTGATATTTAAATGAGCTGATTTCCATAATTTCTACTTCTATCTCACTTGTTATTCATCTTGCTTTCCTCTTCTGAACGCTCTGTGAGTCTCTTATTCTGGGTGTAATCTTCTTAGTGTGCTTTTCTCTTGCACAGGTTCCGGTCCGGGTCTTGAGACTCTTTCTATCTTCCTCTCCTGCTGTAGGAGCTCATAGATTGTATGCACATTCTCTTTCTCTTTGTACTTTACTCCATCTTTCTCACCCTCTGTGATATTTGTTCATTCACTTTGTTGTTTTGTCTTCCTCTCTCTCTCGTCTCACCTCCCAATTCAAATATGCTTTATTGCCACGTCTGTTTACATTGCAATATTGGCAAAGTAATTAAGAGCCGAATTGTATTACACACACAACAAATCATTCAGGAATAATAGTAATGAAATTAAATGACACCGTAAATAAGCAGCTTACATTAGAGGTACAAAATAATAAAATGTGATTACAATAATAATTAAAACATTTGCAATTGCTCTACACGCCCTCCTTTTTTTTTCTGTTTTTCAATTTCTCATATATAATATTCAATTTCAAGCACTTTATTGGCATGATTATTTTATATACAATATTGCAACACATCAATACACACACAAAAAAAAAAAGGAAAAATAAATACAAAATAAACAAATAATCACTATATACATTAAAAATTACGTAAACATTCAGTGATGCATTAAAGAACATTCTTTATAATAGATCAACAGGCAACTCTTTAATACGGTTATCAAATATGTTTAGTTACATAAGTGTCCTTCATGCATTTCGTCGAGTTTTGGAAAATGTGGAATGATGTCTAAAAGTTTCTTTCTTTTGGCTTCCACAGGGAGACTCCGGCGGCCCTCTTTCATGTCGTTCCGATGTTGGCAAATGGTTCCAGGCTGGAATAGTGAGCTGGGGAGAAGGCTGCGCTCGGCGGAACAATCCTGGCGTCTACACGCGTGTCACTAAACTGCGGGACTGGATCCGTGAAATCACAAACATATAGTGAAGCCTGGACCTGCAATCACACGACAACCAAAGCAGAAGAACACCAATGTTGAGTGCTGTGAATATTTAGTACAGTATGTGAGCCACACTCACAAAACTGAAAGTGAATACAGCTTTGGTCGACATCCTTTGTGAGAAAAACATTCATTCAAATTGAACTTTCATATGTTTCAGACCACCTGGTCGTTTTCATAATAGCATTTTCATTCAATATGACTATTTGGTTGTTATGGCTTATGAATGTTTTTCAAAGCTGTATCAATCTAAAGTTGGGTTCAACTTTAGTCAACCAAATAAAAAGGTTCATAAAATACATGCAGATAACACTATAATGAGAATATATATCACTGTGATGTACTGTTACACTCATTTACCAACTCTTTGTCACGCAGTTGTAGTTCGTTCGTATCTGATTCTTTGAACAGTATCTTCATAAATGGCACTTAGAGATCAAACTGTCCTATAATGAGCCTGCCAGCACTTATGACCTGGTGGAAGTCATGTTGTTATCTTAATGAATGGTATTCTTTTTAAAAAGACTTTTTCTTATGCTCAAAATGTGCCAAATGTGAAACACTTGTTTCAGGCTTTGGAGGTAGCCTCAATCCCTACATTTTTTTCCCCTTTAAACGAAGGTCAAAAGCCTCTTTGCAATCTAGAAATTTCTGTAAGCATCCCACTCAGGCTGACCTTCTTTCCTCACATCTGTGTGATCTCGGAACCTCAGTGCCAAAGCTCTGAAATGGAGGATTAGGTAAAAATAGGATATTTCCGTCATCCATTTGCCAATACAACCAAGGCCAACATAGGTCACTCACTTCTGCTGCATGTTAAAGTTCCAGCCAATCAATGTCAAAGCTGTTAGCTGAAACAACCTAGCAGGATGGTCTCTCCTTCAAAGAGACCCGGACGTATCGAGGAATCTATACTCCCGGTTCCTCATAGACTGGGCAAGTTTCTTTCCCATGGAAAGTCCACTTGCTTAGTAAGATTGTCAGGCTTTGTAGTGTAGTGACTTAATTTTCCAGGAGGTACAAGAGACATTCGCTGTATTTTGAGAGATGTCATGCAATAGATTATATATTTATTACTACAGAAGTTTCATATTGCATCATGTGCAATTTGACCTCTCGAGGGCTTTAATTTTTAAATTGTTTTTAAAACGGCAATGATTATGTATGGCTTTGTGTCTGGGTGACTAAATGCGCTTTGTATTGTTAATGTAGCAGAACCTGTTGGTCTTTTCTGTGTTGTTATATTTTATATTTTAACACAATGCAAATGTTTTAATGTGTGCAAATTTCCATAGTTTGTTTTCTTGACAATAAAATACATGCTGGTTTTACATTACCTTTTTCAGTGTTTTGGGTAATTTCCAAGTATTTAATTTCCCCCTCAAAATGCAGTAAAGAAATTCAAAACGGTTTCATCAATATTAAATCAGCTGGCCTTGGAATAAACCAACATCAACATTGCCTTCCACAATTATTTGCCCATAAACCAGTGGCCTCCTTATGGAAAATGAAATGAGAAACTCTTCAGTTGATACAAGAAAATCCACTGCGTGTCTTTGTTACAGATGTGAATGTATTTTGTTTTGACCTTGCACCAATTAAAACCTGTAGGTTATTAAGCATTGCACTGCACTGCAATAGTTTTAAATGGTTGACAGAGTATTGAACTTAGGCTAATTACATGCCAGATTTGACCTTGTATGAGCTTTAGATTGGTGTTCAACCTTTTAAACATGTCAATCGATGTGATAACTCTTGCACTTGAGCATATTGCACATTAATATGGTATCTAGGCAACCAAAGGCCACTATCACTTACTACCTAATGGAGAAATGTAATCAAATAATCAAAACTAAGCATTTTGGTAAATGAAATGCATGATTAAATCAGGATAACCATTAGTTCAACCAATTTCTCCTATACATTTCCGTTACACACTTTTGTTTTTGCCTGATGTTGTTCACGTCTTGTCTGGTTGGTGAGATTCTAGCGTTATATTCAAATTTATGTGAGGACCATTCCACCGAATGGCTGTCGTTTGTGCCCCAGACATTATGGGTACAAACATGCATAATTAGCTATAAAATATTTGAATATAAGCAAAGTGTCCTTCACATTAATCTAACTGCAAATTTAAAATATTTAATTAACAAAATATATAAAAAATACCTAAAACACTGAAAATATAGCATTTACATGTCCCCGGTGTCTAACGCTACATTTGAACTTAAAATATGTTTAAAATCTTCAGAAAATATTTTATTTAGCATTTTTGTGCATCCATATCCCATCTGTGCTTTAAATACCTTTATTTCACTATAAATGTATAATCGTTTGGATAAAATCCACATTTTAGTCGAGTCCCGAGGTTTTCACTCAGTCCTGTTACCCGAACACATTCCCCCTCTAAAAAAACTTGAAAATTCCACAAGACACATTTTCTACAGAATATTGCAACATCTGGATCTTCTGAAGGCAATGATGATCGGAAGCATGTGGTCTTATTTCCTTTTCTGTATATTTGATGATATTGTAACGGTGGCTGGGTGTGTTATATAAATGTACTGTCCTGTTACCTAAATTATTTTCGATAATACTTGTTTATTTTAAAACTACAAATCTTTGGTGAATAACTATAATTTGCTGAGTATTCTTATATTAGCATGTACTCCATGTGGCTAGATTATATATTTGCTGATGTTATCCTAAAATCTCAATCCTGTTACTCTCAGTCCTGTTACTCATATACTCATATATCCTATACTTATATATCGTCACTGAGTAAAAGTAACAGGAGTGAGTAGTGTCATCAGATTTATTAATGTAAATATTAGGCTACATCCATATTAATCTAGATACATTTGAAAATGCATCTTTTCTCAGATTGATGGCCTTCTATCCACACTGAGACAATGCTTTTGCCCAGAGAATACCTATGGTTCATGCATTTTATATTACATTCCTGCAAGTATGACAGAAAACGTACTTGAAGTTTCTGTCCAGTGGCAATTATGTATTAGACTCATATATTGAGTGTGAGCTGCGCTATAAGAAATCAAAATATATAAAGATATTATTTGTTAAGTTTATTAGTGTTATATTAATTTTACTTTAATATTTATTATTTTTTCTTTATTTAAATCTGATTTTAACCCCTCCTCTACCCCTAAACGAAAACCTCTGCAGACCACTATATTTAAATACAAACATGATTTGGCCTTTTTTAAAGCAGTGAGGTCAGCTCACTTGTCAATGTTCAACACTTTCACTTTATCAGTGAGGGCATTAATACATCAATGTGCAGTCAAAGTCCTGTATACTAATATAATGGATACTCCTTCGTTACCCATTTCATTCCTGTAACTAAATGTTTCTTTAAAAATCACAATTTTTTTATTAAGTTTGGTCCATAATTTATCCCATTGTTTAATAAATTGCATCATAGAAAATGTATAAGCTTGAGGTTTGAGTCGCCTTTAAAATAAAAATGTCTTTGTGTACTTTGTACACCTTGTTTAGATAATTAATGATTTTTTTATATAAAAAAAAAATTGACCATGAAACCAACAATTTCTTTAAAATAAACATCTGCCTGAGGGGGAAATAAGGTACTTTTAAACATGCTTTTTAAAAGACATTAGAGTTTTGGTAACAGGACTGAGAAAAATGCATCCATCCTCCACTTAAAAATTGTCTAACAAATTAAATAAAGTTACCTGGAATGGACCAGTACAGATTTTATAGTTAAATATGTGTATTACTTGAGTTTTGGAAGCAAATGGCACCCATTCGGTGGAAAACATTTGGGCATCATTTTAGCGTACCATTTATATATTGTTTTTTTGTGCTTAATTTAATTGTTTTAATCATATAACCTGGAAATATGTGATTTTTATTATCAATGTAAATATCTTTTGATTTATCAGACAGCTTGTTTGGCACCAGGCATCTCAACTGAGAATTTACCTCAGAAAAAAAACATTGATTTTTGTTTCAGGAGATTAGGTAACTTGTATAAGTAACAATGAACTAATCCTTACTAGGTTTCATAACATTTTTATTTGTATCTTTCCAATATAGTTATCCATTAGTGGAGACTGCATGACCTGAAGTATCAGATATAGGGAGACATGCAAAATGTGCAGTGCTGGGTACTTCATTGAGAGGTTTGAAAACCACCGGGCTAACCTAACTCGTTAAAAATGTAAAATCTGGCAAACTGGGTGGTTCTTCTTTCCGCTATTAACATTATAATATCATGGTAATGCTTTTAGACACTCACTGAATGGACTTTGAGACATATACTGATGCAACTGACAGTTTATGGATAACCGTGTTTGCATTTTATATTGTCAGGTTTGCACATTATGCATATTAATTCTTGTTTGGTTACTTTGGGCAGTGTTCGTTGTATGCAAGGGATGATGACAGTGATGGAAACATGACCCTGAATTTACCAGAGTAGCCATCAGTTCATTTGTTTAATGCTGAGTACGTGTTTATGTCTTCAACACTCCCTGCGGTGAAACTCGGCGTGACATGAGGAAATCTGAGAGACTGGGTGACATGACAAGATAATGTTGTCACACAACACCCGCTCAGTCAGCGCAATATTTGGTTGTGTTGAGGGAGACGGCCTGTGCCTGCTATGTTTGATATGCAGACAGCGGGAGGCTTGGGAATCTCATCCGTCTTTATTAAAAACCCTGCTGTCGCCGCGGGAATAAGAGAATCAACATAGGCATCACTGCTAATTTATGTATTCATCAACTCGGCAGCCCCGGTATTATTTGTCCTCATTCCCTCATGACGTTTGACGAGACCCAGCGATGTGTGCCAAACTTACTTCAGTCAGAGAAGATATTATTTGAAATGGTTTTATTTAAATATAAATATGTGTACAAAGTTACAAGCAACAATAGCTATTTTTAGCAAATCAATTTATTTTACCATTATCCAAAAAAAGAAACGAAGGGAAAAGTCAATTAGTTGTGTAACACCTTTCACCTCTCCAAAACTGATAAGTAGCATGGGAGTAAAAACCATTGTGAACCAATTAAAGTCAACTCAAAGATATAGATAAATGCATTTATAATATAAAGGTACTTTACAATAGAGCAGCTTACAGGCTGTACATTAAGGCTTATATAAAATATAAAAATAAAGACAAACAATGTTTTGTTTCACTTATCTTACAGTTCATTTGACTTTTTTGTTTTATATTTCCAAATGGAGCCAACCATTCAGGCTCAAAGAATATGGCAGTAGGGTAACCTCCAAATGCAGGTATCCAAGATCGAATAGACTTAGGGTGCAGTAAGCGGTTTCTCACACAAGGAACAAACAGATGAGAAGAAATGCTGAATACGTTCACGTACACACATTATCTGCATGCAACAGACAGGAGTGAATTTCCCAACACTTTGTACAGTCATTGAAGTGGCTCTAAGTGGATATGGACAGTACTGCATTTCACTTGGTATTTCTTTTTTTCAGTTATTTCTTCTATGTAAACATGTTGGTGCTGCCTGACGGTGTCAGCCATGTCAGCATGACATAGCAGTCACCTTGGCACACTTTGTATTTATAACATACAGTGGTCACGAAGGGACATTACAAGATTATTACTGCACGCCACAAGGTTGTGCTGTAATTTAGGTTTGCCGCAAATGCTTGACTTGAGAAACCATGTCCTGAATTAGGCTTAACTCTGAACTCTGTATCAAATCCTTGAGAGTATAGCTTAAAAAGACCGCATCTCTAAATTTGATTGTTTTGGGATTGGCCAATCGTGGTTCCATCAAACAGACAGAAATATATTTTGTGGATTTGTGCATAATTTCTTTTTCTTTATTTTTTACCAAAGCATTCCAGTTTTTTCTGCATGGGTCCATTGAGGCTTTACATAACACTCTCTTGCTAGCCCAACAGCAGTGCAGACTGCAGATAGAGCTTCTGAAGAAATATCTTAGGGTGCTTTCTTCTGCTCCCCTGCTTTGTCGATTGAACTTTGAGCCACTTTGTGTAGGCAAGACTTGTTGTAATTCATACACTAGTGTGCTTACAATTCCATCAGCATGCCAACAAACACTTTTTTTTTTTACTTTTTATATGTTTTTTAAGTTCATGTCATTTTGATTGTTTCAGCGTAGTGTCATGAGCTTGTCCTCGTTTTCAAAGATTAGTTCATGAGGACACTGCCCTTCTCCACAGCACTGCTTTCTTCTTCTCCAAGATCTAGAATGGTCAGTGCTGAAGCCTTTTTTTACGAAAATACAGTGCCATGGAGATGAATTGACGGACGATGTTTATTTCCCTTAAAGTTCAACATTTGGACAAAGAAAATCAGTAACTTGATGGTGACTTCCAAGTTGAGTGCACGTTGTAGTTCTTTCAAAAGAAGTTTCCCATCGATCCAACATTCACTTCAAGATGCAATAAAGCTTTTCCGCCTCTTCAATCTCAGTTTAAAGTTTGCTTAATCCCTCCTGAACCCATTCAGAAGAAAGTCCATGTGATGTTGATCACGCCAGACCCTTAGCGGGTCTTCGAGGGAGCCATCACACATGAGTCTGCATGCGTTGCTGCGAGGGCCGTCCATAGTCAGACTGCTGTGATGACACCTGCGAGGATGCGTATGAGAAACGAGAGGAGTTGGACACTTTGCTGGCCTGGTCTGAATGCTCAAACCCATCAACCTTCTCGAAGGATGGGTTTGATGTAATTTGTGAAGGCACGGCCATAGGTGGCGGGCAGGTAGGCGGAGCCAGCATAGAGTGGCTCCTGGGATAGGTGGTAGGAGTTTGCTGTTGTTGCTCTGGTTGTTGAGACTGCTGTTGCTCATAGGTGGTGCGTGTGGCAGGGGTTGTGGCGTAACGCTGGGAGTAGTCATAAATCCGAGGCTGAGTTGATGTTGACCGTATAAGGGGCTCGGCGAGGGAAGCTGAGAGGGAGTGTAGACTGGGCGAGCATTAGGGACATATTCGGAGAACCCAGTTCTTGTAATGTTGCGGTCCTCGTGAGCCCGCACATTGTAGTAGCCATTGTGGGATCCTAGAAAGAATGAAAAACATGTCAGATAAATAACAGAATTTTGTACAGCATGAAATACATGCTAATTATTTTAGTAAGGTGCTAGCTAGAAGTTAGACATTGACCGAGAAGTGTAGGTTTTCTTGAACATGATCCAAGCTTGTGGTATAATACAAATATGATCTCAGCAAGTTAGTGTTATTAAGTACAATAGTTTCCTCAAACAACCTTTTGCTTTTATCATATTAACCATCCGAGTCATGCTTTGTGAAAAGTAATACCTTGATATCTGATCTCTCATCATCCTCCTCTTCCAGCAGGTCGCTGTGCTCTGTGCGAGACGTTCCTGGAGACTCACTGCTGTTGGGAGCCTGAGAAGAGTACAGAGATTTGGGTTACAGACTGCTCAGTGTCTATGGTAGTTAATTTCCATGCAATCATTATTAATACTGTCCCTAGCTCCTGGTCGTCTTGTGAGCAACTGATCGGTATATATGTTTTTTAGCATCTTTCAGCAACATAACAAAATCTTTACTTTCAGCTAATGTCACTACATAGTTTTAGTCATGGTGGATAAAATGAAGTACAGCTTAACATTTTGTTTGTTTATTGAATATCCCATTTTCCTCAGAAATCAGGGAATATATTTTAAAATTAAAATAAATACAAAATTATGAAAGAAAAATGGTATAATAGCTGTTTCTAACTATTAGCCATTTTAAATATGTATTTAGTTTTGAGAGTGACTTACCATAGGCTCCTTAACATCCTCCTCATCATCGTTTCCTCTGGCTGTGTTGTGGTCGCTGTGCACGATTTGTACGCGGATGTCGCTCTTAGACAGGCGTGTGCCCTTTTTGCCTGGGTGAGGAAATAGCGCAGTGTATAGAGATTAATGAGGTGAACGGTGGGAAGATTTCCAGAGAGGTGAAAAGGTCAACACTGCTCCAGGCAAAGAGGTGGCCCCATAATTAACCTCTGTCTAGATAGTTCGTTTGATTTCTACTGTATCATGTTTTTTGAGGAGAGAATAAGAACTCTCAGATAACATCTGACCTTTGACCTCACCTTTAGCAGTGTGGCGGCAGCAGATGGAAACCAGGGTAATGACACAAACGATGAAGACACAGCCTCCGCCCACCGATGCTCCAATGATGATTAGCAAGGGGAGGCCCTCTGCAAGGGAAACAGGGAACGTGACTGAGCTGAATTCAGAAAATCTATTATTATCTACCTCTTCAGTTGCAGGGTATGCAGATGATCCAAATTCAGGCATGTGGAATTTAATGTTTATTATAACATCCACAATGCTTAGTTTGTACTTTTACACTTTGTGATTCTTTAAAATAAATATATATATATATATATATATATATATATATATATACTGCATATGTTGTTAATATAAGTTTACAAATAAGTTGACCAAGACGTTTCTTGATATTTTCTTTGTGAGGATAAAATGTTCATATTATCAAAAGGCATGTCGGATCTCCAGCTGATTGAAGAAAAGCTCACTGCTTGTCAAACGGGTTCTACAAAGAAGCTCTTTTTCCGAGCCACGTCCAAACTCAAGCGCAACATATAGAAATTAATCTAGTGTGATCCATAGTGGCATCAGAGGACCAGGCTATTGTCTCTAATCTCTGGTGGAAGAGGGGTAACCGGGCCTGACATGCAGCGAGGCAGCCGACAGTAATCTAATTAGAGATTCCAGGAGATAGCACTGTCTGCCTCTCCAGAGATTTGGCTCTGCTGCCTTGATGCAAATTGCTGGCGAAGACCTTATTTTTGGTGTCTCCCAGTACAAAGGCTCAAGCCGTCTACCACGCTCTTAGTCTTATTTAAGCAAATTTAAGCCGGTGCACTGTGCATACAAAATGAAACGGTCAGTGAAGCGTCACATACCCATGCCGTACATTAGGTCTTGATTTAATTCATTCAGGCTCAAAATCTATATCTTTGTTATGGAACGAATGTATTCATTAAGTGGACCATCTCCTGATTAAATGATATTGATTTGGTGGTGTATAATTAAGATAAGCACAGGGTTCCAGGGTGTTTTGAGTTGCGATTTCTGCATAGAGCTGACTCAAACTGGATTACAGCTCGTCATGACTAATCTTAGATAAAGGGCACCAACTCTAAGGTGGAAAAACCCTACAACTTACTGTCAGTGTTTTAAAATCAACCATCCTTCAATAATTAAAGCGATGGTGCCAAAAGAGCTCGACCCATCCCCAAATCTAAAACTCCTGCCACTTTTCTCACTTTACTTTCAGTTGCTTGCTTCCCACGCCTCCAATTTTTGACTCTCCAGAGCCCAAATTTCCCAGAACATTTTCCCAAACACTCACTGATCTACACTACCAGTCAAAAGTATGGACACACTTGACTGAATTTGTTTCTCTCAGTCTTGAGAAGCTTTTGATCTACAGGTTTAAGCTTAAATGAATGAGATCGTTTGTCTTTTAGACAAACATATAGGAATTTTCTTAACAAATATTATTTTTTTATTTATCAAATTGTTCAAGTACAAAGCAAACATGTAAACTCAATACTGATTCCATTTAAATACTGTTTTAAAGCAGGGCGATCTACTTCAAAGGACCCAAAATGCAAAACTGTTTTATATTTAACATGTTTGATCATTACCTAATATCCATATTTCATTTGTAATTTCATAATTGAATGTCTACAACCATTCTAAAAGCTGCAACGTATTAGAAATAAGGAATTAGGAGTGTCCAAACTTTTGACTGGTACTATATTGCATTCAAATAAATGTTTTACACAGGATAATCTGGCATGAGGACCCCATACCTTGCTCTTCAAGAATGACCAGTGCCGTGCCTGTGCCAAAGCGGTTCCAAGCAGTGCAGTTGTATCGAAGCTGGAAATCCTGGGCCAGAGTCTCTGAGAGGATTAGAGAGGAGAGGACTCCTCGGTCACTGTGTACTGTCTGCACTGAAAACCGACCAGAAGAACCAGATGACAAGATCGTGTCTCCAAATGTCCACACCTGAGAAGAAGAGATAGCAAGGTGTAAGGTACAGCAAGTGTTGTTATTCTCACATTTTATTTAAGCATGGAATGACAAGTGCAATTTTGCTGATTTGTTTAAGAAAAGTAAAGAGGCAAATGCAAAGACAAAAACAATGTATTTCTTAAGCACCATTGAATCATTCACAATATGACCATGAACATGTGTTAAGCAAGTAAATAGGGTCGATTTTGATTGCAAGTTGAATTAAAATCTCATTATATATTCAAGCCAGATCCGGCCAACACATCAGAACAACAATTAAGGACAAACATGTAAAGATTATCACCCCAGAAGTAGATGTTTAGTGTCATAAACTCAGTGTTCGAGATTGGAATTTTTCTTGTGCTCTTTTACGCTGTCATGTCGAGCTGGTTTGCCAACAGTATTGTGTCTCAGCTTGTGAAAAACAGCTGTGTGAAAAACCTTGCAGGGAAGACAATCAGCTCTTGTCTAGCAACAGGTCAGTCTGAGATCTCAAAGCTACTCGGGGAGAGAAAACAAGCCATTGTTTCTTTCTGGCAAAGAGGTGAAACAGCATGTCTGAGAAGTCCTCCCTTGACTGGCCTCAGGTGAAGAAGTAACAGCCAATAACACCCCAAATCCCCACCTGTCACCTGTTCCAGGATCAGGAGTTTTTTTTTTTTTCGTCTCTGATTCTTTCTTTGCATTAACTGCTTTCAGTTGCCCTTGCATCTCGGTGCTTTACCCTTCTTCTCGCTTTCTCTCCAACTTAGACCTTAATTAACAACTGAAAGGCCTTCCCACGTAGGATAGGTTCACGGGAGGTCAGTGGTGTTATGCGCTAATTGCTCGCCATTGGAAAGGAGCCTAGGGGGCCGGAGGTCTTCTCTGCAGACTCTGGCATTAGTGCAGTTCGCCTCTGCATGCTTGAGAGTGGAAGAGGTGAGAAACAGGATCAGTTCTCTCATCGAGCGCTCTCTAATAGGGGAATGGGGCTGTGTAGCTGTGCTTGTGTGTATTTGTGTGGGTGTCAGATATGGAAAGAGAGAAAAAAGAGCAAGGAAAGAGGCGACTCGCATGAGATCTTGTTGGAAGGAGAGGGGAAGGGAGCTTGAGCGTGTGATGAGCACAAACCGAAAGCACCTGCTCAAGGGAAAGGCTCACAAACAAGCTTGTCAGGAATAAGGCTACACTAAAGCAAACACACACATACAGAAATAGGACAATGTATACTTACAATCTTGTCAGGAGGAGGGCTGCTGCCCACTAGACACTCCAGCTTGCCCTTGGAATGCTTGACGGCCTGCTGCGTGGCCTCAGCCATGATGATGGGAGGGCCTGAAGTGTTGGTGTGAAAGAGATAAATAGTACTTACTAAGGGTGATAATGAAAGTAAAGGGAGACACAGAGCTGGTGTTCCTTGTGTATTCAAGACCAAGTGCATGAGTCATGCACATAAATAAGAAGCTTATCAATTAGGGAAGCAATTCACTGATTAGTAGAAAACCATTACAGCTTTTGTTCCAAACCCTAGTAAGCTAACCAAAAGCCATGAACTCATGTGGTTTTTAAACTAAATATTTAATGAACTAAATTGGGAAACGATGGGAGGAAACAATTTGAGATAAAAAGACAGCATTTAGTTACCGTTGACAGTAAGAGTTACGTCTCTCTCTGCCACACCAATCCGAGGCACGATGGCTTTGCAGGTGTATGTTCCAGAATCCTCTTGTGTAACTGCCTTCAGCTGAAGGGTGTTACTATTACTGAGCACCTGTTAAATAAGATGAACAAGAATAACCTGGTCAGATCTGTAGTTATACCAAGACATCTCTCCACAGAAGTGACCCCAGATAAAGACATCACGCAAGAGTTTACCATAAACCACATGCCAGTTTATACCTACTGATTAGCACACACCAAGAATAACTATACACTTTCTATCAAACGTCTGTATGACAGTGCCTGTCTATACATGTTTGTAATATTGATGTTTTCACTTCCTGTTAAAGTCTTATCTTTCTAGCAAGTTCTGGAATGAAAATCATTACAGCATGTCAATATTTCCACAGGATTAAGATGGGAAGATTGTGTAGAGACACAGTGAGTTTTTTGTTCCAGACATCAAGTCGTGGCCCTCAGAGATGGCTATTACCATTTGCACCAGTCATCCATTTTGTTGCTTGTGCCTCACACAAGAGAAAGACCAATGCCACCAATACCAAGGGGAAACCATTGACTTCGTCTGTAATTTCGTCTGCAGCAATCTTAATTACTGTCTAAAGCGCTCCAGCCTGGGTCCTCTGAGTCAACCCACTGCTCTAATTAAACCTACGACAATGGCAGTGTGGAATTTTCCGGCGTGTGAGCAGATACTTGTGCTCCTTCGCCTCTGGTGCACTGGTAAACATGCCGCGATCACTTGTTAGAAGTCATTGATCATTAGAGCACCATCTTCCCCTCCTTCCCCTTCTCGACACCGCCAAACTGCCAAACTGTGATTAATCCGTTTAGCACTCGCCTCGATTTTTCATTCGCCAGCACTCATCGAATTAGCCAATTAATCCATATCTTGTGGCGATGAAGTAAACGCTCTACTTGTGGATCAGATCAGCCCATACTCAGGAAGGGCTGGGTGGAGGGATTAGTCATGGCAAAATGAACTGATTGCCTCATCAGAAACCTTCTGGCTGTTCAGCCTTGGCCTCCCACTCTCTCTCTCTCACTCTCTTTTTCCTTCCTCTCTCGCTTTTTGTTTGCTTTCTCAGGCTCTTTATAAAATCAGATTAAGCATCAGCAGAGAAACACTTACAGCAGAATAGGCTGATGTATTTCACACATCTACTGGAGCTAAACTTTAATTTTAGGCTAGCAATCACTTTATCCATTTGCCGAACTCCTGCAAATGTGCCATAAACAGAAATGTCATCCATTAACCATCCAGCTCTGAGCATAAAATACGTTTATCTTTCCTGTACAGACAGGGGTTAAATTGGGATTTTGGAGGTGGGTGATTCTGGTGCCCTAGATGAGATGACATGAACTTGTTTAATTAATCTTTTTTGACTGAATAAACTTACTTAATTGGATGGAATGTGTGTACTGGGTCAAACAAAAACTGGACTGGGGTAACAAAAGATTGTCAAACAAAACAAGTTTTTCTGAATCACTCCAACCCAATCCTTCCATACCCTAATGCAAATCAATATGCATCTAGAACTCATACAATGATTCAAACAGGATTGCTGAGACAGTTGCTGAACAGATGGTATGCCATATTTAGGAAGAAGAGAAGAGAAGAGGTCACCATACCACACTGGAGCCTTGTTTAGTCCAGGCCAGAGTGAGGGGAGGGTTGCCTGTCCATGAGCATGTGAAAGCAGCATCCATCCCTATGTCCACTGTCTGGGGATTCGGTTCGGTCAGCAACCTGGGGCCAACTAGAAATAAAAGATGTTGATTCCCATTGTGTTTAGTACATTTCATTAGAGTATGTCTTTGTGTGAACAAAACAAAAACGAAGCCCATTACAATGTTCTCGTCTGCAGACTTATTAAGAATACAAGTAGGAAACAGGAAAGCAGGAAAGGTCATTCCAAGGAGAGAATGTGGGAGGTACGTATGGCTCTATATTTTTGAAGGAAACGATGTGACTGTGTATTGTTTACTTCTTACTTGTATATTAAAATTTGTCATGCAGTGCCACGTTTACATGCTTATGTAAGAGAATGATTATACCTGAACACCACTGTTAGACTGTATTGAATTAAAATATATCTTATTTAACAGATACTCCAAGTCTAAATCTGAATGTAATCCAAAATATGTGGCAACAACTAAAAATAGTGAGTTACAAACTGATTTCATTTATCAAGCACTTTCTATTCAATGTTGGTTTTAGTACAACTAACACCTCTAAATGATATCCTCTTGATTTTAAGGATTTTTTTTCATTTCCTTCCTTAAATAAGGAAATAAAGACAAAGGAGAGAAACACAGAATGAAAATCTCCCAAATTTTCTTTCATATTTTATTACGGAATGAGTACTTACATTGTACATCCACCAAGGTGCTGACATTAGTACTTCCTACTGAGTTGGACACTTCGCAGGACACTGGGTCTGTGAAGTAAGAGTGGTCTACGGTCACCTCCAGGCTGTCTCCATTGGCCTCTGAGATAGGAACCCCACCTTTGGCCCATCTGTTTGCAACATGAACATGAAAATGTATGTACTCGATTTACTGATACATTCTTTGTGATGCTTCACCCTTTACAGTAACAACTATTATTAACACCAAACACTGAAGCAACTGTGCACAAAGCATTTGATCTGTAATTTATATCCAATTTGGGATTTACTCTCAAACTTAAATCTGATGGAGTGGATTATCTAGGATTATGCATTGAGTCTGTTGTGATATTAGATGTGCTTACCTGTAGCCTGTGATCTCAGGGTTGGCAGACAGAGCAGATGAACAACACTTTTGCTCCCTCCATCACCGTCTGAGGCTGAACAGAGAGAGTCACAGACGGAGGATCTGGAAGAAAACAGGCAGGATTAGATTCCCTGCAGCAATAGAGGCTTTACAAATCCTTCCCAATGACTTTACTGCCAAGCTCCAGGTGTGTAAATCTAAATCACAATCCTTTTTAAAAATCCATTCCCCTGTCCAATTACACGTATTTTTTACCATAAAAACTAGAATATAAATAAGCAATTGTACAGTGCCATGCAAATATATTTAAACCAAGTCTCACATTTACTGAATCACTAATCTTGTACTGAAATACCACTCTCTGTTTTATATTTAATGTGACAAAATATATTTTTTAAAATATTATTCAATGAACCAAACTTTTTTTTCTGAATACATTAAAATGTCAATTTCAAGTATTCGGAATATTTATAAATATATAAAATACATTTGTCTGCATAAATGAAATAAATACCACATAATCTTCAACACAGAAAAAACTACATAAAAACTACTCACGCTGAACACTGATGGTAACTGAAGTTTGGCGCCCTGCAGGGGCAGCAGGGTTTAGGACCCTGCAGGTGTATGTACGTCCAGAATCGCTGTCCTCGGGCACCATGGGTAGCATGCTAACTGCTGTTTCTCTCTTTCCATCCTCCATCAAATTCTGAAAATGCAGTGATACGGTGTGAGACCAGTTAAAAAACGGAGACAGTTACAGTGGAACAAATTGCTGTAGCTCTCTGAAAATATAATGCCTCAATGAAATGTTCTGAAAATAATGTCAACGGCAGCACTTAACAAAACTATCCATCATTTCTGTTACGTGTGACACCTTTTGGATTCAAATAAAAAGAGACAATGGTCGGTGCACTTCAGATACAAAACACAGCTGTTTCTCTCATCTTGTTATCACTGTTAAAATCACACATGATAATCCTAATCTAATTGTCCTATATTTCCTGATGCAAGTCCTAAATTAATAAGGAATTCCCATGATGCCCATAATCCCATTTGAGCTCAAGCCTGTGCCAGCACTGTAGGCTGAGCATTGCAGAGAATTAAAGCCGCCATCATTTTAGCGAGGCAGGTGAGTGTCTGTGTTTTACGACACTGCCAGCCCTTTCTTTCTGCCGTTAGCACGTTTTCACAAAGATCTGTCTATCAGCTCTTCCTGCTGCACATCATCTTCAAAATCTATTTATTTGTGTGAGAAATCAATGCGCCTAAGTGGGGAGAGGTGTACAGTCTAGGTGAATTGCTGCCCGCTGAATGTACAAGATGGCCTTAATGGAGGATCAGGCGCAGCTTTAGATTTGGGACGATTGGAGGAGGGGGCACATGGTGCTGTACTGGGGCAGGAGCATTATGGGAAGACAGTTCCCTGGAGAGCCTGGGGGCGAATCGATGGCAAGTCACACGCTTAACCTCCGATGCGCTGAAAGCATTTTTACGCTAGATCGAGTCACGACGGCGCTTGTCATCAGCCTTACCACTCACTGTCCTTTTCTTATTGCTCATCTGCTCTCTCCCACCGACTTGCCCCCCTCTGTCTACCTTTTTCGCATTCCTTCACTGTTCTTTGTGTCTCCATGTGGCTTTCCATCTCGTTTTCTTCTCCAGCTTAAATCAAAATGCTTTGAGTTTTCCACCTCACTATTAAACAAGCTGCTACTGTGTTCATTTTCCCTCATCTACTTTCTGAGTTTCATCTGTCTTTCTTTCTCTCTCGCTTTCCTCCTCTTCCTTCGAATTCACTGCTGGCTCTTGCTCCCTTAAACGTGTCGTTTAGTGTCATTTAGCGTGGTCAGAGAGCATGACAAATGTGACACTTTCGCAGTTGCAGCCGGTTCATGCTCCACTGCACTTCCCATTGTTGTGGCTGATTTCCCCTCTCTTCTCCCACCCTCTCTCTTTCTTCTCTCTCTATTTCCTCTTTCACTCCCTCTCTCCCTCCTTTGCTCTTTCTCTCTCAGCGGAAACTGTATCAAACGCTTATGCCTGTCTGAGCTTTGACATGCTCCAGTTATGCTCGAGTACTAGAGCAACAGCGAGGGTGAGAGAAAATAGAGGCACAAAAGGAGGCAGCTTGCGGTAGGGTGATGAGGATGAGACATAGCGAGATTGAATTCAAGAGAGTTTTTGAAACTTTGGGTGTGCACTATGTGGTGGAGCTAATGTAAAGGACAGGTATGGGGCAAGACACAGATCCTAAGTTGTTATCAGTCATAGTGACTCTCATGTCTACCAAAAAGACTGATGTGTCCACAATCTCACCTTTGAGTAGATGGCATCATGCATTATCTCTCCATCTCGATACCAGGTAATCTCTGCAGCAGGTTTGGCTCCAGATGCCCGGCATGTCAGGTTATGAGGTGTATGAGCTTTGAGACGGACCACTGGCCCTCCCTCCACTACAGGATCTGAAGGTGGCACTGAAAAAAAAATTGGAGAGGTTTTTTATTGACAAGAAAAAACATTAAGACTACATCATACTTGTTTTTATCTGTCTTTCAGATGTGGACGTCTATGTCAGTTCCACCCAATTAACCTGAAATGTACAGGTGTCAAGTCACTATGGGAACCTACATTCTAGCATATATTATATGTACTGTATTTTTATATGCAAAGATATACCCTAAACCCTTCCTGACTGCAGTGCAGAATCTATACAGAAAAGGCCTATACAGAATCTATATATCTAATTCTGCCAGTTTGACCTATACAGAACAAGCTGGTAAATGGACAGAGAGATCAAGAGAGATTGGCTTTCTCTGAAAATAAGTTAAGACAGTACTCATGCCCATTTAACATGGCTGAGATTTGCCATTATAAGTCTATTTACAGGCACTCCGCCGCAGGCCTTTTTTATCTGAATTACTCATTTGTTTGTGTTTGCAAGCCTTGGGCAAATAGTGTCTGCCACCTTTGATGAAGGTGTCCATCTCGCAGTATGCACAGATACATGCAAAACAAATATTTCTGTGGTACACACTCTTCCTTCTGTCCTGTTCCTTTTCTCCGAACCAATTTCTGTTTTTGTATCAGAATTGTCAGAGGTCTTTTCGCTGGTCTTGCCCAGGCGCTAATGGAATCCGTGAGCAAGGTGATTCTAATTTCCATGTGGATTCCCTCGACTGCACTCCTGCCGTTGACTTCTTTGACTCTGTTGGATTGCTTTGGTCTCATCCGGCTGCATTGATTTCCCCACATGCCCCTACATACACATACACACATGGATGCTCACATACACGTGCACACACACACACACACACACCTTATTCCCTGCACCCAGGAGCTGGCTTATTCGCTACGCTCTAGTCTGGGAATTCAAACAGTGCGCCAAACATCGGCAGTGTGCACAAAGACTATTGTTGTAGCCCTACTTTTCTTCAGTGAGTCTGTGTGTCTGTGCCAAATTTGTTCAATTAGGGGCAGAATTATTTTTATTGTGCAGTAACAAACTGGCCTTTCTCACTCTCATAGTGCTAAATCTTTAACGTCTCATATTTTTAGCCCTTGATATCCCTGCACTGCAGGGGAAATCTATGTTTTTCAGGTACAATAAACACGGCTGTGTCCAAGTTGGGCCACCAGGTGTCAGCATTGTTGCACTGAGCTAAAATCCCCATTGATCAATCCCCCCCTCTATCCCCCCACCCCCCACCCTGTCGCTAAATGCTGGAGAATATGTAGATCAATCACATTGCGTTAATGTAAAAGCAGCCCTGCGTTGATGAATTCCGTGAGTCACCATAGAATGTGCTAACTGTGCAGACTTTGACTTTTAACCATTCACGCAAGTTATTTGTGACTGCTGCAATCACATTTCCTTGGCCCTTCACCATGTTAAGTGTCAGTAGGCTATGGAGCGAGAGAGGGAAAGAAACAGTGAGGTGGGGGTTGGATAATTTCCTCAGTGTTTCTGTCGACTCAGTTTCACTCTGTTTGAAAAAATGAGTTCTGTTGTGGCGTGATTTAAAATTGTGAATAAATAATGAAGGCTTGACTTATGATTGCATGGGGGTGGGATCTCTGAAGTGTTTTATGCGGAGCATAGGCATTTGCAGTGTTACGCATTTGAGGCAGTATTTTAAATACTGTTAATGAAATTGGGGACTATGAGGAATGCTCTATTCCCCCTGCTTTTAATCAGCTGCAGGAGAGTTATATCGCAGTGGTTTCTTCTCGCTCTCAATCACACTCACTCACTCATATCACACACACACACACACACACACACACACACACACACACCACACACACACACACACACACCACACACACACACACACACACACACACAGAGTTCTTACCTAGCACTGTCAGTTTGGCTCTGTGTGATCGTAGCCCAGCCTGCGTGGCTTGACATTCGTAGACCGCATCATCGCCAAGCTCAGCTGAATCGATCACCAAGCTGTGCTCTCCTGATAGCGGGTCTCCCATCAGAGAGTAACGTACCCAACCTGATCCACACAAAAATACGGTTAGAGACATACACACACACATATTGCCATCACAGATAAGGCTAATTTTGAGACACTATTCTGTGCACATTAAAATCTCTGTGTCACTTGGTCAGCGGCAACATGTGAGATGCCTTGCTCATGCAGCCAGCCAACAGAGACTACATTAACTGTCCAGGTTGTTGCCTTCAAAGCTGCTGGGGAAATCATTTTAAATGTCAATGCATGACATGAGCGGTGATTGATTCTCCACCTCAGCCCTAGCAGACGGCTGAGATGATTAGACAAATTAAATGCTAGTTTGCATTAGCCGTGGTGTTTGTTTGTCTTCCCATTTCTTCACTCAATACAGCTGAGGAAGTGAGGCAGTGACATTACTCAAACACAGAGAAGGGATGCTGCCCTTTACCTGCCAATCTATGATTGGTTTTATCTCCCAGTTGATAATTGGAAAGAAAAAGATGAAGATAATAGAAGACTAAGCCTTGGTAAATGGACTTCAATAAGCATTGTGTACCTCCTGGGGGGGCGGCATCATTTCTGCCCTTGCTACTTGCTCTAAATTTGGTTGACTATAGGAAAGTGGGTTTCTAGCTAATTACAAACTAGTGCACCATTTAGAAGCACCCTTGAAAATTAATTACGTTGATTTCATTTTTTCCCCTTTCAACTCAATTTTCAAAACCGACTCAGTATTGAATAGCACTATTTAATGGAATGACTCAATAACTTCACTCAGACAATTTTTTCTTGTTTGTTTGGGGGCCTTATAGATTTCTTACCAGGTAGTTCTCTCGTTCACCGCCTAGCGCACAAGCCATCTTTGTCCACTGCACCATGCCCCGGTATCCCACAAATCACACAGGGCAAGGTTACTGATTGGCCAGCAACCACTACTTGGTCCTTGGGGTTGCTGGGGAAAAGTAAGCTGCTTGTGACAACTGCAGGAGGAAAGCACACACACAAAATCATTATACCTTGGTTGTTAGTTGATATGTGATGCAAATATGTATAATGAGCACAGTGGATCCATGTAGTTGATCACAGACTGTGCACATACATGCATACATACATAGGTCGTTATGTGCACAGTCTGTATGGACCCCAATGATGATGAAATGTACTTCAAAAATTGTAAAACTAAAGCATCCTTAAGGGCTTATGACTTCATAACACTCTGTTCCTGTGGCTCAGCAGTAGAGCATTGCGTTAGCAGCGCAAAGGTTTGTGGGTTCAATTCCCAGGGAACACACATACTGACAAAAAAAAATTATAACCCGAATGCACTGTAAGTTGCTTTGTATAAAAGCGTCTGCTAAATGCATAAATGTAAATGTAACATTGTTCAAATGCAATGACACACTTCAATCTATCATGTCCTAATTTCAACAAATTGGTTAAAAAGGCAAGCCATAGCATTTATTCGGTTTCAGTTTTTCTTTAAATGTGGAAGTGCCAGTTTTCTTTGTGTCATTCTGGCTTTTGAAATGGACCAGTAGCGAGTTGGATCACCCATGGTAAACTGCAGCACGACCTCTCCCTCCTAATGCTGAAGTCTATCTGTCATTTTCCTCTAAACCAGTCCAGCTTTCAGGTCAGTGATTTTGTACAGGGAGAGAGATGGGAAAGCACAGAACACATTAGTGCGATAGTATATTAGCGCTGAATCAGCAAGAGCCATTCCAGCTCACATTCACCATCTCTCTGCACCTGGTAATACTCTTCCAGCTACACAATGAAACACAATTTTCCTTGCAGTACCCATGCACTGGCTCTAGGAACATATTACCCTTTTACACTGATCTAAAACCACTTTGCCTACCCAACACGCTCTTTTAATTGAAAGTTTCTCTACTGGTCATAGCGCTGTTCTAGTAAAAAAAAAGACCAGCGAGTGGCATTTCGCTAACTGATTGATGCAGAAAAGGCTTATGTTGCATCATCTTCCAGTTGAAAAACAAAAATGCAGTCCGTTACACATTTTACAACAGTTTGGTTACTGCAATTGGCAAGGGGTCTAGGCGTCAGCTGGTCATGACTTATTTAACTCTTTCCTATGCCCATATGGCAACTTGCATAGAATGACATGGAAAACGATGCCCCGTTGAGCCGTTGAGCCAGAGAATCTGTTACCACTTCTCAGGGTGGGGGGAAGTTGTGTTTTTAAGTAAAATTGTATTTTAAACAATCAAAGGATCTTTCAGCATCCCCTGAGTCCCACCCAAAGCGGGCTGAGAAAGGCACCTGCCGCCTCACTGCCTTCCCTCTATTTAGGCTTTGCTGTCATCTTTCTTTCTCCTTTTTAAACACTTTTTGCACTTTTTGTCTTGTTTGCCTAATTTGCATAGAGGCTCTCCATCCTACTGAAAAAAATGTAATACACGCACCCAGACTAAACAACAAACAGCCTTCTCTCACTATCCCAGTTACTTTTATGTACACACGCAGCCTTCTTACACACATTTCTGTTTCTCCATTGCAAGAGCTTCATGATTGGATCTGGTGCATCACGAGCCCTCTTGAAAGTAGAAAGATGGCAACCAGCCAGAAGTAACTAATCCATTCACATGAGATTTCATAGAAAGTGAGGGGGAAAAGAGAGGTTTTAGAAGGGGAGGGCTGTTGCTGGTTCTTCAAAAGAAATGGACCGTCCCCCCATTTTTTCTGTCTTTCCTCCTCTTTCTTTGCCCTTTTATTTATGTGTGGTTAAATAGGAGAATAGGGTGCCAGTGGTGGATAAAGAGGGATCTATTCAGCTGGTGCTAAACCCCTCTGAAACTTCTCTGTTTGGGCCAGGGGTGTTTAAACAGACAGGGTAGGGGGCTCCGCCCCAGGGGGGGCAGCAAGACGGTGAAAAGAGGGCAACATACGGTGGCCAGAAACACACTATTGTCCTCTTGTCCCTTGGTTTTAATAGGCCTCTTCATTTCTAATCAATCCTGCTAAATGCAAGTTTAATAGCTTTTCAATAGCGGCTTTCCCCCCCTGAGGGAGCCCAGGATTTTCTTTCTCCTCCATCCTCTCTCACTCTCTGTTGTTCTCACTTTCTCTCTCTCACTTCATCATTCTCACTGCATTTCTTTGAGCTGAAAAGGGGCTTCCGAGCTTGGCTGACAGAGTTTGGTCGAGACTCAATTATCCACTCCATCAAGGGGTGCAGTAAAGACCATCCACCCCCCTAACCTCCTATACACCCCCACACCAGTGTTCTCTCTCAGAAACATAAGCTTTCTTTCCCTCCGAGGCAAAGGCCAGTGCAGATTTCAGGCCTTTTCAAACTTGCTCTTTTCTCCCACTTGTGCTGACAGACCTCTTTTCTTCTCTTGAGGATGGACACAACCAGACAGGAGAATAAATAGAGTAGAGGGAGACACAGCGATAAAATGGAAGTACTAACGTTCTACTGGGCAGGTAAATTGGTTTGTTAAAACATAACTGATAAAAAGTAATTTTAAAATGTAAATTAAAATAAGAGAAAAACACTCATTTTGACACCTACTATTTACTACCACCCTCAGACGCCCCTGCATCCAACAAGTGTCCCATTCCCTTGGGAACTCTTACTGAGAGAAGGATACCAATGCTCAGAACTAGCTTTCTCTCTTCCAAACACCTACATAGTTTCTTCCCTATTTCATGATTCAAATATTACTTTTAGTATTAAACCTTTTCTTATTTTAGTATTATTTTCATGCTATTGAATGTTATTGTGGAACTAAGTAGAAGCTAAGTAGCAATTAGCTCTTTATTTTTTTTAAACATACTTATGGAAGCCCTCTATGACACATTATGTTTTTTTCAAAAAAAAAAAAAAAGACAAGACAAGACACGATCAAAAGAGCTAAATATGACTCTCTTTTGTCAAAAACCAAACTCTTTTTGAAAATATTATTAGCGACGGTATTTCTAAGCCAAGCCTTTAACTGTATGTTTATATAGAATCTTTCTTTTTTTGAACAGTCCTGCCATCCCTGGAGCTCCACTTTTATGAGATATTGAGTCTTTTTACAGATACTTTAATTGAGTTGTGCTTCTGGGATTCTCCTTTTTGCATCAGGTACTGGATGAACATCGATTGCAATTAAAGAATCTTGCCCCAGCATCTAAATGTTTACGAGCTGTGATAATTCATCAGGATGAGCCGATGTGTCATGAATCTGGTTACCACTCACTCTACTGCACATCACCCATGGACTACATCTCCCATCATGCACTGCACTCACACTCTCCCGTCCACCATTACACCAATCACACAGCTGTCACCATTCACTCATCAACCCTAATTGCCTCACCACACCTGCACCTCATTCACTCACTCACATAAAAGCAGCACACAAACACTCACTCACTGCGAAGTCTTGTTTTGCCCTGGCTACATTTCTGAGCGTTCTTCCCCGTATCTGTTATCTCTGTGTGTGACCCCGGACTGCCTGACCTTGGACTTCTGAACCTGTGCCTGTGACCTCGACCCCTGCCTGGTATTGTTTACGTCTCTGCTCTGCCTCCGATATTCCTGTTATGCCCTCTGACCATTGCCTGTGTGATTCTGCCTCTGTCCAATAAATATATATTACTGCACTTGGATCCCCTGCCTTTGACCAGTCTTTACAGAAGACTTCGCCACCTCAGATCCAGCAGCATCATCTCACCTACCCAGCTCAACTATGGACAGCATAAGCCTACTCCTACATCTTCGCCAGGGAGGCCTGACTATGGAAGAGTATGTTCACCAGTTTTGTGAGCTGTCTTACCAGGTACCGTTGTACGACGAGTATCTGTTCAAGGACTTGTTTTATTTCGGACTCACTAGTCAGGTCAAGGCCAGGTTTAACAAATCTTTGTTTTCTGGAAGAGTGTATCATGGGAGTTTGAGGGGCCTTTTGAACTATGCTTTATCGTGTGCTGGCTCTTCCTTCACTGTGGGTGTTCTAGAGCCCGCTCCGTCCCAGGAGCTCGCAGAGCCCGCTCCGATCCAGGAGCTCACAGAGTCCGCTCCAGAGCCCGCTCCGATCCAGGAGCTCGCAGAGTCCGCTCCAGAGCCCGCTCCGTCCCAGGAGCTGGCAGAGTCCGCTCCAGAGCCCGCTCCGTCCCAGGAGCTCGCAGAGTCCGCTCCAGAGCCCGCTCCGTCCCAGGAGCTCGCAGAGTCCGCTCCAGAGCCCGCTCCGTCCCAGGAGCTCGCAGAGTCCGCTCCAGAGCCCGCTCCGTCCCAGGAGCTCGCAGAGTCCGCTCCAGAGCCCGCTCCGTCCCAGGAGCTCGCAGAGTCCGCTCCAGAGCCCGCTCCGTCCCAGGAGCTCGCAGAGTCCGCTCCAGAGCCCGCTCCGTCCCAGGAGCTCGCAGAGTCCGCTCCAGAGCCCGCTCCGTCCCAGGAGCTCGCAGAGTCCGCTCCAGAGCCCGCTCCGTCCCAGGAGCTCGCAGAGTCCGCTCCAGAGCCCGCTCCGTCCCAGGAGCTCGCAGAGTCCGCTCCAGAGCCCGTTCCGTCCCAGGAGCTCGCAGAGTCCGCTCCAGAGCCCGCTCCGTCCCAGGAGCTCGCAGAGTCCGCTCCAGAGCCCGCTCCGTCCCAGGAGCTCGCAGAGTCCGCTCCAGAGCCCGCTCCGTCCCAGGAGCTCGCAGAGTCCGCTCCAGAGCCCGCTCCGTCCCAGGAGCTCGCAGAGTCCGCTCCAGAGCCCGCTCCGTCCCAGGAGCTCGCAGAGTCCGCTCCAGAGCCCGCTCCGTCCCAGGAGCTCGCAGAGTCCGCTCCAGAGCCCGCTCCGTCCCAGGAGCTCGCAGAGTCCGCTCCAGAGCCCGTTCCGTCCCAGGAGTTCGCAGGGTCCGCTCCAGAGACCGCTCCGATCCAGGAGCTCACAGAGTCCGGCACTCCGGGTCCCCTCCTGGTTCCGTCCGTTTCCCCAGAGCCCCTGCTGGCCCTTTCCGGCTCTTCTTCGTCTCCGCTGGTCCCGCCCAGCTCGCCTTCGCCGCTGGTCCCGCCCAGCTCTCCTTCGTCTCCGCTGGTCCCGCCCAGCTCTCCTTCGTCTCCGCTGGTCCCGCCCAGCTCTCCTTCGTCTCCGCTGGTCCCGCCCAGCTCTCCTCCGTCTCCGCTGGTCCCGCCCAGCTCTCCTTCGTCTCCGCTGGTCCCGCTCAGCTCTCCTTCGTCTCCGCTGGTCCCACCCAGCTCTCCTTCGTCTCCGCTGGTCCCGCCCAGCTCTCCTCCGTCTCCGCTGGTCCCGCCCAGCTCTCCTTCGTCTCCGCTGGTCCCGCCCAGCTCAACAATGCCTCCGCTGGTTCCGTCCAGTTCTACCGAGCGCCCAAGAGAGTCAGAGCCACCTGAGTGCCCAAGAGAGTCAGAGCCGCCCGAGCGCCACCGAGATTTAGCGCTTCCAGAGTGCCCCCTCGAGGTAGTGGAGTTCACCAAGAACTTTCATGGAGGGAGCTCCCCTCCATTGCTCACGGAGACCCCGGACCCGCCATGGCCCATGAGGTCCCCTGATCCATCATGGCTGCCCGAGTCCCCGGATCTACCATGGCCGCTTAAACTCCCTGCCTCGGTTCCTGAAACCAAATGTGCTCTCTCTGCCTCTTGTGTCTCCGTTTCCTCTAGGTCCCAGTCTCGGCCAGGGATCTCTGCTCCGCCCTGGAGGGCGCCTGTCTCGTCTGCTCCGCCCTGGTGGGCGTCTGTCTCGTCTGCTCCGCCCTGGTGGGCGTCTGTCTCGTCTGTTCCTCCCTGGAGGGCGTCTGTCACGTCTGCTCCGCCCTGGTGGGCGTCTGTCTCGTCTGCTCCGCCCTGGTGGGCGTCTGTCTCGTCTGCTCCGCCCTGGAGGGCGCCTGTCATGTCTGCTCCGCCCTGGTGGGCGTCTGTCTCGTCTGCTCCGCCCTGGTGGGCGTCTGTCTCGTCTGCTCCGCCCTGGTGGGCGTCTGTCTCGTCTGCTCCGCCCTGGTGGGCGCCTGATCTGCCAGAGTCACTCCACGTCTCCGTCGACCTGCCAGAGTCACTCCACGTCTCCGTCGACCTGCCAGAGTCACTCCACGTCTCCGTCGACCTGCCAGAGTCACTCCACGTCTCCGTCGACCTGCCAGAGTCACTCCACGTCTCCGTCGACCTGCCAGAGTCACTCCACGTCTCCGTCGACCTGCCAGAGTCACTCCACGTCTCCGTCGACCTGCCAGAGTCACTCCACGTCTCCGTCGACCTGCCAGAGTCACTCCACGTCTCCGTCGACCTGCCAGAGTCACTCCACGTCTCCGTCGACCTGCCAGAGTCACTCCACGTCTCCGTCGACCTGCCAGAGTCACGCCACGTCTCCGTCGACCTGCCAGAGTCACGCCACGTCTCCGTCGACCTGCCAGAGTCACGCCACGTCTCCGTCGACCTGCCAGAGTCACGCCACGTCTCCGTCGACCTGCCAGAGTCACGCCACGTCTCCGTCGACCTGCCAGAGTCACGCCACGTCTCCGTCGACCTGCCAGAGTCACGCCACGTCTCCGTCGACCTGCCAGAGTCACGCCACGTCTCCGTCGACCTGCCAGAGTCACGCCACGTCTCCGTCGACCTGCCAGAGTCACGCCACGTCTCCGTCGACCTGCCAGAGTCACGCCACGTCTCCGTCGACCTGCCAGAGTCACGCCACGTCTCCGTCGACCTGCCAGAGTCACGCCACGTCTCCGTCGACCTGCCAGAGTCACGCCACGTCTCCGCCGACCTGCCAGAGTCACCCCACGTCTCCGCCGACCTGCCAGAGTCACCTCACGTCTCCGCCGACCTGCCAGAGTCACCTCACGTCTCCGCCGACCTGCCAGAGTCACCTCACGTCTCCGTCCGACCTGCCAGAGTCACCTCACGTCTCCGCCGACCTGCCAGAGTCACCTCACGTCTCCGCCGACCTGCCAGAGTCACCTCACGTCTCCGCCGACCTGCCAGAGTCACCTCACGTCTCTGCTGTCTCCTCCGCCCCGCCCTGGTGGGCTCCTGCCTCATTGTCCCCACATGGACCTGGCCCTCCATTCCCTCCCCCGGTTCCACCTCCGCTCCACCACTCTCCTGGAGTATGCTTTGTGTAAGCGTCTGGAAGCCGCTCTTTGGGGGGGGGCTCTGTCATGAATCTGGTTACCACTCACTCTACTGCACATCACCCATGGACTACATCTCCCATCATGCACTGCACTCACACTCTCCCGTCCACCATTACACCAATCACACAGCTGTCACCATTCACTCATCAACCCTAATTGCCTCACCACACCTGCACCTCATTCACTCACTCACATAAAAGCAGCACACAAACACTCACTCACTGCGAAGTCTTGTTTTGCCCTGGCTACATTTCTGAGCGTTCTTCCCCGTATCTGTTATCTCTGTGTGTGACCCCGGACTGCCTGACCTTGGACTTCTGAACCTGTGCCTGTGACCTCGACCCCTGCCTGGTATTGTTTACGTCTCTGCTCTGCCTCCGATATTCCTGTTATGCCCTCTGACCATTGCCTGTGTGATTCTGCCTCTGTCCAATAAATATATATTACTGCACTTGGATCCCCTGCCTTTGACCAGTCTTTACACGATGTTTAAGGGCTTTTGTACATTCAATTGTTCCTCTTTAGACCCCTCACTGAGTTGTGCCTCTGTGCATGTCTTTAATCACTCTTTCTCACACACACAAGACATTCACAGCTTGCACTCGGGCCATTTACAAGTTACGCACCCGTATCAGTGCACGCACCAGGCCATATGAGCAAAACCAAAAGCATCTTTATTACTCTTGTAATGCATGTAGAAACCCACATATACAGCAAAACGAGTTCACACCATGGGAGTGATGCAGTGCTCTCCAAATCGTGCTCCAAGAGAAGCTCGACAAAATATCACGTCTGGTTAATGAGTCATTTCAAATTGGAATAATTCCTCCTTGCTGAATTAGCCAATTCTTTAACGGCATGTTAGCAGCTTAATTACATGAGTTCATTCCTGACAGACAAGAGAGGGATGAAAGAAGGAAAAAAATAAAAATAAAAGGAGGAGGTGTTGAGATGAGGAGCAGCAATTTACTTTTTTTTCTTTAAGGTAGACTCTTTTGAGGTATTTGAAGCCTCTCCTGCTTAGAATGCCCTCAAGGAAAGAAAAAAACAGTTTTAACACGAACAAACGTTCATAAACGGTAATTCATATAAAATATAAAACAGGATAATAAATATTGTACCTTCATATTGAGCAGGTCAGAGAAAAGGCTGTCTGGCTCATGCAATGCCATTACAAGGTACCATAACAAATAAAGCGGTGCGTGGGATAAGACAGAGATAGCCGTCTCTAAAACCAACGTTGTGATTTGCTCCACAGTGTGTGGCATCTGCGTGTGCCTGACTGTTTATGCGTTCCCCCTTCCCCTAGTAACAAGGTCACAACACACTTGGCCTGATACACTTTAATCCGGATTTTTTCAAAATGGAATATCATTTCACGGCACTGGATGGAAGCAGAGAGGAGTGTGTGTTCATGTGGTGGCGTAAATAGGGCAGGCGTGCTGTGGGGATTGCGGCTCACATTTAGTTGCTACTTTGACACAGTGACTTTGTCTTTTTTTGTCACACGTTAAGTGCAGCTGCAGCTGGGCCTGACTTGAGCATGACATATTAAAGAGCTTTGCTTTTTCCTCTCACTCTCCCCTACTTTCTCCAGGCTGTTTTTAGAGCTGGGATGCATCTGAGGAGAGTGACATGCACTCTGCCTCACTGGGACGAACGGACGAACAGATGTTAGCAATGATCCCTCTCTGTTCTACCCTCGCTAGAGACAGCGGGGAGTCTTGATAGTATTAACGAAAGTGTATGTTTGTGTGTGTGTGGCACTTGGTTTCGCCCCTGGCACAGTTGCAGATAAATCTGAATATTCATCCAATGTCAAGCAGGGCTGAAACGATTAGTCGACATTATTGACAGTAAAAAGTTGTTGACAAATATTTCTGTTGTCGAGTAGTCGTCTGATCTCATTTGACCTAATGTAAGAGCCTGCAATACTGCGGCCAGCATGGAGCTGTAGCGCGCGACTGTAATCCTGATGAAGTTCAAGAGACGTAGAGAGACACAGCGCTTTAGAACACAACAGTTTATACAACAAAAACTGACAGCGGTGAGAAAGTGATGTTTGCATGAGCTCTTCAGTTCGGTACTTCAGTAAAGCAGTCACATCATGTTTATTTATATAATACTTTATGCAATAGATAGCCTTAAATCAAGCTGTTTAGTTAGTGTCGCTTTCAGTTAGAATAACAACTTGATTTTCTGTTATAAAGCAGCTCTCCAGTGTGGAGCTAGCTAGTGATGAAATATTTGTATTAGTTGGGGAAGTAAATTAATTAAAGTGACAGTTTGGCTTGCAGAGATAAAATATTGATATTGCTCAGGACTGTTTTGATTAATAACCCTATGAGATATTGTAAGGGAGAGATTTGTCGTGAAAAATAATTTATCAAAAAAATCAAGCATCTTATCACTTACCTTTATTTTGTTTCTTATCCATATGACTTACAAAATTAGATGTTAGGCAGAATGTGTTATTCATTTTTTTTCATATAGCTAATTAAATGGTGTTTCTCTGGCTGTCATCTCATTTTGTGTGCCAAATATATCTATTTATATAAAATTAATTCGTAACGCTTTTACAATAAGTTGTTATAATGTATTACCTAAGATGATTAATACATTTATTACACTATTAATCTTTGTTAATGTTATTTAATAAATACAGTCGTTCATTGTTAGCTCATATTAATTCACAGTGCATTAACTAATGTAAACAAACACAACACAACTAAATGCTGAAATTAACATTAATATTAATAAATGCTGTAGAAGTATTGTTCATTATTAGATCATGTTAACTAATGTAGTCAACTAATTTTAACAAATGAAACTCAATTTTAAAGTGTTAGCAATTTATTGTGTAATAATTGTAATTAATTACATATGTGACCCTGGAGCACATAAGCAGTCATAAGCAGCACAGGTATATTTGTAGCAATAGCCAACAATACATTGTGACAAAAATCATTAGGATATTAAGATCATGTTCCATTGAAGCTTAATTTTTTATTCGTAATATGCATTGCTAAGAACTTAATTTGCTCAAATTTAAAGGTGATTTTCTCAATATTTAGATGATTTTTTTGCACCCTAAGATTCCATATTTTCAAATAGTTGTATCTCAGCCAAATATTGTTCTATCATAACAAACCATACATCAATGAAAAGCTTTATGACTGTTTTGTGGTCCAGGGTCACATTATTCTCAAAAGCTGAAGTGATTAGGCTACATTTATTTATTCGCTAGAATATGTATAACTTAATATTTTAACTAATTGCAAAAGCTGAATAGTAAAAAGCCTATCGATTAATCAGTGAAATAATCGACGATTAATCATTCTAATAACCGGTAGATTAATATATTATCAAAATAATCATTTGTTGCAGCCCTAATGTCAAGCCATGTTTAGTCCTCCCTCAACCTATTCACTGTTTGTTCTGACAACTCTGATTATAAACAGTGAAGGTGTAGCAGGAGGGTAATACAGCTCACATGGATTCACGATCATGCATGAATCGACACTAGACCGACACAGCTATGCTTGCCAAATATTTTTGTGCATCATGTCGTTGTGTGATCGTTTCAACAAATGCAAGCGACCCGCATTTGAACGCAGATATCTCAATCAAATTCATTCCACCATTTTCTGTCCTGTAAATGATAGAAAAGCCAAAATCACTGAATTGTTCAATTCACCCTTTCGTAGCCTGCTCTTATATTAAGTTCAAACAGCACCTTGAGCATTGTGCTCAAGACTCGTCTAGGGGAGCTATAGAAATATGAGAGAAAGAAGGGTAAAGGGGTGGATGAGTGCAGTGGAAAAAGAGAAAACTAGAGTGAAAAAGTAACTTGCTGGAAATAAACAGGGCTGGCTAAAAGCGATCCATTGTGCCAGCTTCAGATAAGGCCACTAAACCCGAGCTGGAAAGAGCTGAGCTCCATTCTGCACCATGGAATTATCCTTTTGTTTGGTGTGGGTAGACTCAATTGTTTCATTCTCATTGTATAGGATGAGCGTGTGTTTCTGTGCGTGTGTGTGTGAAATAGTTTAAGCACATGTGAAGATGTGTTATACCAAAGTCCTTGTAACAGTCTGCATTTGAAAAGTCTCCCTTGTAAATATAGTCATCTCTTCTACCTAATGTCCAAACAAACTGAGCCAAGGGCCACTGGTATTTGCTTCTGCAGTTTCAGAACCTGCCACATTTCATTCCTTTCTTCTCTCCCTCGTTCTTTTTTTCCTGTTCGCCTGGTCTCATCTTCTGCACCTTATCTCCCGCCACCCATTCCTGTCGCATCTTCCCCCCTTTATTTCTCGTTTTCAGTGTTGTTTTGTGTCTAAATTGCAGCCTAACAGCTTTTTAAGAGCTGTTTGCAGGGGTTTAATCCTCCCAGCCTCTTATTCAGTCGGCAGTCTATTGTAAGCATCCTGGCACGGTGCGAGACCCTTTTCAAAACGACCATACAGCTCATCCATCCATCACACCTTCTCCCTCTGTCCTTCCCTCTCTTCTTCTAGCCCCTCCAATCCCTTTAGTAAACCCCTACTTTTTCTTTTCCCTCCATCCCTCTCTCTTTTCTCCTGTCAGCCAGGCCTGATCCCCGGCATCAATGCTGAGCAGGGCCCTTTTCACAGTTACATAAGGTGTGACAAATTGTTGATTTGCCTTCTCCATGCCTGTTTCTGCTCCTCTCTCCGCATTCCAGACACCCTGTCCCTCACTCACACCCTCCCTGTCCCTGTCCTTTCTCTATTTATCGGCATGAAAATTGCAGGGGTTCAAGTCAGCCTGTCGACAGAGAGAGTGAAATGGGGATGATGGGGGGTCCGCAGCAGCAAGAAAAAAAATAGAATAGGACATAAGAGCTTCCAACAGGTGTGGAGAATACAAGAACAGGATTCTGACAGATAGAGGGTTCAAACAAGCCCATGCTTTTGAGAGGGAATGAAGGAAATCTATAATCAAGCATCTCACCCTGCAGTTATTTCTTATTCTCTTGTTAGTGGTGTTTTCTAAGGCAATTTCTCATAGATAGGGTTAGGAATTTGCTGACTATGGACATGCATGATTTACATTTGCATTTGTCCATTTCTCAGAAGATTTTATTCAAAGCGATGTGTAACCCTCAAATAATGTGGCTTGTTGATGAGTAGTGTGCTATTGCTTTTCTAAGTAATCAGACTTAAAAGTTTTACTTGGCAAATAACAAAACTGGCAAGGAGGGACCTAGGCCATCTAGATACCTGGGTCTAAATAAGTAATAGAAAATCCATAGAGAAACCATCCTAGAAACCATCCAGAACAACCTGCCAACCACCCAGAATACCCTTAACCACCAAGATTTGCAAAGGAAAAACATTTTAATCTTGACCTGACAGCAGCGGGTAGCAATGACCACATCATCAGATTGTGTCAACCCTACCAGGTCAGATAAGAAGGGTGATAAATATGCATGTGTGTGTGTGTGGTGCTTAGGCCCTCTACTTGCAGCAGAGTCTGTGTCTGTCATGCACTCCTCTCTGCTATGCCGTGTCTCTGGTGAGCGTCAGAACTTTTCCAAGTGTCATTATTCCAGCGTTCCCATTCTCACTCTCCCACTTCAGAGTCTAAGAACTCCTCTACTTGCAGACGGAAAGCTCTCCGCTAGGAACACAAAGAGGCTGGGTAGAAAAAAAACTAGAGAGGGAAGGAAGAGGGGGAGGATGAGATTGTCTCTACACATCAGCCAACTGTCTTGACAAGATGTTGATTGAGCCAGTCTTGTCATTTCATTCCTGCAGGTCTCCTGGTATTTTCTAGAGACGATTATTGCTGCTGCTCTCTCTTCTCTCGCTCTACTTTATCTACTTTCCGTGCTGTGCTGCCTTTCTCTAATTCTATCTCTCCTGCAGCATGCACCAATCTCACTTCATCTCTCTCTTGTTTGCTCTCTGTTGCTTAGTGTACAGTATGATCTAAGATCTAGTATGCTTTTAAATCATTAGCGTTGTTTTGCTTTTTGCATAAATGTGTGGGTAGCTGTATGCACCAACGCCCCCACAAATACAGAAACATCTACAATCAGTCCACCTCTGATGGGCTTCATTCACTGTGAGGAACAATAAATAAAGACAATAAAGACAAATTAATAAATAAATAAACAACGCTTTTATATGAACTCTCATTTCATTCCTTTGGCTGTGAAGTCGGGGTAAACAACACTGAGAAAAGCAACACTGTAAATATGGCAAGATGATTAAAAATCCATAAAGTCAATTAAAATATCACATTTAAACATGCTCCCCCTTATTCGCCTTTGTTGAACTCTCTGCCCTAAACTCACTGTCAAAAAGCAAATGAAATGAAAACAAAGAAATCTAGCACTTATACTGAGCTATTGGGATGCTAGACTCAATGCCCTGGGGTGTCAATTAATTTAGTCTGGGGATTTGTGGCCTACACTTCCTAATTGAGCCCAGTGGAGGCCCCTGTGGCTCTCTATGATAGGAGGAAGTGCGTTTCATAATTAATATGTTTTTTTTCCTCATACTGTCGTTATTATTATAATTTTTTAATGAGGAAGTGATGTTGTAAATGTATGCATCTCATTAGAGCAAAGAGGGCCATGCACTTTATTGGTCTAAATGCAGAGAAGAAAGGGAAAATAGCTGTAACCTCAGTTGGTAGTGGCATATTGAAGTCTGTGCATGCAGGGGAGTATGTGTGTTGGAAAATAAAGAGAGATGGGTTCAATGAATACCTTGTTAGGGTTGTTCAATGTGTGTGCTTTTTTTTACCGCTTGGAGGTTAATGTAGTGCTGGCAGTTCTATTGAAGCTTTCTAATTTGATGTTTTTTTCTTTCTCCTCGAAATAGAGACCATGGCCATGGCTGAGTGTTGTTTTTGAAGACCACCGGTTTGTTGATGAATGAGAGATTTAATTTCTGTCTATTACAATTTCCTTTTAGCTTCATTCTGCCTGTTTTTCTTCCTTTCTTGCAACACCTATGTGGTGGCGACTTCTATCCGCATCACGTAACAGTATACAATTAAACAAACAGCTCCTGCATCTCTCTGGGGAGGGTGGCATCGGCTGAAACAATGACTTCCTCTTCGCTGGTGAAAGGGCTGACCCGCGCTCACGGACGGCCTTCAAAACGTCGTGATTAATCGATGTCTGTGGTTTTCTCAGTCACCACGTTTTACATTTCCTCCCTCTTTCAAGTTAAGGTGGTAGAGGGTTGGGTAGTTTAATTAAAGACCAAACTTTCTTGTTCATCAGATTAGCCTGGACTCAAAGTGTTCTTTTAACATGACTGATGACTAAAACCCTACAGAACACAAAATAACGGGTCGAGAAAGAGAATAGAAAAATGATTGAAAAAATCTTACCTGTCTACCTCTATACATCCTGGCTTGCTTAGCGCAAAAGAGAAGAGGGAGGAAGGGGGGAAAAAAAGTAATTTCCTGAAACTCCATTTCTTTGGTGGTGATTAGCAAAGAAGCGTAATTAGGCTGAAATGTGAAGTCAGGATTTTTTTTTTGTCTTTACGGATTGAACCACTTCCTCTGTAAAAATCTGGCCCTGATTAATGAATGAATGATTAATGAGAGAACTAATAAATTAATTAATTATTAAGCAAGCACTCTGAACAAGAGAAAATGGAGGATGAGGAAGAGATTGTGAACGTAGCCACACACAAATCGTATGAAAAACCTTTAGCTGAGCATAACTGTGTTATCCAGACAACAAAGTATTAGTTTCAGCCAAAAAGTGGTATTCTTAACGTTAGTTCTAGCCAAAAATGGAGAGACATGTGCAATACGCACATTCATTTTCACTGATTGGTGCCATCATGTTTCAACAAGACAACAAGTTGTAACCCTGAAGTGCAGAGGTGGCAAATCTTCCTTCCACACTTCATCCCTCCTTCCAACTTCCTACACCCTCCCCAGTTAACTAGGACACACTATCAATCTTTGATAATACTTGGCGTGGGCTGTGGCTGCGAGACCAGCGACGGGAGAGTCGAGGCAGCACAGCATGGCATGATGTATGAAATGTGGGCCGTGCCAGTAACAATGATATACTGTAGCGTTTTCCAGTCAAGTTTGACCTTTTTTCCTCCGCTGATATTAATCGCTGCAGCGCCAGAATACATGCCTGATCTATTTCTCCCCAGGAACCCCGTGCACTTTACAGTGCCGCTCTGGCCTCTCCATGTCTTTGCTAAGCTTTCTTTATCTTTCTCCCTAAGACTACCCCCCATCTGAGCGCACTCTCACACCAGGATGTGCCACCTGACTGTTATTTTATGATTGGATAAGTTTGTTGTGGCCTTTTAAAAAATGTGACGGGCCCCTGTAAACCTTCAACTCCCCAGTGCACAAGACTCAGCTTAAACATAAGAAAACTTGCTTTGTGATAGCCAGAGATATAGATCTCTATGCTTTGGCTGTGGCATTATTAGCTGAGCATCTGAGCAAGAGGAATGGACACTGAGCTTTTGAAGAGAGTCTCCTGGGGCCTTTGGAACCGGGCAACCTACAGAAGAAGTCGAGAAAAAAGAGAAGGAGCCTTAAGGCTGTTTGGCAGGATTGTTCCTAGTTAATGTGATGGAAAATGCCAAGTCCCTCTCAAGCTTTCTCTTTCTCTCTCTTTCCGCTGTCCTCCTCCTTTTCACTATCTTCTTGTTGACTGGTGCTATGCTGCCAGTGTAGAATTGCAGATTTCCCGGTCTCAATTGAGTGAAAGGGGCTTTGTTTAGGTTCCATTTAGGGTGGATCATTGACTAGAGTTTGGGACATATGGTCCCTGTGTGCTGGCCCCTGCCTAGCACTGCTGAAGAATGCAGTGGGAGGGACACTTGACCTCCCCGCTCATCTTTAACACCTAGTGTGCCTAACTCAGCTAGTGGCATGATGAACTTAAACACTTCATTGTGTGCCTTCCTTTCGTTATGGATTTTTTTTCTCCTGTCCTCACCTCTATAAGTTAACCTGACCATTGGAGGAGTGACGATAGCGATGGGTGCAGATAAACAACCCACATGTGTTGCATCAGTCATGCTATGTTGAAAACCCTCCTTCTTTCTAGCCTTAACCCCTGTTCACACCTGGTATTAAGATTTAAGATCATTCTTAAGCAATCCAATCGTGAGTGGTAAGCTGAGACACGTAGCTGTTTACACCTGGTAATAATGTTCATCTACAATGCAAATAAATAAATAAAATGTGGATAGATCACCAGTCAGTTATTTTCTTTCAAAGACAAACCTTAAAATGTTTCTGGGTCATATTTACACATCTTTAGTTTCCAGAGGTGGAAAGTAACGAATTACATTTACTCGCGTTACTGTAATTGAGTAGCTTTTTTGTGTACTTGTACTTTTTTTAAGTAATTTTTTTAATCTGTAATTTTACTTTTACTTAAGTATATTTTGTGTGAAGTATTGTACTTCGCTACATTTTAAAACACATTCGTTACTGAGTAAAAAAAAATCGCTCCGTGCAAACAACTGCAGCAAATAATGGGCAGAAGAAGAAACTGGCGCTAAAAATCACAAGAAAGATGCAGACGAACAAGACAGGCGTTAATGGTGCAGACCCAGCTGAAAACCAAACCCTGTCCTATTCTGCTGAAGTTAAACTCGAAGGAAATGAAGTGAACCCCTGGCCATATTCATGCTCTATTATGCAGTGTTAGCTGTGTTTGCCTCGGGAGACCGAACTAGCAGCTTATAAATATATCGATATCGCCCTTCGCAAGCATGTAGAAATAAGTTAAATACTTGCATCGTTGCATTGGTGGTTAAAATGAAGCTTTGACGGTTTATCAAAAGGTTTTGCACAAATGAGCCAAAAAGACAGTGGTGCAGGGTGTGCAATATCATCTGAGATAATATAATAATTGTTGTTTTAACGATATGCGATTTGACATTATCAGCATTTTGCCAAAAACCAAACAAGTCACTCTAAACAGTGTGCCGTGAAATCTAGTAACGTTACGTTAGATTAGACTAATCCGCGTGCATTTGGAGTGCTTTCTTTCACTGCGTGATTCAGTCTGTTTAAATGCGTTTAGAATGATCACAAAACTGAAGATATAGAAGCAGAAAATGTATATATTTATATAATTTAATATAGTAGTCAACATCACATGAAGAATGCCGTTTTTTCTCAAAAAAATCACCATGATTACATATGCCTGTAGTTTTGCTTTTTACAACAGTTCAAAAAACAAGAAGTTAATTAAGAGACTTGCGTTTTTAGACACCATATTGTCTGTTTTTGCTCTATTTCGACAACTAAAATAATACCAAACACAGCCACCGTACACAGTTTTTGCGTCTCTGACTCTGAGCAATGACGTGTTTTGTTCCTGAATGATTAACCGTTTAAATGATTCTGTTCAATCCCAATGACTCTCTATGAGTGACTTGCTGACACCTACTGGTGGTTCTAATTTAACATTTAAAGCAGGGGTATTCAACTAAAATGTACAGAGGTCCAGTTAGAGAAAATTTCTTGAAGCAAAGGTCCGGGAAATAATAATGTCTTACTATTTAGTATGATAGCTTATATATTTTATAGCTTTTATATATTTATAAATAGCCTAGTTGTTGTTTCAGCATCTGCATGTAATAAATACCTGCCTAATCAAATTAATTCAGAACAATTCAAAAACTTGTTGACAATATTTATTGTCATGTTACATAGAACTGAACATATATGTATGACTGTAGATATGTATGTTTTTTTTCATTAACAAAATAAAAGTAGAGCTGTATTTCAAAATAAGAGAAAATAAATACAATGTGAAAATTGTGTATGTTCAAATAAAGTGCTTAACTTCAGACAAATAAAATAAAGGGAGGAAAAGCTTAAATTTCTCATTTTCTGTTTTACATCTTGACTCAACAATCGCAACCAATTTTACAAAGAATTAATCTCAACACATCTCAACAATTGAACAGTTTTAGAATATCACCAGTTTCTACCGCTCTTATATCCCACTCCTCCACTTTTGGAGAACGCATTTGTTCCTTATTTTTATCTCCCTTTCTCCATCTCACTCGCCTGTATCTCAACTTTCTCCGGCGTAATCGTCTGTATCTCTCCTTTTGTTTTCTACATGTATCGCTAACTTTCTATCGTCTTTTCATGCGTTACTAGCCGCGAACTCTCTCATCTATCTGCACTCTATCGAGTCGCAATATTTACCAGACTTGATTGGCTGAGTGGTATCACGTGGGATGGCTTAACTCGCATGTAATTGGTCTGTGCGTTTCCACTACCACTACAGTAAAGACAAAAGCTGCGCCGGTTGAAATAGAAGCGCCCCGTCAGGTTTTAGATCATAACCTTATATTTTGGCTGTAGGTCCGGGTCCGTGTGGGACGGCTTCTGGGTCCGGACCCGGACCGCGGTCCGCCTGTTAGTGACCTATGATTTAA
>QVTF01023754.1:0-224110 GCA_003573665.1 Oxygymnocypris stewartii | reverse complement strand
AGTTCCCATAACGGAGAATTCTCCGTGATGTCTCGTGAAAGCTCGAAAGGGAACTTATGTATGTGTAACTACTTCAAAATATGTACACTTAAGATTTTAAATGTTGTCAACTCAAAATCCTAATTTCATAAAACAGCTAATTCTGGTCTTTGTTTAATGTGATTGGCTGTGCAAGCAGTTCTACTTGGCAACAAGAGAACTAATACACTGAATGGTAGATAATTACAAAAGGCATGTCTCTAAAACAAAAAAACAATCTCTCAAGATCTCAGCATCTTCACTTACCAGTTTGACTTAATTTCATACAAACATTATTGAGACTTAACAAAGGTTTAGATGTTAATGTGTTAGTGAAAAGTAAAAGTTTAGTAAAGTTTAGCAACAAATACCAGATAAAATCTGATCAGATGATAGTCATCATGTGGTGCACTGTAAAAAAGCAACAAGTTAATAAAACTCAATCTGCTGAAGCTGGTTGTCTTAAACATTAAATTTTCTCAACTTTATATTTTTTATAGTGTGGTTTTATTCAACAATCTCATTTAGAGGCTAAAACCTACAGAGTATAATTACACATGAAATGTACAAGTTAAGTCAACTTAATTAGGTTTGTACAATATATGAAAAACAAATCAAATTAACTTAAACATTTAAGAAGAATGTAAAAGAGGACTAAGTTGAGTGAAATTAAACATGCAAGTTTTAGGACACTCATTACTCAATTCAGTTGATGGAATGAGTTTACTCAATCAGTTGAATTGAGTAAATTTACTAGGGTTTTCAGTGTTTCTGGTGCTTGGCAGACCCTGCTCTCTTCACTTCCATTGCATGGATTATAGCAGGGTTAAATACATTGATCGTTGGTTGGATAGAGGCAGATCTGAATGTTAGCTTGCAGGCGATTGTAAGGAAGGGACAGGGTTGGAGAAGTCTGACAGAGAGAAGTCTCTTTTTTGTTGGAAGACTAAGTTATGACATTTTTATATATGGTGAATTTCCATTGCTTTGTTTTGTGTTGACAAAGAATGTCATTGAAACAACATGATGACATTTTTATTTTCAAATGAATTATTCCATAAGTGCATTGCTAGGACACTGTAATGTTGCTGTGGCAAAAGTGAATGTTGCCATGTCTTATGTTTTGTGTGAGTGTGCTTGCCAGCTGAGCAATTGAGGTCTTGCTAGAAAACCACAGTCTGTTATTCAGCATCTACTAGACTCTGGAGAGATTTAGTGGGGGAAAGAGACCATTCCGATGTTTCTTAGCTCGTCCTCCTACAGCTGATCTCTTGAGAGAGGACACAAGAGTTTCCTGTTGTTGTTTAGAATAGGACCATTTTGCTGCACTGTCATGTTATGTGTGAGAACACAAAACCGCAAAGGCTTTCAAAGGTTCCCTGAGGGATAAAATCTGTTTATTTGATTCATGTGATATTGTCAGAACATTATAAACTTGATTTGTGTGGCTCTGCACAGAGAAATGTGGGGAATTTTCTTTGAAGTCGACATGGAATGAAAATGTACCCAATCTATCTAAATGCATCTTAATGTTTTTAATGGTTTAATTAAAAATGTCATAATTTCTCATGTTTCAGTGAAATGACAGACTCCTCTTAGACTTCTCCAATCTTTTAGTCCTCCAAAACCCCCCCCAAAGTTTTACAATTGACTGCAAGCTTCTCATTCAGATCTGGCACCCATCAGATCTGCCACTCCAATCAACATTTATGGGTTCCGGCCATAATGTTTTTTTCTTTTATGATAATCGCAGCTCTATATAAGAATGTTGGAAAGTTGCTTAATATCTGTTAAGTAAAGTAGTGAGCAGTTTTTTTTGGTAGCTCTTTTTTATGACAGCAGATCCAGACCCTGATTCAATCCGGTTTGTGATTGAATCATTCAGACTGGTTTTGTGAACCGGTTCATGATGATTAGATAAGACTATGCTGGTATAAATACTACTTGTGTGGATCTCTTTGGGCATGGCCAAACATCTGGAGATCAGACAGTGCATGTGTTTTTTGTAAAGTGAGATTGTGTGAGATCTGTTGGTCCCATACTTAAAAGTCAGTTTACACAAAAATGAAAATTCTGTCATTATTTACATGCTTTCATCATGGTACTTTTGTGAACACGCATGACTCACACGAAGAGTAGAAATTGTTGAACAATGTCCCTAACTTACCTTTCTGGGCCTTGAACTTGTCAGTTGTGTTGTTGTCTATGCAGGGGTCAGAAAGCTCTCAGATTAAAAAAAAATTTAAAAAAAGGTTTGGAGCGATATGAGGGTGAGTAATGAATGATATCATTTTTGGATGAACTATTCCTTTAAGAACAGAAATCATTAATCATATATTATTCCAGACAATATCATCCTTTCAACAAGATAAATATTTGCACCTTTTCAATTATGCAATGGGACTTTAATCAGTACCCCTACCCAAATTAAGACCTTCTATATTCCCACTTTCCTCTTCTCCATCTTGAATGTCTACAATAGGATCCAGATGTTGAAACAGATCTTGCCTGGTTACTACCCACTGTCTTTTCATATTCATAGTGAAGCTATGTGCAACTTAAGTAGAGAAGAGGGACCTTGTGGTATATGTAAGAGTGCAGGATTACTCTCTAACATCACAGTACCTTTCACCAGTTTTTTTTGCATTCCAGCTTAATTGTACCTTTCAGGGGTTGGAACGAGTCTCCATCAGTACAAATGACGGCCAGATGATGTGCATTACCTGAGAGGACGGCCTAGTTTAACAGGGTGTAAAAGTCCCTCAAAGTCGTGAGGGATGGAGATGAGATATGTCCATTGAAAAGGAGGAGTTAAATTTCTAGAAGCCCCCTACAACCGTTTGGAGGGTGTCATATTTGACAGGGGAATCTGCCAATCTAATAAGGCTGTGTCTTCTGATGCATGTCCGGGCAAGGAATAAAGGGGAAGAAACTGCAGACTGGACTCATGCTGGAGAGGAGAGCAGGCTGACCAAGAGATTGACTGCAACCCCAAAACCAGAACCAGACACTTCGCCTCCACCTGCACAAACCAAAATCAGCTCTATGACTGAGATGAGAAGGTAATATTTTTCATTTCTTTGAAGTTTATGTGGTGGTGGGTGTAGGGGTTTCATGAGTATTGAGATATTTTAAACACAATTTAATTTGTATTTTCCATATACTTTCTAATTTACTTTGTATAAGATATTGTATTTTCTATTTTAATTGTAATTGTAAAAAATATTGAATGGGATCATGAACTTGAAATGTATATGCATTACGTATGCACTGGTATCTAATTATTAACTTGTGTGATATAACACAAAAGTGCCAAAAAGTAACAGTGTTAGACATTCATCATGATAGCACCATGATATTTTTAAAATACCATGGTATAGATCAAAATACTATGGAATGACCATATCGCCTCTGTTATATGGTACCAGAAGGTTTTTTTTTTGTTTACTTTTCTTAGATTTTGCTTGTGTAAGCAGTGGAGGAGATGTGTTATAATGTGTAATTAATTATTTCAACTTTAAATTATTTATCTTTTTGTAAAGCTAACTTTAACACTATGTAAATTCTACTGAAGATAGAACTAATGCAGCTTTTTGATGTTGGCTAAAACAATTAGACAATACAGAATATTTCATAAGAGGTTTCTGTTCAAATCAAGTTTCTTAGAAGCATAAAGATGTGAAATTGGACGGTGTACATTTGGACGGCACACTTGCCACGGAGCTAGAGCCAAATGTGGAACTGTGTGTAATTAACATAACTGCCTGAGACACAATGCCCCAAACAGGAAATTAAACCTCTTTGAGAGCATGTGTTTTCTTTTAGGTGAAGCATAAAAATTGTGTTGACTGTTGTCATTTCTCAGTCATAGTTTTTCCCCCATTTATGGCGGATCTTGTCCTTGTTGCATTTCATTTTGATGATCAACTTCTGTTCTTTTCCATTCAAAGATGCTGGTATATTAAGTATTTTGCTATTAAAGATATTAATTAACCACAAACATCAGTCTCACACTGCAAAAAAAATGGCTTATCTTAGTATTTTTGTCTTGTTTTTAGTTAAGAAAAATTATTAAATCAAGATACTTTTACCAGATAAGTAAATTATCTTGATTTAAGAATTATTAGATATTTTGACTGGAAACAAGACAAAAGTAAGATAAGCCATTTTTTGCAGTGCAGTCTCAGTTTACCAGTCTCAGAAATAAACAAAAATTGAAGGTGCCTAGTGAGGTTTCATGAAGATACCCTCAAACCCATAACAGTTAGCATTAGCACTTAGCTCTGAGCAGTTTGGACTGATCAGAACCAAAATGTGACTATTTAATTCCTGACTTGCTACTCTCACGCAGTCCACCTACCTTAAGACTGGGTGAGTAGAAAATCCAGTCTGAATTTGTAAGCCATGTCTAGTCTCACATGTGCAGACATTAGAAAAGCTGGCACTGGCTATGATCTTTGGCTTTTGTCGCAGACTCAATAGGATTACAAGGTTTAGTCTTGTGTGATCTTGGTCTCAGAGACTTATAGAGTAGCAAGTCTTTAATATTTTCCCCGTTGACACTATTAGATGTATATACATATTGCATAGTTTGTTTGCATGTATTGAAGCCATCATTGCAATAAACAGATATCCAAGATACAGAGAATTTTAATAGGCTTAAACCTCCAAGCAAGCCGAGCAAGCCACTGAAACGGTAACAATAAAGACTTTCTCAAATCAGAAGCCGTGGGTGGACAGAACAATTCGTGATGCGGTTAACCATCGAACTGCCGCATACAATGCCGGTATTCTGTCAGGAAACATGAGCGAGTACAAAGCATCGTGCTACACTCTCCATCGAGCAGTTAGAGCCGCTAAACGCCGGTACAGTGAGAAAATTGAGTCACATTTCCAGCTCAATGACTCTCGACGCATGTGGCAGGGACTGAAGACCATCTGTTCCTCTGGAAACAACTCATCTGCAGAGGTGAGAGCAGATCCGTTGCTGGCCGAAGAGCTAAAAACCTTCTACGGCTGCTTTGAATGTAATGGCGGCGCGACTCTGCCGAACAGCCCGTCAGGAAGCAGCAGAAAGAGCAGCGATCATGTATTCACCGTGTCAGAGGATGAAGTTCGGAGGGAACTAAGGAGAGTGAACGTCAGAAAAGCAGCAGGACCCGATGGGATTACTGGCCGCGTTCTGAGGTCCTGTGCTGATCAGCTTGCTGGTTTGTTTACTTCCATATTTAATGAGTCCCTCGCTACCTCTGTTGTTCCCACCTCCTTCAAAAAATCTGTTATAATCCCTGTGCCTAAGAACAGTAAACCCTCTTGCCTGAATGACTATCGTCCAGTTGCCCTCACATCAACAGTCATGAAGGTTTTTGAGAGACTTTTAAAGAAACACATTTGCTCCTCCATCCCTGCTACTTTGGACCCTCTTCAGTTTGCCTATCGGCCAAATAGGTCTACTGATGATGCCATCTCCCAGGTCCTGCACTCCTCCCTCACTCACATTGACAGAAAAAATTGCAACTATGTAAGGCTGCTATTCATTGACTATAGCTCTGCTTTTAAAACTATAGTCCCCACCAAGCTGGCTGTTAAACTCTCAGACCTCGAACTAAACACTTCACTTTGTGACTGGATTCAAGATTTCCTCACCGCCAGACCACAAGTAGTGAAAGTCGGCCAGTTCACCTCCAACTCCATCACCCTGAACATAGGTGCCCCACAGGGCTGTGTTCTGAGCCCCCTGCTCTACTCTCTCTACACCCACGACTGCGTGTCCTCTCACAGCTCCACTTCTATCATTAAATTTGCGGATGATACTGTGGTTCTGGGCCTCATTAACAACAATGATGATGCCGCATACTTGGATGAGGTGGAGAGACTCACATCATGGTGCCAGGACAACTGTCTCTCTCTGAACGTGAGCAAAACTAAAGAGCTGATCGTGGACTTCAGGAAGAGACAGCAGCGGCCCTACACCCCTCTTATGATCAGTGGGACCCCTGTGGAGAGGGTGAGTAGCTTCAAGTACCTCAGTGTAAACATCTCAGAGGACCTGACTTGGACTACACATATTCAAACACAGGTTAAGAAAGCCAGGCAAAGACTGTACCATCTGCGACAGCTGAGGAAATTCAGGGTCTCACCAGCAATCCTGAAAACTTTCTATTCAGGGGCCATAGAAAGTGTACTGACTCTCAGTGTGGTATGGTAATTCCTCAAACCAGGACTGCAAAGCTCTACAGAGAGTCGTGCGCTTAGCTGAGCGCATCTCAGGGTCTACTCTCCCCTCTCTGCAGGACATCTACCTCAAACCCTGTAAAAGCAGGGCTGCTAAAATCATCAAAGACTCAATTCACCCCGGTAACCATCTTTTCCGTTTACTGCCATCTGGCAAGCGCTTCAGGAGCATGATGGCAAAAACTGAGAGACTGAGGAGGAGCTTCTTCCCTCAGGCCATCAGGCTCCTTAACACAAACTCTGTTTCATAAACATTTACAAGAATAATTTATTAACTGTAAAAAAAAAACTAAAAAAAAACGTTCATATTCTCATCATCCGTATTGCTGCTATGTGTACATACCCGGTACAACCCGTTTCCACATCCCTCTCATCCCTCTTGTTCATATTACTATTTATTAAGTCCCATATACTGTTTTTGCACATCTTACTTGTTTTGCACTTTTCTTTATTCTATTCCACATTTTACTCTTTATTTCTCTTTTTTACCTATATATATGCTCTTGTGTGGTGTTACTTTTATATAATTTTTATTCTTTTGCACTGTCCACTGAGCGGACCTGATTTGATCTACATTTCACTTCTGATTATACCCTGTATAATTTATTATGTGACAAATAAAGAAACCTTGAACCTCCTAGATACTAATTGCTGCCCTGAAAATGACCTCTTGTCATGTCCTGTATTTCGGAGCCTAATGCACTTAGTTGCCAATTTAGTGTTGTAGACATTGACACAGACGCATTCTGCATTTAGAGCTCTTTTAAATGCCTGTGAATAATAGCTTTTGAATTCTGTAATTGGATTAGGTTGGTCTTTGAATGCTCTGCCCTTTAGACCAGTGGTTCTAGCGTAGTGCAGCACAGTCCTTGACACGAGATGCTGGATAATAGACTGGATTACTAATGGTCGTAGGAGGAGCCCATAACCGGGGATTACAATGACAGAGTAAGTAGTTGTTGACATCAGCGGAATTGAGAGCAAGTAACGACACAACAAGATCCATGCTTGGCAGTCAAACAAAGACACCACATGTGGCTACCTGTGCCGACTTCAAATCAGCCTCTAAATCCAGACTAGTGCTCTCGCAGAGGCAGACATTTCAGCTCATGAATTTAGGCAATTGTGCACATTAAATAAAAAACATGTGCAGACTTTACTCATTTTGCAACTGTAAGCATCTCCAAAAATAAAGCATATACATTTTATTTTACCAGTCAAGCTGAGGAAATGCAAAGATAGATAGATAGATAGATAGATATAAACTCTAAATCATTAACTTACTTGTCTGATCGAGACATTTGTTTACTCAAAGACAGGTGTTGTTTTGAGGGGCAATGAAGAAAGGGATGAAGCATGGTATATAGGCCTGTATTAGCCTAATTAAAACTGGGCCAAGGCCCATATCTTCTTCCAACACACTGGCTTAAGCATCATCCGTCCCCACAGGATTATGACACTTGATCTCAAGAGGCTATGATTGGCTAAGGTTGTGTCCAGTGTGTCTGTCTGTGATGGGATCATGAGATGCCATTGACACTACAAATAGGGGCACGAAAGGGCAAAGTAGCTTGGAGTTGAGACATCTGTACCCACAGCACGAGATACAGTAACAGAGCCCCAAGAAGTCAAAGGTAGGACTCTAGCATGTGTGTAATGGTAATGTGCAGTTGAAATTTCTTGGCAAAGACAGAGTCCATTTCTTCCATACCAATAGAAAGCCTCCAGAACTGCATTCCGTGAACTAGGAGCAATTTTTCTGACTTGATTTTCATGGCTTTGCATTTATTTTATCTTGCATAAGTGCACAGTGATGAGAGTTCATTTATGGCACTAAAGTTTTCAGCTGTTTTTGATGCATTTATCCGCAGGACCGGTTCTGCAAAGTCAGTATGGAGGTCATGAACTAAAAGTATTTTCTTACTTTGAGAGATCTTAAGAGGTGAAGCTGGCTCCACCTGAATTGGTCATGAGATAGCATTGCTATGTTTGGTATACATTGTTGTATTCAGAAATAGGACATGTCTTAACCCTTATGTTTGCCAGAATCCAAGATGTAACTTCTGAATGGAGATGAGAAGCACTGTGCCATGCTAAAGTCAATTAAGGTTGACCTGGCAGCATATTCTGAGTTTAAGAAGAGTACTACTTAGAAGATGAAGACACAAAGAATGATAATCTTAACTAGAAGGTGTTACTAATTTTTTGTCAATGAATTTATCCACTTAGAGAGAACCTGGGGTAATGTAGGGTGGATCTATGGATATTATTAGTATGGGGGACAAACATTGTTCCAACTCTTTATCTCTAAGAGTTATATGGTTTCATTGTTGTTGACAGCTGTTTTTGTTCATTCTTCTCTGTTTCTATCCTTTTTCAGGTTAAACCTAACCATGGAGTGGCTCATGGTTGCATTTGTAGCCCTACTTCTGGCCGGCCATGTCCGCTCTGAAGAAATTCCATATGAGCACCTTATGTCTCAGCTCCAGGCATGTCCTAAAGAGTGCCACTGCCCTCCAAGTTTCCCTAATGCCGTTTACTGTGACAATAAGGGTCTGAAACGCATACCTGTCATCCCTCCCTACACGTGGTACCTGTACCTCCAGAACAACCTGATTGATGTCCTGTCAGCTGACGCCCTGCGCAATGCCACACAACTAAGGTGGATCAACCTGAATCATAACAAAATCACAAGCGAGGGCCTGGAGGCAGATGCTCTAAAGGCTATGTCCAACCTAGTGCACCTTTACATGGAAGACAATTTGCTTTCTTCCATTCCATCTCCTCTGCCTGCCAAATTAGAGCAGTTACGGCTCTCCCGAAACAGAATATCAAAGATCCCACCCAGTGTTTTCTCTGGAATGGACCATCTCACCTTACTGGATCTGCAAGGCAACAAGCTACAGGATGATGCAGTAACTGAGGTCAGTCTGAAAGGCCTCAACAACTTGATCCAAATCAATTTAGCAAAGAATCAGCTAAATGCCATGCCTCTTGGCTTACCACCCACAACCACACAGATCTTTTTGGACAGCAACAACATTGAAAAGATTCCGTCTGAATACTTCAAGGGTCTTCCCAAAGTGGTGACTCTCAGGCTCAACCGCAATAAGCTGGCTAATGGAGGTATCCCAAAGAACGTGTTTAATCTTTCCAGCATCCTAGATCTACAGCTTTCTCACAACCAGCTCACAGAGATACCCGTTTTCTCTTCTGGACTGGAGCACTTGCATCTGGATCACAATAAGATCAAGAGTAAGTTCAAGATTAAAGTTCTGTACATGCACTGTTGTACATATTGACTCCCTTTGTATTTCTGGCGAAATCCTTTGGTAATTAGTTAAAGACAGGCCCCAAAGTATCTCTGTTCATACTTTTGCCCGTATGGTCACACTATTGTTCTATCCAAAGCATATGACTTAATTTCTACTATTAAATAAGCAATATATTCAATACGTGCTTGGTTATCTCTAAAGACGTTATGGTGCCTTTGAAAACCTGTCTGAAACCAGTTTCCTTAAGACGCACATTCATAAGCAAAACATCACATCATTGACTATTATTGTAATAAATTATTGACTGACCGGGCAGCAAGGAAGCCGTCTTAAGGCTCTGATAAACGTAAATTTCCGCGTTCTGCTCCATCTTGCAAGCAGCCGTGTCCAGATCCTCCTGTTAACTTTGGATGCAAACTTTTAAACTTTGGATGCATGTCTATGGCTTTATCACTAAGATGTGTATTTTTTTTCTTTCTTTAATTTCCATAGGTGTGAATAGCTCTGACATCTGTCCACCTGGTGCACTCGATGATTACTTTGATGAGAAGGGTCCACGTCTCAGTTACCTTCGCCTTGATGGTAATGAGATCAAACCTCCTATTCCACGAGAGCTGATGATGTGTTTCCGTCTCCTCAGGGCTATTGTCATATAAATATGCAACACATCTAGATACTCGTGTCCATTTCACTTACCAGACCTGCAAATGTATGGAAACTAAAACAGTTGAAAAGGGTCCAAAAAACGGACTATCTATTTGCAAAGTCAGAAAATAAATATTCAAAAATGTACACTGCTGAAAAGACTAGTTAAGAGTAGAATGAATTTAAATGCGGTTCCAGTTTCACATATGCTGGTCTAGTTCTGGACCAGCAAGTGGAACTAATCTGATAAAGCTTTTTACCAAGAAAGCCCTGCTATATAAGCTAGTTAAGATTGCTGGTGAGGATAGCAGTATCCAAAATATGATATATTCAGACGGTCATCTATTTTGCTCTTTTAAGCAGGGTAGAAATCCACAAGACTGGTTCACATTTGCATTTTTTAAATGCTTTATTATGACTGTATTGTAAAACCATTGTGCCTTTCTTCATTTCAAACATATGAAAAACTAGCAGGCCTGCTTTGTGGGAAACACCATTATCTGTTAAATGTTCTGTATAATGAACAGAGCTGCAAAACAATTTCCTAATTTGCAAGTAATGTAATTTCCCCATTCTGTGCAGAAGAAAAAAAACTAAAAACGAATTCATCTCAGTAAGTGTTGCACTACCCAAAAACTGTTTTACCTTACCACACCATTCTGGAGTGCTTTTGGACAGAAGAGTTGTGGTCTGATTATGGAGCCAAATTTTGGTAGTGAACTGAGTACATAGGGTGGTTGACTGTATTGAATGCATGGTTACTCTTAGTAACAACAGCACCAAGAGAAGGTTAACGTCCAATTGTTTCTTGTCTCTGTTCTAGCGATTGACATGTACTGACATGTAATAATTTTTTTAAGTAAGTTTATTTCTACTTTTTAATATCTCTTTACATCTTTGTACAATCAATATTCTAATATTCAATCAATATTTAGTGTGACTTTATTATTGAGAGAAGTAGCCACTTTAGGACAGAAAGATGAACTGAGACCTAGTGTTTTAATAATGAAAGTAGAAATATAGCTTCAATTTAGCAGTTGGCAATGGTACTGCCAGTACCATTCTTCTAGACTGATTTTAAAATGTATTTTTCTCTAGAGTATGCAAATAATGTAAATATTCTGCTTCAACGCACAAATGTGATTTTTATTTTCATGTTTTCATTTACCACTGCGAACTGTGAGAACCATTAGGATTGTCAAAGGGAAAATATAAAATGAGATTAACCCAATAATAACATTGCATTTTTTGAGTTTTTGATTAAACTGGTTTTAATAGTCTCTGCATTGTCATTGATTCATTTGTCAAAGTAGAGTAGCCAAGCAGGTAACCTCTTTATAAAGGAATTTATATATATACATATATATATATACACAAGCAATGTATTCTTCTACAATAATGTAACTTGTGATTAGACTTTTGCTAAATATTTGGTTCCAGCAAAAGCAATTCCCGTCTATTAAGGTGGTTTGTTTAATATTTTCAGATGTATTGCAAAACATCTCATGAGAATGTGGTGTATGAGAAATACTGCAAGCACATCTTTATGGTCCAGGAGCTTTTTGATTACAAAAAACATTTAAAACAAAACAGAACACTTCCTTTTAAATATTTATACACATCTGACAAAGAAAAAGAGCAACAGTGAGTGTACAGTACCAGGATATCAGTTGAAACAAAAGCTTCATTTGTTCTTCAATGCCCAATGCATATATTTTTGGTTGCATCATTTACGCTGACTTTAGACCTAACACACTGTGTTACATTAAGTCCTCCACCACACAGTGCAGGGCTGTGCAGCTTAAATTGATCGAGCAAGTAAATGGATTTCCTTGGCACGGTCTAGTAGGTTTGCACGGATATTGATGCATTGCTTGGTCCAGCTAAGGAACTTTCTGGTGCATTTGGTGTCCCTTAAAGCTCAACTATAAAAAACACATAATAAATAATTTATTAATAATTAAATAAATAGCTGCATATTACATTTAACTAAATATGGCAGATAGTAGCACATAAAAGAGATGTGTTTGCATACCCATAAATGTCACATATAATCAAATAAAGTGATTAGTGGTCAGTAAAACTGCCAGGGACATGTAAACATGTCAGTGTGACTCAAACAAAATGCAGTAAGTGTCAGATGTTGTTAAAAAATCTGAATTGCTTGACAGTCCCAGTCCTTAACAGACTAATGCTGGATTTTTATTTCATGTGAGTTTCATGTGAGTCACAGAGAAAGAGAATCAGTATGGAAAAATAGACTGAGGCCTGTAAAAACATCCCAGCGAACATGAACCAGGCACTTGTACGGCACTTCATGATAGGTTAGTAGGTTTTCTGCAGTGCATCTCTGCACAGAGGTACTGAGCACAGTTGTAGAGTTTTAGCACCAAATCCTGGCGCCGAGCAGAATGGAGGCTTATTCTAACTCTCAACATTGCACTAACAGAGGAGCCTCACAGAGGGCCCATTGTGCACCGGGGCCCAGCAGATCCCTACACGAAAGCAGAGTATCCCTCACGCTCACCTCAGGAAAAGGAAGACAAATATCTCAGACTTAGGACTGAATAACTTGTGTCTCTTCAGGAAACAAAAAAGGAAGATAGCTGTAAGGGATTAAAGGATTTTCCTAGTTGGAGGTCTGTCAGTGTGCAGATTGTTTGCCCGTTCAGTGTGTGTGCGTGTGAGATACAGTGTGGTATGGGGTGGGCGCTGCTGTAGATGCGACCAAAACTCGATTTCTGCCTTTTCTCAGTCTCACTTCTTAACTTCACACATACTGGACAGGTAGGGCACACGGGTCTGGGAGTGTGTACACACGTACACGTCACACACACCCAGAAACATCCACACACAGATACACACTCACCGTGAGTGACCCGTTGCCATTGGCCAGGCCCACCAACCCTCTGCCTGTCCGAGCTGAAGAACAGGACCATTTGGGAAAGGAGGAGAAAGAGGTAAGGGTTCTACTGTATGTTCTTCTAAATGCTGCTGCTGTGCTTTAGAGCAGGGACTGGACCCAAGGGCTTCTTGGGGTCCCTTCTGCATCTTAGCCATAGTGGTACTTGGCCACAGAGGCTAAGCTAAAAAAGCCAAAAGGCAATTCACTGACTGTACTGGGGCTTTTTATTTATTTATTTTTCTACAGTTTTGTCTTGTCTCGACTGGTTGCACACCATGGTCTTTATGAATATTATAGTTCTTGTAATAATACTGTAAAGTTGATAAGTTAAAATAGTTCAAGAAGACATGACTGACTATATTGAGGCTGTCATTTATTTTCTTCTTCCGTTTTTTTGTTTGTGGATTTCTGGCTTGATGATTTAATACTTCCATTCTTCATAATCCATCATCTTCAATTTTCTTACAATAATGACAGTATTGTTGAAACTCAGGTGATTTACAACAGTTTTAAGTGGGTTAACAGGTGATCTGTGTGGTAATGATGGAAATGTATGTGTGTTCTTTACAGGTAAGTTTACTATTCCTTGGTTTGTGGGGTTTGTTTCGTGATATTTTAAAGCTTTTTTAGTTTATTTTTTAAGCTTGACCAATAAAACATGACCAATTGCAGAAAATGTGATAGGAGAGCTGTAAAAACTGTTATAGACAAAAGATGTTTGGTCATTGGAAATGTGTTCAGGTCTAGGGCCATAATATAGAAACTTTCAAGTTTTCAGATTTCATTTATAACGGTAATCGCCAAACAGAAGGGATTTGACAGACATGCCTGTAATATGCGTCTAAATAAGCTACAGTGTGTATATATTTATGCAATTTGACTTATTGGAATTAAATCAATTTTGCAATATTGGCAGAACCACTAAAAAAGAAGAAGAAAATGTAAAATCAATGAGTATGTGGAATGCTGTCGGGTAGAGACAAAAACAACATTAGGATAGTTATTTCTACCACACTTACTCACATGGGGTCTATACACTGCAAACACTGTTGAGAGTGTGTAAAAGCCAAGCTCTGTGGGCAGTAAGGTCCCTCTTTCAGCGTTTCCAGCTGAAACTGTCAGGCACTGGTACACTGAAGCTTTAATGTGAGATGATTTTTCTTTCATGGATACAGACTGAACTAGTTTGGGACTATAATCAATATCACCACTGTATAATCTCTATTCATGATGTGATGGCATGTGTTGATTGGCTGTCAGAAACCCACAGGGAACTGATTTGTCTAAAAATGCGTAGCATTTTGTAGCATATGTGCAGCTGTGCCCCAAAATAGCCTTTCATGGAGAGTTACGTGGATATATGTGTGTATGAAAGAGAGAGAGATCATAACTCATTGCCATGCTGTCCACAAACCTCGGTGGAATTTCGAACTTGAGTGTAGAGTCAGACACTCATAAAGGAGCTCTGTCAGAGTTCTCCCTCTCTTTTTCTCTCCATCTCACCCCGAGGACCAGAACCTGGTCTGCCCATCAATTACACCCTGCTCTTTCTCCACTCCAGCTGGTCATTGCTTTCCTGTGAGCCTCTTATCATTCATATTTCTCAAATTAGCTCAAGTTCTAATGATAATAACTGTTAGAGATAAAAAATAACATTATGGATTTGACAACAAAATATGAGAAAGAAATGATGTACATTGTTAGTTATTAAGAAGTTGTGAACTTGGGACCATGTGGATTCTAATCCCAGACTTGCAACCAGTCAACAGAATCTCCCACCAAAATCAGCACAGAAAATGGAAAAGCATCTGCAGATTTCCTCTGGGTCAGCTAATGACAATGTGAAAATAATGTTTTATTTTATATGTATGGATTTGTAATAGATCTTTTAGTGAACTGTTCCTATACAAACCATTTTTTTTTCTTATTGTAAAGAATATTTAATGATCTAAATGAGCCTTTTGTGCAATGAAAATGTTCCATGGATGTTAAAGTTTCTTCACGGATCCACATATAATAATAATAATAAAATGTAAACTTTTCCATAACATGCTATATTTACAAAAAAAAGAAACCTTTTATAATGTCAGGCCTCTAACCTGTGACCTTTCAACTTTAACGCACAAAGCAGTCATTGAGTGCATTCAAGATGGCTGCTGGGTTAGGTGGTGACTTCTTGGCTCTTGCAAGTGAGTTAAAGACTGTAGAGGTTTATATTTCACTATTACTGGCTGTCTAAACCCTGGTAATGAATACGGAGTTATCCAACCTTAACAATTTGAGTCCCATAAAAACATATTTTTTTGTGGACCCTGCCCAGAACCATGCAGGGACTGTAAATGCAAAGAAGGTAACAATAGACTATTGATTGGAATTCTGCTATTTAATTTATTTTTACTTTGATTTTAATGTACCTCAAAAATAAATTTGTATGTATATACCCAAAAAATAAGTAACTTTTAATGGATGTGTATAAATGGTACTTGGTGAGCCAAATCCTTGATTTGTAAGACTCGTGTGCATCTCGTCACAACATGTAAATGCAGAGTGTGATATATATATTTTTTTAAATGATCACAAATATAAGATATTTCATAAGTTTGTCACTTGATATATTGTGGACTGATTATGTTGCTATATCCAACCAGCCATTCATGTCCTCTGTTTACTAACTCTATTGCTGCTCTTCTACATTTTAAGATCTCGCCAGACATTAATCCACCTGATTCTGTGTCTAGCAGGAAGATGGCAACGCTGAGGTTGATGTGGGGACTCCTGGTCCTGTGTGTGGTGGCAGCCTCTCCCCGCAGATACGTCCGACAAGCAGAACTAGATAACTACGACAACAACAATGTGGATTCAGACCTGAATGTGGATAGCGATGATGTCTATGACTATTACGATGGAATTGATGAACCACAGGTGTGTCATACAAGAATTTTGGGATGACCCCATTTTTGCAGCTTTACTTTCCATAAATGAGTATTGCATTAGAACATGAATTCTCTCATTTCAAACAAGCAAGTTAAAGTACTGTTTTCCAATTTATGTCTCATCTAAGTGTTTCAAATCAAGCCTTATTCATATTTGGACCTCGATTGCTGATTCCTCTCTCTGCATATTCATTAGTTTCCTCCAGTCTGTTGAGATGGCTAATGTTCAAGTATTGGACTCTGTTCTAATTGTCATGCAGGAATGTATTTCTGCAGTTTTGCTTCAGGGTGTTTGAAAACTTTTAATTTGCTCTGTTGATCCAAATGTTCCTGGGGATAATAGTATCCAGTCAGTCTTTGTTTTATGATTTCCATTTAGAAACCGGTTTTAAGCCAGCTGTTGTGCTTCAGGGTCGGTCACTAAGGGCATGTGGTCCTGTATTTACTCATCCTCTCGGATTTCAGATCATTGTTCGGCTGTGCATACTAATATACATCCCTTCTCAGTGAAGTGAAACTTCATAAGAACCGCCATTTTCAGTAAATTGCCTATTTATGATACAAAGCTTTCAGTGAAGTTAGTTTGTGACACTATCATTTGCATTTTGCAAAGGTTAGTTTTGTTCTTGTACTTTGTTTAAATAACTGCTCGTGGACAGAGGCATACTTGTGCAGCAAAGTTCAGTGTGTCAGATTGATTTATCCTTCTTTTTTTATGTAACAAATACTTTTCTTGGACATATCATCTGTATGATGGACAGACCAGATGTTGTTGAACGTGAAATGTTCTCAGCTGAATTTTCCACTGGCACAATCTTATGGAATGAGACGCAGACACTGGCATTTTTTTACTCTACTGAAATACACTCATAATCAAGAGTTGTACAACACTAGTCATACTTGTAATTGTCAGATTTCTTCACTTGAGGGGCATTTTTTAACTGGATGCACAATAACATAATTGGTGGTAGCTCAAAGCATTTAAGCTTTCTGTCTAGTTGGGTCCTACATTACATTTGTAGCAGCATCCACATCGAAAATGTTTTCATTTTGAAGGAATGTTTTAGTTAAGAACATTAATTTGGAAATGTCTGGTATTATTATACTTAATGTTGCACATCTTTACATGCTTTATTGAGTTGTGCACTGAGGTTTGATAGCCAGAAGTTAAGCTGCAGGTGTGAAGAAATGTATTCAGTAAAACGATGAGATAACAACAACCAGTTCATCATCTTCTACATGGAAAAAAAGTTGGGCTAAAACTATGTTTGACTGGCACAAACCAAGATGGGTTTTTAGAAGAATTACATTGAAGCCAAGAGACTTAACTTGATCCTGATGTGAATGTTATGTAGTTAAACCCACAATCAAAAGCACACTTGTAAGTTACAACACATTTTCCTTGTGTAACGCTCTTCATTTTCAACTCTTCGGGATATTATAAATGTTTCATAAAGTGTGGGAATGTTTTTCATTTCTTACCATCTGCAGAGTTTCTATTATTATTATTATTATTATTAAGAATTGAAGTGTTTCAGACAGTAGAAATGTTTCAGAATTGTAGTTTATTTTGATTTCTGGTACAACTTCTTAATGTAAATAAACTGACAACATTTATTTTAAATAACTGAGTACATGTTAAGACTCTGTTTTTGAGAAGTTACAAGTTGATGTTGCTTGTACATGTAAGAGTGCTTGTTGGTTCCTTAGGCACCTGCCTGTATTTGTCTGTGTAAATGCATGTGTGAACAGGAACAAAAAATGCATGTGCAGGTGTATTTATATTACTCTCACTGGAGTGACTTCTGAAATGTTGCTCCTGATGCCACGTGAATTTTGGGCTCTAAAGTTTGGACTTATAATATACTCAATATACCTGTTCTAGAGGTTTCTGAAAAAGCATGAAGGCATATAAGCCTTTATGTATAGTTGCAATTATGCAATACAATCTACGTATGTTTGATCCTTTTTTATGTTTACTTTTCTCTAGTTTGCAAATCAGTCCCAGCATAATGAAAAAATGAAAGAAACTTTCAGTATAACCTAATTGCCCCTTTATGTAAAAGCATAAAACAACAGAAGGATACTTCCAAACAACATTTATGTAATGTACATTACTGTATAAAAACATATTTTGTAAACCCTTTCTGACTAAAGAACAAAATGCTGACAGGCTTGTGAGTCACAGGCCTGGTTGCTGTAGAATGGATTTTGGCAGGGGTTCCAGAAAGCTTTCATGTATCCCAGTATCTGAAATGAGTCACTACCACTGTTTATTGCTTTTAAACATTGTTGATTCCTCTTAGCCATCCCTTTAGCCTTTGTGTGTTTGGCTAGGTTTTTGTATGAAAAGCAAGCATATTATAAGTAAGGTCTCTCAAAGGCGTGTTGTTTTATGGACTCTCAGCATAGATTTTGGCCATTTGCCTTCATACCTGATTGTTGAAAAAATGTATAGTGTAGTGCATTTGAATAAAATGACTATTCTATAGCTTAATAATGGTGCTTTTTGAAAAATGATTTAGTACGATAGGTTCAAGTTGACCATTCTGTGAGACAACTGAGAGACATCTCTGGAGTTGATTCATCACTCTGGAAAGAAGATGTGCAGAAATATGTATTTTTCTGCCACCATGTATGTCTTGGTTCCACAAGGACCATTTCTGGAGAATTGCAGCTGCTTGCAGATGAGACTGTGAATGGTTTCACAGCTCCCCACTCTGGATTGTAGTGGAATAGAATACAAAAAGCTGATACAACTAGTCAACATTACAACATTTGCAAAAATTAATAAAAAATGTATATCAGGGTAGGCGCTAAACTCCACCTTATGTTGTTCTTCCAGGAGCAGTACAGAGTGAGATAATTATGTTCTACTTGTTTTTTTGAGTCTTTTTAAACAAGAACTTTAAATTGCTTAAGCATTTTTAAACCACAATTATTTAAACCGTCGGCAGTCTGAACAGGCCTCGTTTTTAACATAACAAAAATGAGTATAATGTACTGACCTAAATTCTTCTTACAGATAGAGATTGGCATCTTGAGCCCCGATGAGGACATTAATCCTTCACAACATGCCTCATTAGAGGAAGAAGAAGAGGAGGAGGTGGAGCATGTGGAACATGAAGAACGGAGGACAGTTGGGGAGAGAGAGGACAAGGAATTACCCATAATTCCTCAGTTTATTCCAACAGCCTCTGGGGAGTCCGGGACTCTAATGGGCCCTAGTGCACAGGGAGGTCTGTACTATGCATGGACAAATGCACACACTACTAATTGTCATGACCAGCCTGCCAACCATTTCATCATGCTGTTGTTCCATTTAACTGGCAATCTGATTGGTTAAATGTGTTTTAATAATTATTTAACTTGCTTTTTATGTGCATCATATTTAATTCATCACTCATAATTTTTACTGAACCAGCCCATATGGTATGGTTCTAAGTGTAATTCTAATTCTAATAACTGTTCTAACACATAACCTTGTCTTGAACAAGAGGAGGAGCTTCGTCTGACGCCCATTGACATACTTCAGAATTCTGGGGACATTTCGGGTTCTGGTAACTTGGGCTCTGGAGACTTACTCGATGACAAAGCGTCTGGTTCTGGAGAGCCTTTGGGCTCTGGAGGTTCTGGGGTCTCTGGTGACATATCAGGTTCTGTGGACTCAGAAGACCTTGGTTCTGGAGTCTCTGGGCTTTTTGGTTCAGGCATAATATTGATCTCAGGTGGAGGTCAGTACTCAGGACTTTGCTTTGCTTTAAAAAAATGCTTTAAATTTGTATCTTTAGGGGTACAACAGCTCATCACTGGGGCAGTAACCTTGTGCCTTATATCTCTTTAAATTGAGCATATTATATGTCCATTTACATTTTTTAAATAGTATATCTTGAGAGGAGTATTGATCACTATATTTGTTTTTCTGTGGGTGGAGTTCAATTTATGGTCTCTACCTGTTAGGCCTTGGTGGGGAGGGATTTCCTGAAGATTTTTCAAGGAATAATGATTTGTAATTCACAACCATTTAACAGTTTTGTATCGGTTAAAATTTTGATCCAGAATGGGTAACTCATCATTGCCAGCACTGCTGTTATCCCATCTACTTTTGAGGAGGCTAATTTCTTTCTTGCCACCCCACCTTGTCTCTCACAAGAGGAGGAGCTCCACTGGTCGCTTGAAACCATTCCACACGAGGCCTCTGGGGATTTTGGAGAGTCTGGAATCTCTTGGAAATCTGGAGCTTCTGGGTTACCTAAGGTGTCAGGGGATCCTTCAGCCTCTGGGGTTCTTGATATATCTGGAGAGCCTGTGGCTTCTGGGGTACTTAAGGTATCAGTAGAGCCTGGGGCCTCTGGAGAACCTGAGATGTCAGGAGTATCTGGGGCATCTGGGGTACCTGAGCTGTCAGGAGAACCTGAGCTGTCAGGAGAACCAGGGGACTCTGGAGTATCTGGGGTTCCAGAGGTTTTCGAAGAGTCCGGGACCTCTGGGATGCCTGAGGCGTCTGGTGGAGAGCCTGTGATCTCTGGGCTGCCTGAGGCATCTAGTGAGCCTGTGGTCTCTGGGCTACCTGGGGCATCTGGAGCATTTGGAGAGTCTGGGTTCCCCGAAAAGTCTAAACAGCCTGAGGTCATTTGGGAGTCAGGAGAGTCTGGGAGCCTAGAAGAGTCTGGGGTGACTGAGGCCCCAGTTGTCACCACTGAACTATTAATACCTGACTTTAATGAAGGTCAGTACAATGATATCAATACTTTGCACTTCTATGAAATCTGGTAGTGTTGGTTACAACTTACTAGAGTAATTTTTTTAAAGAATAGTTTAGACAAGCTTAGCAAGAGTTACGATCACTATTGAACTTACTGTTGCGCCCAACAATTCTAGGCTCTAAGCATTTTCTACCAATCCCCTGATATTATTTCTTCTGGGACACCCATATACTTCATTTAACTGCCCGACCTATGTTGAATGTGTGTTCATTTGCTTTGGTGTGCATTATAACAATAATAATCATTATAACTTATCAGTGTCAGTATTACTCACTGTCTGTCCTGTTCCATTGTCCATGTGCTAATCTGTCTCCTAACACCTTCATGTTGTTGTGTTTAACAAGAGGAAGAGATACTCCTAACTACCCTGATCACTCCCTTGGAGGGGACTGGGGGGGATATAGGGTCAGGGGTACCTGATATTGACACAGATACAACAGGTTAGTATTTGAATTGTATTTAATCATTCAGGAGGCAACTGAAATGATTCCAAAACATGTATTCTCGGTAGTTCTAAGACCTGTTTAGTGTATTATTTAATGAAGTTCTGTTGCTACCAAACATACCTACATTTCACTACAAAGTTCTGTTCTGCAATGTTGTGCAGAGGTGTCCAATCCTGCTCCTGGACGGCCACTATCACGAAGAGCTCCAACACATCTGCCTGGAAGTTTTTTTATTCCTCTTGAGGACCTTGATTATTTCAGTTGTGTTTATTTTGGTAATGGAGCTAAAAGGTGCTTTTACAACAGAGGAACCTTCTCATAGTTCCTAGAGCTATTGGCGGAAGTTCCCGCTTTTTTGTACGTTCGCACCCCAGGAACTAGGAACGTATTTAGCTGTAGGAACTCCATTTGAGGGAACTAAATTAAATCCTACTTCAGAGTAGGATCTAAAACATTTCTATAGGAAACTTCTAGTGACATACATGTACGCTGACTGGCCAAATGCATATGAAATACCAGCTACCTAGCATTTTTAAAAAGCTGTGTAAAAATATTTACTCCATGAACATGGAAAACAGAAATAACAGCATTTACCTGTTGTCTGCAGCATTGTGTTCTTTTCTTAGCCTCAATAATACATAACTGTATGTTGTCATAGGAGATTTAGTCAGATTTTCATACTCTTTCAATTGTGTAAATTGTGCGTTTACATTTCATTTATATTCTCACAAAAACAACTCCGATCGTGGCATTCTCCATTCATCAGTTGCTGACATTTGTAAATGCCGCGAATAAAGACGTCGCTGTCGGCTGCTTCAGAGTTCCCAGTGTCGGTACGAATGCAGCCAGGAAAGAGGTCTGAGGGAGAAATTGGTTCTCTAGGAATCACTCTGCTGGCTATACACGATGCGAAATCGGCCATTGTCTGACATAAAGTTGCCCTCCAGGAGCAGGATTGGACACCTCCGCTGTATTGTATACAGCACATGTTAATGTGAAAATTTTAAGTCTCTTAACGATATGATACAAAAGTAAAAAAACTATTTGCCTCATGTCTCCAAACAGGTGGTTGCTGGCATATGCATCAATGCTGTTTCTATTTTAATATGTATTTGTGTTTTGTCTTCTGAATGCTACCTTTTAATTTGGTGGTAAGGTATGGGTACCTGTATACTCTGCACCTGCTTGGTCGGATCTGTGTACTGTGATGACCTGAGGCTGGACCGTGTTCCTCCCCTTTCCAAAGAAACCACTCATTTCTATGCCCGCTACAACAAAATTGCTAGGATCGGCAAGTCTGACTTCGCCAACCTGAGTATGTGTTTCATCAAAGGGACAGTCAAAGTTTTTTTCATGTCACAGTTAAATTCAAGTTAATATGAAATTGACAAAACTCTATCAAATCAAGCTCTGCCCTTCATTTGTTTCTAGCTGAATATCTGGTTTCATAAAAATACATCAGATTACAGAAGTAAAATGGGTTGCAAATGACAATTCCTGTTGACTTGAAGCCTAGAGTTCATAAAGACAGCAGTTCGTCTAATAGCATTTCATAACCAGATCTGTATAAGCTTAAGCAACATTTGATAGCATTAGTTCAATGCTAAAATGTGAATTTGATGTTTTCATGAACTACACTGAATGGTCTTTTTGTCTTCTGATGTCATAAAGACAAATTAAAGAGGATCGATCTGACTAGCAATGGCATTTCCAGGATTGATGATGATGCTTTCTTTGGCCTTCCTGCTCTGGAGGAGTTGGTATTACGAGAGAATAACATTAGACAACTTCCTGCTCTGCCACCCTCTATGACCCTTATTGATGCCTCTCTCAACCAGCTGGGCAGCATTGGCATTCAGAGAGAAGCTTTCAAGGTAAAAAAAATTAAAGCAATTATGTGAAGTTTAATAACAAAACACTAATCCCTTCTTTAGCCTATTCGTTTCTAAGCTGGAAAGTGGAAAGAGTCCACTTTCTATGGGAGTTGCTGCTATTACTAAATGGGTTGAATGTACCTTAAATAACTTAGATTGACAGGATGGTCATCAGCTCATGTTTTCTGTTTCCAGGACATGCCAGGGCTACGGTACCTTTACTTGACAGACAACAGCATAGACCACATCCCGGTTCCTTTGCCTGACAGTCTGCGCTCTCTGCACCTACAGGTACCTGTACTCCCACCTCACTAGTGCCACCGTGTGGACATATATGGCACTTGCCACCTAACTGAAACAATTTACATTTCTGTATAGATTTTAATTTAAAGAGCTAGTTTACTTTTAAGAAGTCATCCTGGTTATCAGCATAGTGCTCTTTAATGAACATTGACAAATTTTCTGGATGCTACATTGAAAACACTCTCCGTTTTTTTCCATTCAGAATAACAATATCCAAATGATGCATGAGGACACCTTCTGCAATCCACATGACTTGAATTACATCCGCAATGCTCTTGAGGATATTCGCCTGGACGGTAATCCCATCAACCTCAGCAGAACCCCACAGGCCTACATATGTTTGCCACGTATCCCCATTGGTGCCCTTATTTAAGCTGAGAAAACGCACACTCAAATGCACGTGTACAAAACTCACATGTATGCACATGCATCAAAACTCCTCTGTGCGTACCTCTCTCTCTCTCTCTCCTTTTTTTTTACTTGGGGCTCAAGCAAACACTTGGATATGAATGGCTGTCTTTAAAGGAGGTTGGCATAAATACATAAACTTACACTCTCACAGGAGTTCTGGTGGACACTTCTAACTCTACGCTGCTTGTGTTTCTACCATTTTACACAGTGCATACTTTTCATAATGTAGGTGGTTTGTAATCTTATCTAGATTTATGGCGTTTCAAACACACACACGTGTCTAGCCTCATAAACAATCTCTTTTAGAGAAACAGAGAACCATGCATAACTCTGAATGTTTTTTTATTTATCAAATACTAATGAACCTTTGAGGAGAACAAGATGTCATTACTTTACAAGTGCAAATATGAACAAAACCGCACAAAACCCCTCTTTTTGTGTGCTGTACTGGTTGCCTGTTTGGGGCTAGCTGCAATAGCCAGCCAAAATTGTTTGAATATGTTTGTTTTGTAAATTAAATATCAATATTCATATGGAATTTAACTAATGTTTATCATTATTAGCATAAACTAATTGAAGCTGGCGCTCAATTAATTTTTTTGAAAGGTAAATTTGACTAATGCAATAAAAGAAGCATTCTAACAATAAATTTGTTGTAAAGTCTGTACTGTAATATAAATATATATAAGCTGTTTTTTTTTAAGAACTGCAATGTTTTGGTATATCACAATTCAAGCTGTTGTTATGACCAATGGGCTTCAAAATGAACATTTCAGAACTGTTGTATTGGCTGAGGGGTTTGAGAATGAATGGGGGAAATATTAGCTCAGCATTGTGTGTTTTGTATGGAAATAATCATACCTGAATAAAGTTTTCTGATGACCTCTCCAAAAAAGAGGTGGCTTAACCTTTTCATTATTAGCTTCAAAGGAATAAAAGCAACACTTATCGCTCTTTTAAACAAGCATAGCTATTCACATTACAAAACCAATCACAGAATTCACTTCTGGCAACCGAAAACGGTTTTACTTCAAACAGAAGGTGTACAAAAATAATGACATATACATAATGGGTCCCGTTCAGAACATTTAGTTCCATTTTAGAAGTTCTCAATGAGCTTTTCAAACAGGTTGAGGAATTTCTGCCTCCTCTCTAAGGAAGCCGGTTCCATCACTAAGGGAATTGAGGTATTAGTTCCTTCTGTATTATCGTTCAGATAAGCCGTCTGTTCTGCTTTTTCCGTCCCACACTGCTGCTCTAGGATGGCACGCTCTCGTTCAAGTTTTGCCCTTTCTCTGTCGAGAATCGCTCTTTCCTTTTCCAGCTGAGCTCGGATATACTCCACAGAGGCCCTGTCTCTCTCCACAGCGGCCTTTTCTCTCTCCAGAGAGGCCCTGTCTCGGTCCAATGCTGCGAGTTCTCGTTCCACTCCTGCTCTTTCTCGATCTAAAACCATCTTTTCCCTCTCCAGGACCATCCTCTCGTATTCAATAGCTGCTTTGTCGCTCTCTAGGATGGCCCTCTCATGCTCCATCTCATCCCGGTCTCTGTCCAGGTCTGCCCTGTCTCGCCCCATCTCTTCAGACATCATATCATCCTCTTCGACGAACAGCTCGATCTCGCTTCTGTCCGGCTCACGCGCTCTCTTGCTCCTCTTGCGTGTGGTGTTGTTCGGGCGATACTCACTGTCGTCGCCCACTGTAGAAGTGTCTAGAGTGACTTCACTTCCCGTGAGTCTACCCTCCATAGCGTCGTCCATGAGGGTGAACCACGGCCAGTTAGTGGGGTTCACCGAGACACCAGGTGGGGGATTCTTCATTTCCTGATACACACAAGGTACACCGATACAAACAGTTTAAGTAGTGAGCAAGCAGAGTGCACAATCATGCAGATTAGGGATGTAGAGTGTAATAACACAAAATTATGTGTAATTAATTATAATATCAATATATAATGGCATTTAATGAAGTTCAGATGTTTATAATTTGTATATTTAATATTGGTATATTTGTAGCAATAGCCAACAATACATGGTATGGGTCAAAATTATCTATTTTAGTTTTATGCCAAAAATCATTAGGATATTAAGTAAATATCATGTTCCATAAAGCTATTTTGTAAATGTCCTACTGTAAATATATCAAAACCTTAATTTTGATTAGTAATATGCATTGCTAAGAACTTCATTTGGACAACAATATTGAGATTTGTTTGCACCCTCAGATGGCAGATTTTCAAATAGTTGTATCTCAGGTCAATATTGTCCTAACAAACCATACATCAATGAAAAGCTTATTTATTCAGCTTTCAGATGATGTATAAATCTTAATTAAAAACGAATTGACCCTTATGACTGGTTTTGTTGTCCAAGGTCACATTTAGTTAATTTGTGTAACTTTAATCAATGTAATGTGTATTTATATAATACATTCATGCACCATACTTTTGAAATTAGTTATATAAATTGTATTATATATTTGTATTCATTATATAGAAAGTTTACTTTATTGCATTCTGAAGTTTAATATTAAAATGTCATTTATTTAATTTTGTTTAATTTAAAAAATGTATGCATATAATAGATTCATGAAAATATGAAATACATTTTAATGCTACAATTATATATATATTTTCTCACACACACATTCTGGTGTTTAATATTCAAATGTCATTATATTTGTGACATTTTAATTACTGTTATTTGTAAGTATATAATATTCATGGAATTATACTTATAAAATAATAATTTATATATTCACTATATGAGTGTGTTATTGTTTATACATAGAATGCAATCATGCAAATGCATAAATGTATCTGTAATATACTATGAAATATATTAAAATATGTCATATCTAATAATTAATACAATTGAATTATTTATATATTACAACCTTTACAGGACACTATTGTAAGATTGAAAGGTTTGTGTTGAGTTGTACAAGGTGTTATAAATATGGGCAATATCCAATATGTGCTGATCTGGGGGCCTGTGGGACAGAGTGGAGAATTACTGAACACTCATAAGACGGCATTAGCATACCTTATACTTCATCTTAAGATTTTCCCATTTCCTCCTGGCTTGGCTGGCAGAAATCTCCCTTTGCAGACCCAGCTCTTTCAAGATGGCCCTATGGCACAAAGACTTGCATACTTTACACCCTAATTGCTGCAGGCTCTTGGCATAAACATCTGCTGTATGCTTCTTTATTGGTGCAAAGACTTGAATGTGTGTGTATGCATGTGTAACTGTCTGCTGGTGGTGACTGGCTTACCTATAAGCCAGAGTTGAAGAATTTCTCTTTCCAGTGAAAAGTGAGTCGTTGGTCACGCGCAACTTCACGAATCTCACGAATTCTTCATTTGACACTTGAAGCGCGCGCACACACAAATAAACACAAATGCAGATATTAATAACGGTAGGATACGTGATTTGTATAATGCAATTCAATGTATGTGGCCAGCTCAATGTTGAACTGCTAAAATAAGACCGTCAATGAAATGCATTGGGACTTTAAATGCATACAATGAATTGCTACTCACTTTTATAAATGAATTCTGCATGATCTGTGCCATCCTTAATGTCCTCAGAGGGACTCTGTACAGTGTAAAGTTCGTGGTCCATACTTGCGTCTGTTGTCTTTGAGTCATCAAGTGCGCTACTCATGGCGCTAGTGCACAAGCGAAGGGCACTAGAAGAGAAAATGGAGGGTTTACGTTCATTTCTTCTGCTGTTTATTCACTGCGGTCCGAGTGTGCATACCGCCCCCTATTGGATTGCTGTAAAATCACAATGTAATAAATCCGGGGGGGGAAATAGTGTATAATAGCATTAAACATGAATTTGAGAATTATAAGAAATGTATATATTAGCGTAAACCTTTAAAAATGTGGAATTGATATAGAAACCTGCACATTTTGCAGATAATGTACATGATACAGTTGGTTTGTTCACGTCGTATGAAGTACTTCAACAAATATGCTTTATTATTATAGGCTACAATTTTAACGGAAGCACTCGTATTCTACCTTTCAGGAAGTACTTGTTTAGAAACAATTAAATGACTTTCGAAATCGTCTCTTCGTAAAACTGTAGTTTCGCAGTAGGAGCAGTGATAATGATGCTCGACAGTCAAATCCACATCTGTGAAACCTACAGAATGAAAAATGGTATATAATGAAAATATTGCGTAACAATGTCGTATGTATATTCAAGAACAACACACTGTAGCTGTACGCACCCTCGTGGAAAACTGCCCTGTTAAAATGTCGTGTCATATGCAGTTTTATTTTGTCTTTTCTGGTAGATTTAAATACAGCCTCAGAGCAAAAGGGGCAATGGAAACCACTGCAGCACATCGTGCATTGATGTAAGGGGGCAGAGAGTGGCCTTTCTGAATCGTTATATGTGTCTAGAAGAAAAACAAGACTGCAAATTAATCCTCCAGGACTTCTAGTCGATATTGTACTTTATAACAGTACAATAGGGGTAAACTGGGTATTATAATAATGCCCCGTGCAAACTAAAGCACCACCAATGTGTTTGTCTATAAATTCATCCATAAGCATAATATTTCCATCTCTAGGAACGCGAAAAGCATCTCGTTTTGTGTCCGCTGTCGTGGCCTCAACCCCGTCTATGTCTACTCAATGAGCAGCTTAGTGTCGAGACCAGATGTTGCGCGTCTGTCTCGTAACGTACCATTAGAATCGACAAAAAAGCACAATATACTCACTAAGATAGGACCAGATGTGCTCTCTTTCATTTTTACATTGTCACTTGTCATGTTTACTAACACGAGTCCCGAAACTGTTGGCCACTAAAACTGCTGGCGGTGCTATATTGTAAATGGCGGTGCAGTAATGCAAATACGCATTCGATGCAGACAAGTCACTTTGCTCGATGAGAGAGTGTTTTTGTATGCAGGGTCAAAATAACTAACATCTCACACATTTTGGTGGTTTTCTGGTGAAAAGGCTGACGCAAGTTAAGTTTTGTTTCGCAAATAAATGTATTGTATTTTTCGTAAGTCTCTCCGATACAAAGGTGGCAGCAGAGAGCTACAGGTTCTAGCAGATGTTTTTAAACATGGACGTTGCGTTTACGTGCTGTGTGGGAGCGCCGACATTTTGAAGCGGTCAACAAGGAGGTTCCGTATGCAATAAACAGCTTTTGTTTGAGAAATGACACAAAGCGAAGATAAATACACACAATGACTTGTATTTTGGAGTTTGCTAGAAAAGGTGGATTATTCAATCTCCCCAAACAGTAACTGACGGTCACTGAACTAATCAGACTAACTTAATCTAATGTAAATGAACTCAGAACAAATTATTTCAGTTCATGTAAAGAAGTATCACGCTTTTAAATTAAACGAGTGTTTTCACAGTTTAAGTGGAACAACTTTTATTTTTAGAACTGCTTTTTAATAATAATTATAATATATTTAATTTATATTGTGACATTTCTTTAAAATGCTAGCCTGCTTTATGAGATATCGGTCAAACATCTCCATCTAGCACGTTTAGACAGAAAAACGGTGAAAAAGTGGCATGAAATACAAAATCGTGTTCTGAGTCTATCGGGAAATATGCAAAGTTGATGTTTGTCAAACCAAATAATTGTATTCTGTAAACAAACAATTCGTGATTTACTAGTATATATTGACCCTTTCAGTGTGGTGACTCACAAAATATTCAGTAGTCTAGGCGTGAAAATGCTCGCTTGTATAACAATTTTATTTTTTATAAGCTTGTTTCTTAAGTTTCTAAGTCATGCTTGAACAGTTGCTAACGGGGCACTATGTGTTCATATCAGAGCGCCACTCAACACCACAGAAGAAGACAAGATCAAAGCTGATTCGCTGGAAGCGAAAAACGTCACTTCCGCGAGTTCCTTAAGTACGTGTTACGCACGTTCATAGCCACGTTCTTCATTCGATCGTTGACGAGTAAGCAGCTAGAGCTTGTCTCATTTGCGGGGGGCTTCAAAGCTTTTTTGTTCAGTTTTAACCACTAGATAAGTGTTTTTTTTAACCAATTGTATTTGGTTAACCAAAGACTGTTTTTTTGGAAATGTGGCTTGAAATCACGACAATGAAAGGAAACTACCACAAGGACATCAAGGCCGCGCCTGATAACAAGACAAAGTGGTCCAAATCAAAGAGGACATTTCTGCGCGCAAATATGGGTGAAAGGAGGCGAAAGGTCCGCGTTTGGTCGGCCAGGAGACCACCGCTGAGTCCGGACCGTATCGACGTTAACTTTACAGCTGACGTTAACTTTACAGCTGACGTTAACGTTACGAGCAATCAAAGTTACGTACCATCTGTAGCCATGGCACCGAGAAACACAACGCAATATTTAATGGACTTGGTGTACGCTGAGCGATTAGATGTTAGTGACGTAAGCCATGATTTCTCAACGCAGACTAATGTCTCATCAGATGAGAGCTTTTTCTCAATGTTGGACTCTGATTACGACAGATCTTTGGACTTCCAACAGAGAGACTTCGAGAGCGTGTTCTTCAGGAATGAAATCTGACCCGTTTCCGAAACCTGACTTGATTTCGTCGGAACGAGATGACTGGGCAGCTGTCAACCCCATAGACAGTAATATGTGCGTGACAATGCCAGTGCTTTCATTGTTAGCCCTGTAAAAATATGTAATCGTATCAGACAATGTTTGTTGAAGCCTAGGCGTTCAACACAATGCTTTTGAGGTGCATGTTACGAGTTGAATGTGGTTTCATTTGTCGGCTCTCCTTGTTCTCACAGCATTGCGCAGACTCCAACTCAGAGAGGCGGAACGCTCTGCGTCACGGCTGCGTGATGAACGCGTACACCACGCCCCGCCCCCAGTACGGCCACCACCACGTGGCCTGCAGGTAAACCCGCTCCACCCTTTGTGTACGCGGTGTAAGAGCGCTGCAGTAGCGTGCTGTCACAGTGTAATTACTGAGAGATGTGCATGCATTGTTCTGCCAACGGATGCATGTGTTTTGGGAGACTTTTACAGGTTGCTGATCCTCCTCGGTGGATCTCAGCTGTCTGTGCAAACCCACCCAGAGCCTTGGGACAAAGCCGCATGGCTGCCTGCTCCTCGCTGCTGGGTAACCGTGGTAAATGTTTGAATGTCAATCTACACAAGTGCACTCAGAGCTTCAACTCGTGTGATATTGAGATACGTTGAGTACTTTTGTAAATATTGATTGTATTAACTATTCAAATTTGTTAAATGTTAAGTTACATCTGACTTTCATGTTCTTTTGTTTTATTAAACATGATTGTCTACACTGCATTCCGATATATGGTTATTTACCAGTAGCAACCAAATACACTACATGCGCTGATATTTTTTTTTAAGGTTTATCAAGTTGGCACAAGAAGGCTACACACCATATGAGCTCCTCGTTTTCATAGACCAAGAATGCTTATAGAGCAGTTGTTTTCAGCTGGGTACTGCAAGATGACTTGAATAATAAAATGACACCGAATGCGCTAGCAGATATTTCTTGGATTGTTTTTATACATGCTGTACTTTTGAAGTCACAATCGGTCACAGCGCATTTGGGGCCCTTGTTGCTTGAGGACTACTGCTGAAGAACGATGGAGAAGAAGATGGGTAACTTGTTCAGGTGACCACAGATAATGAATAACCGTGAAGTAGGAGTGTATTTTTTGTGTGTATAAAGTATGGTAAGAATTTAGCATAAAAATAATTTGTTCCTTAAATTTATACAGTAAACGTGAAAGGATCGGGCACTGATGAAATGCTCCAAATTACCAGTATTAATATTTTTGGAGTATTGTTACTAGGGATGAGCGAGTACAGCATTATCTGTATCTGTTAACCGTATTAATTATCTGTATCCGTATCTGTACTCGGACTGGGCGGGGCCTAACCCGGAAGTGGGCGGGATTTAACCTGGGAGTGCTCGGGTTGTCTTGAAATGAGCGGGGCTTTAACCGGTATGTTATTTTAAGCATGCAATTGATATGGGTTGATCAGAAATTGTTATATTTATTGCTGATTAGAAAACTATTTACATGACAGCATCAGCATTGAGCTTCAGATCAACGAACTATATACAGAACAAGTTCTGCAACAATGAATGCGGTTGCAATTATGAAGTAAAATGTAATGAACAAGAGTTTTCATCTCAACATAACTTTCTTTTTTTAACTTTTAATTTTTTATGATCAGTGTGATTATTATTTTTTTGGTTATTTTTTATTTCCTCACCAGGTATGTGTATGTGTGTGTAGCTAATTAATTTATAATATAGTTTTATACCACAACTACCTTTATTTTTTTTATAAAATACAGCAAGAAAGTGTCAGACACTCAGTGCGTGAAGTAAAAAAAAACTGGTTAGAGCCAGCTGACGGTTTAAAAAAGAAAAAAAACATCTCAGACAGGCAGAGACGCGAGTCGCATTCTACAAAGCACCATGTCTGAACAAACCCCACGTTTACCAAAACTCTACTGGTTAATAAGTAAGTACTACAAACCAAAGTAAAAAACAAACCTGAAGCTGAAGAAATCCTAAACGTTAACGGAAAAAAGCCGCGAACCTGAGTGACTGAGGGAGAGACAGAGAGCGCGCGCTGTTCTCTTCTCAGTATTCTGTGTGTGAGTGAGCAGAGCGGGACACAGCAACACAATACATCTGTGTGTGTGTAGGGGAGGGGCGCTGTGACTAGCCTATCACAGAACGCAGACACAGTCAGCTACCCAATGAGAATTTTTATTCAATCCGAGCACAGATATTGACTCGTATTACTCGTATGATACTCGTACTCGGCAAAAGTGCTTTATCCGTACCGGATACTCGTTTCAGCCGAGTATCCGGCTCAACTCTAATTGTTACACTATTTTACTCTGTTATGACATTCTTGCTTGGGGAGGCTACACTGCTTAGCTGACTTAAACTGGTTGTGGCTTATCAAGTTGGTTGTAGCTGGGTCCTGTACCATGATGGTATATAAACAAATTCAGAGTTATGGGATACGTTTTAGTTGTAAAAACCAAACCACTCCAATCTGGCTTTCTTGGTACCATACAGTTGATCATCAACTTTCTGTCGTCGCGGGCTTGATCCTGAGTTCATGGAGCACGATAATGTGACATCAGCGGTGAACAGCCAATCACAAGTGCCATAATTGATTCTATCACTTATTTATATTACATATAAATGTACAAATACATATTCATATTGCATTTAAAAATGCTTTATAATAATTGTTAAAACTAAAAGTTGTTTAATGGAGTAATAATATATAACGTATTATAATTATATAAATCATATGTCATTTGTAATTAGCATTAAAGCCAGTCAATTTTGTTTCATTTTTTTAAGTACTTCATGTTGATCATTTGTAGGAATGAAAGGAAGCTGGGGGAGTGACTTTTTGTGTCACTTTGCTCACATCTGATTGGTCCAATTTCAGTTTAAGATGTCTAACTCGAAACATAACCTGCAGGTTAGACGTGGAGCGCAAGTTACTATGGCAATGAACGCAGCTAAAAGCCAAGTCAATTGTATGGTACCTAAAACCCGGGATTGGTGCAAACTAAACTGAAACTTACCTGGCTAGCCAGCAAATCCAGCTTCATGGTATAGGCTCCTGGTTTCCCAGCCTGGCCAACTAATAGCATAACCTAAAACAACTGAGAAAGTGACTTCAACAGCTTTACAAATCAAATAATTTTTAGCAATTTAATTTTTGCACTAAAATTAATACAACAAAGCAAAGTACTATTCATATACGGTGCATGAAGATGCGGGAAGCCCAAAGGGCTTATTTAAAACATCCACCTAAACAATAAAAACAAAAACCACTAATGAAATCAGAGAAAAAGCTAAATTACAATAACATATATATGTAAATGACTGCAAATTGATTACAGCATGTCAAAAAACTAATGAAATACTGCAAAAACAAACCGTATATGGTACAAGAAATGGATTTAAAAACAATTAAAAAGCATCCTTTATAAAGTTTTTGTATAATATTAAAGAGGAATGTTATTTTTTTGCTAGATGGGATCAACTATTCCATAATTGAATACCCCTACATCTTAAAACCTCTACAAATGTGAACTTTAGGAAGATGGGAATACATACTACATTTCTCTGGAATGTTACTCTCACTTGAATATTTTATATACATGAAAACATATATTTGAAAAGATTCATATTTAGTAGGCTATTTGCCACTTGAGGCACATCTATAGTAATTTTTTAAATAAATCCTTAGAGTATAGGTTTAACACAATCATTAATATATTTGTTTTAAAGTACGTCTTCGATTCATTTCAATTGTAAGTGCCTCACTTTAGTTTAATTTTTGTTATTTTTTTTATATATAAAATGAAATACAGGTTTTATGTAGATGAACAATATTATGCTGCATGGTCTTTATGTTGTATTGAACCCACAAGATTCGCATGACCATAATTATTTCAGTTTACACAAATGACAGCCAGAAAAAAAGTCTAGATCCAAAACACCTTAGGGACAGAGTGAAACATGGTTTGAATGTTTTGGAGAATCAGCAAGAATTGTGTGCCGTTGAGTCAGCATGGGTTGAAATCCTCTAGCACTGTTTCAAGCGCCTTGTTAGAATTATAAAAGCTAATCTAGAATCAAAACATGTTTCCTGACAAATATACACGTTTGGACAGAGCAATATATGTGTTTTAAATAGGCGCACAAACTACTTCATCAAATGAAATGCAAACAAGCTTCGGATCAGCACATCTGCTAATTGACTCTCCTGACGTGATTGCTTTGAGCACAGGAACACCTTGTTCCCTTCCTCACCCACTGCTCTGTTTTTGGCACAAGGCGGTTTCAAAAAACCCATGTGGCTAACAGGTGCAATGTCTTAACTGGTTTTCACCACCAGGTGGCCCTAAAGTGCCACAGTAGAGTAAGGCCCACCAGGGTAAAGCAGTACTCAAGGAAGGTTGGCAAGAGCAATGTGTTGATAATCCTAGTGCCACATTTAGATTACAGTGCATGGCAATTGTTTGTGAGGGGTATGAAGCAATGGAGAAGACCCGGGCAGGACAAACCTCTTAAATTACATAGCCGATGAGGACATACCTCTTTGTCTATGGAAGGAATGAAGGAACCCACACAAGACAAGGTCTGTCTATATTTCTCCATGTTTCTCAACTCTCTCTGGACTTTAAGAGGCCAAACTTTAAGTGTCAGTCTTTTTTTCTTCATTTTATGGTGAGTGTTTCTCCCACTCTGACAGTCCTTAGTGTCAGCTCAGTTGCCCCGTCTGCCAAAAGTAATAGATGAGACAACTCGTCCCTGGCCTACTGTGTGCTGTCAATGAGATGACGGCAGAATACAAGACTTGTGTATTATGATTGATATGGAGCCCTCCAGCCAGGCCACACCGCCAGTCTATTGATTAGTCACCAGCCAGGTCTCATGAGAGGGCCTGTCCCCTTGGTCATCCATCATACAGATTTTCTCCTGTTTTAGACAGACAAGAAAAGTTGCCTGGACAGGCTCCAATTTGAAAGAGCAGGTGCACCCATTTAGAAAAAAAAAAATATATATATATATATATATATAATCTTATCTGATTTGAGTGAATAGTACGCTTCATTTAGGTGAGATAAAGTCATGCTGGCCTGAGCTTCATGGGATTTTAAACTTAAATGTAAACTAAATAGGCTGTTATCTTTTATCGTTCTTGCTCTTAATGATCCCAGTCCATTACCTTTCACAAAACCTGCGGGTTTATAAAGATTTTTTTTTTCTAAATGATGTAATCAGGTACAAAAACACTGTGATTCACTGCCTGTTTCAACAAGGCTAGTTTTTAGTGGAAGTGGAGTTTACTTTATTCCATTAATGACACCAAAAGGTTCAAATTAGTCTGAAGATTGACAACTCAAGACAAACCATTTATCAAATTGATTGTAAATGTCCCTTTTCTTTAAAATAATACATGAAAAATTAAATATATACAGGCTGTCAGTCTGCATTATGGTGAGAGTTATTTAGTGACTCTTTCTGCTTACAAGTTAACAAGCCAGTGAGCTAATGAGTTGAATCAGGTGTGATAGATGAGGGAGACAAACAAAATGTGCAGGGCTGGGGCGGTCTACTCCAGGACCAGATTGAGAACTGGTGACGCAAGTGAATGAGTCTTTGAATCATTGAACCGATTCGTTCAAATCACTGATTCATTCAGGAACATCGCAGTTATGTTTTGCTCGGAGACTTTCGGTTCGCTGTGTTTAAAAAAAATATATATTTCGTTGGCGGAGTCTTAGGACAAAGTAAAGCTTAACTATGTTAACAGTTTGTTAAACTACTGTATAAAAAAGATCAGGATCCTGTAAAATAATTTTAAATTCAGTTTGGTCGGCTGTTTCTTCCAGTGTTAATTGGGTTTGTTGAACTACTGTTCATGCAATTCATGAATGCAATGTTCATGAATAGGAAGCACTGAAATTGGCAAATATGTTTTACGTTCAGTTTTCATCAAATCAAAGTCATATGTTACGTTTTTAATTAGCATATTTGTCCTGTCTTTTGAGGTCAATTTGAAGTATTTTCAACATAAGTTACCCACTGGGATTTTCTAATCAAGCCATTATATTGTTTGTTTTCCAACTTTGCATTTCTACTGTTTTGGCAGATGTTAAGAGAACAAGGGGAAATATGTGTGAATCAGCTGTTTGGTGCTGGACCAACTGACCACGACTTCTGTACAAAAAGATGAAGGTAAGACCCCAGGAAGAAATGCGTATCTTTCTATTTTGTACACTTAAAACAACAACAGCAACAAACACAAATATTGATGCTTGTGCATGCTTGTATTGCTTGTATTGCTTGTACTTAAAAATGCAACACAATTTGTTTTAAGGTCAGTTTAATAACATCAGTTTACTTTCAGCAGTTGATTTAAATTGTAAATTAATTTAATTTGAGAAATTCATGTTGAATTGATAAATTATTTAATCTGAATTGTCATTGCATGAACTGGTTGGGACTGGATAGGGCAAGTAAATATTACAATTAGTTTAAATATTGCTTAAATAATGCCAGGTATTCATAAAATATGTATGTATATAGACAGAGAAAACGGCACTTTGACCTTCACAGAGACAGGAAGAAACCGGTGCCTGTGGCGTTGTGGTTGGACACACCCACGGAGTGGACTCTGTTCGGCCGAGAGAAAAGGTCACAGAAATGTCATGCACTCATGTCCTTGTAAGTTTGATCAGACATGAAAAAAGCAAACCTGCTGCTTGGTTTCTTCCTGCTGTACTTCTCAACATCCGTAATAATACCACAGCAAGCATTTGATCTATGTTGCTTTAAATGTTTGCTGTGATGACTCGGCTAACAACCGTTGTGTTAATTTTGCATTGAAATTAGTGTTTTTATTATTTCATGTGACAGATGCAACTGGAAAAGGGGAGCTCTGTTCTTCGTGTTAGTTTACAGTAGGAAAGAAATACAAGGGTAAACGCGACAATTATGCTTTGATATGGCTATATGATCATTTACACAATATGCACAGCAATCTGAAGTATCTATTTTGCATGTATTAAAACTGGAGTCTTGCTAGATTTATGCTGAATTTGGAATGACATGTTGCCATTATAAATAGACCCACATCATAAAGCTGTTTAGCATTTTTTAATAAGGCACCAATTGTTGGAAACAAGCAATATTGTTGGAATCACTGTAATGTTTTTTTACACCAGCTGTTGAACGCTAAACACATTGATGTTGACAGACACTCAGAATCCATCCAAGCATTTAAAGCAGCAGACAACATCATGTGCAGCACACGTGTGTACGCTAAAGGTGTTATTATATAGTTCACTTTAGAATTATTGTTCTTGGTGTGTAACGGGCCTTTACTGCAGTTTTTAGAGTTACATGATATTTCAACAAAAATTATAATATGCATAATTGGTGCTCAGTTATTAATAATGGTTCTTATTATTATCAGTGTTGAAAACAGTTCTGCTGCTTTGTGGAAACCAGGAAAATAAAACAATAGTTCAAGTGAGGATAGCAAAATAAAGTAAGCAGTGACATATACCCAAATATTATTCATAAAGTGGACTACCAGTAAAACTGATTCAAATTTGGGACCTAAAGTTATTCAGACGCTTTGACCTGACCATGTTTTGCCGAAGTGTTTTTTCTTTAATTGCTAATGCGACCTTTTCACACTTCTTTCAAAAATCTTAATTCCAGATGTTTGAGTGGTGGGATAGATGTAATTAGTGTCACTGATGTACCTGGAAACAGGTGTGGAGCAGGGTAAGGTGTGTGGGGAGTAAAAGTCAATGGTTTACCAGGACCTTTCACCCCATGTTCAGAGTCTTTGAAGCCATCTGAGATACAGGTGTGATAAACGACTCTTCTGAGACTTGGGTCAACTGACAAATTGATATTGAGTTGAATGCTTTGAGCTCAATATTTTACCTTGACCCAATTGAGGCCCTAAAGCTCGCTCGCTGTGACCATTTTAATGAATTTCTGTAGCTGAAATAGGCCACGGGTGAGGGGGGCAGGTTTTTTAAGTGAGCGTGCACACCTCCGGGAGCATCTCTCTCCTTCAGCCTCGTCTCATTAGTCAAACTGGGCAGTTGCAGAGCTGTTGTGTGTCACATCTATTTAGGTCCCCCTAAACTCCAAAGTGGCCCCTCAACTTATCTTCCTGTATTCTCTATTTCCCCTCTCACCACCCAGGAGATGAGGTGGAGGAGTTGTGATTGGCCCTGCCTCGTCATCATCAAGGAGGCAGGTTGTGAAGGAGGAATCGGACATTAATGCGGTCGGCTAACTGTGTCAAGGATGCAGGAGAAGCCAAACCTGGTACAGTTCACCTGTGAGAGACCTGAGAGCACAAACGCAGAGAGGAACTGACACACCACACCAACTTGCAAATCTACAGTCTGCTCTCTTCCTTAAATTAAAGGTTATGGTTCCCCAAAAATGAAAGCTTGTCATTGTTTACTCACCGTTATTTCAGTGGAACGCAAAAATACTTTGTATAACATTTTCATATGGATCATTTCCATACAATGACAGCTGATAGTGATCAGGCTGTCAAGCTCCAAAAACTCAACAATGGCACAATAAAAGTATTCTGTTTGCTCTATTTCTTCTGAAGTTATATGATGAAATAAATGTTCTATTTTTAGTATACCACCATTTAAAAGGTTGGACTCCGTATTTCTTTAAAATATATTTTAATAAAAGAAATTGATATTTATTTAGCAAAGCTGCATTCAATTGTTCAAAAGTGAAATTAAAAACAAATCAAATAATTCTGTTTTAAATAAATACTGTTCTGTTGAACTTTCTATTCGTCAAACAACCCTAAAATGTTTAACATTTAATAATAATAAATAAATAAATATTGAGCACTAAAACAGCATATTAGAATGATTTCTGACGGATCATGTGACACTAAAGACTGGAGTAATGGCTGCTGAAAATTCAGTTTTGCCATCACAGAAATGATATTATATTTAAAATGTATGTATTATATATATATATATATGTATATATATATATATATGTATATATATATATATATATATATATTTTTTTTTTAAACATAAAATAAAGAACTGTTATTTTAGGTTATAATAATAATAATGAACAATGTTACTCTTTTTACTTTTTATTTTTGATCAAAGTAATGCAACTATATTGAGCATATGAGATCTTTCAAAAATCTTATCAATTTCAATCTTTTGAACTTTTAGTGTACCTGTAGCTGAGGTGAATCTTATCAGTGAATAATGACTAAAATATCACTCAGTTTCTCACACGAAGCTGTTTCATGACTTTAAAAAACAAACTATATAGTGCAAAAGTCACATGGACTACTTTTATAGTGTTTTGTGTATTTTTAGGAGCTTGACAGACAGATTTGTAAAGACATGAGACTTTTCAGTTTTTGGTGAACTATTCCTTTCACGTGTATAAGTTTCACAGCTGTAAAACCTAAATAATGTACAAAACTAATGTTTTTAAGTTCAGTTTCTGCACGCTCATTGCATGGAAGCATCACATCACTCTCATTGATATGTCCTTGAGTCTTGTAACCTGTCCCAAACCTGGAACGCGCATGTCATCCGATCGCATAAAGCCCTTTAGAGAGTTGGAAGAACACAGACAATGGTCCTACTGTTCAGCAAAAGACATTGCTCTGTTGATAGAGTCGGATATGCGGTACCTTCTTTGGAGTCCTTTGTGTAGTTACACCAAATTGTTCAATGAGAAGGTGAAAATAGATGAGAGGACTTGAGTGTGCCTACAGACTAGCCGGACAAACAGCTTTCTGTGTGATTTGAACCAAAGAAGCAGCAGTTTGTGATTCAGAATTTGTTGCTGGTTTGAACAAAGTTATTGAAACAAAATTGTTTGAGATTTTGATCAATGAACCCACTTTGGGTTGATGCTCATCTTCTATTTAAGTCAATGACTGCATGTACCTCCTTTTTAGTGCTGTTGTGTAAACCAAGACACTCGTCATACAAATATGAATCATTATTGCTAATCAGAGTGAGAATTCACACTTGAGTCTGACACCTTATAAACACACTGATGTGATCCAAACACTGGCACATTTGTCTTCCACTGCTGGTCACCTGTCTCCAGCACATAATCTTGCATGCACACTCTGCTGTTCCCTTCTTAGAAACAAGACAAAATCCACCCAAGTCTTCCCAGAATCATCCCGTCAGGCGGAATGAGAGAGATGCTGTCGTAGAAGGTCTAAAAACAGCACTTTGTTGAGAGACAGACAGTAGCTGGCTGTTGATCAGTTCAAACACGATGACTCTCAGTAATGCATCCATGACCTGGATCTTTGATTCGTCTCTGTACCTCAGCAAATGGAAGAGTCGTGACACATTTTGTTTGCTTTTCTCTGTTTGCTCCTGTGCAGGGAGGGAGATGTCATGAGTGAGAATGAGGCTTGTTTTAATTTGAGCTTTGGTGGAGTTTAGTGTGATGCTGTTTGTGTTTACATCATTAGTTGCTTGCTCATATATGATTAAGGGATAATTCACTCAACAATGAAAATGTACTCACCCTCAGGTCATACAAGATGTAGATGAATACGTTTTTTTTATTGAAACAGATTTGGAGAAATGTAGCATCACTTGCTCATCAATAGATCCTCTGCAGTGAATGGGTCCAAACAGCTGATAAAACCATCACAGTAATCCACACGACTCGAGTCCATCGGCTATCATCTTGTGAAGTGAAAAGCTGTGGCATTAAACTTTAAAAATCACTTATACGAGTCCGTAATCCAAAATACCACTTCCTCCAGTGGAAATGTCTGTCCTCTGTTGGCACATCAAAATCTACCAATAAATTTGTTTAGAACTTGGTTTGACTCTAAACGCTGCTTGATCTGTGCATATTTCTCTCCTGATTCGGACGAGATTACTTATTTTACTGGAGAAAACAAGCTTTCTGGTTCACAGGATGTTAATTTATTTAATTTATTTAGTCGGGTGAGTTATTTGTGGATTATTGTGATGTTTTTATCAGCTGTTTTGACTCTCATTCGGACGGCACCCATTCACTGCAGAGGATCCATTGGTGAACAAGTTTCCAAATCTGTTCTGATAAAACATTTTTTTTACATTTTGCATGACCTGAGAGTAAATTTTCAGTGTTGGGTGAACTATTCCTTCAAACAGACCCGTTTCTATTCCAAGTGAGCATATATTTACTTTTTGGGCCTATTGTTTTATGTATTTATTATGTGAGCTTTGTATTGCAGCATGCAGCACTTCTGTGGTTCTGTTTCCTTAGGATTAATCACTTTCATTGCAGCATTCCTCATTTAAAAGCAACTTTGCATTAAAGGGTCTGCTAAATAAATAAATATAAATTTAAATGTCAAAATAGCCTTTTCATTTATGCTCTAAATACGCCATGACTGAAAATTAGGAGAAATGTCAGAGTTTTCAAGATCGCGACCTTAGAATGGACAAACTGGCAGTCTAACGCTCATGTTGAAGGGAAAATCAAGTATAAATAGCCCTAACGCAGACCTCCGAGTCTCTGTATGCGGTGTGATTCTCATCTCGTTAGAGAAGTCAGCCTCGTTAACCTCTATGTAATTACCCAGTGCGCGGCTCCGGCCCACAGCACACGGGGATACGGCAAACTGCAGCCAGCGTGCGTCAGTCGGGCCTTCATGAAAGTGACGCTTCAGATCTCTCAGCTGATTACTCATTCCTGAACTCCTACTTATTATTAATTCTGCATCAGAAGTTTAGTTTGGCACGCAGAATGTTCCTTTTAACTGACGTATGGCAACCCTGAAATGATCAGCAGGGCGTCCTTGCCAACTGTGCTACATAAAAGCAGCAGTCATTTGTCAAATAAGGCAATATAAATTCCTGAATGTGTGTTTTTGTGACCTTCTACCTTTTTTCCTCTGCTTTCTGGGTTCTGTCTTGGTGATGTGCATAAGACTTTTTTTCTGTCCCTCTCTACTGTTCTCTTTCCATTCGGGGACATTGCAGAGCCTTGGGAACGGTTTCCATAGCGACCGCAACTGCAGCCAATGAGAGTGTGCTGAGACAGGGATGTGAGCGCACTGGCACTCTCGTCTCTTGTGGAGCGGTGGCCTGCCTCCTCCTCGCCCCTCGTTTGGAAAATGAGCTGCTATATTTGTTTTTTGTTTTTAAGTTGAGCTATTAATTAATTATTTTCTTGGTTCATTGCAAACATATTGCACCGCTGGTTGCAACAAGAGAAGTAATATTACATTTAAAGATATTTTTTCTTAACCGTTTTTTCTTTGTCACCCTTTTATCATCTCTAACATATCAAATTTAAGATTTTGTCATATTTTAGCTCAAAGAACATTTTGATCATTTTTTAAAACCCTAGATTTGTACAGCTACATCAAATATTGTATATTTTATTATATATTTTTTTAATAACCAATGAAGTTGAATATACATATCAGCATGAATATAAATTAATCAATTTATTTATGTATGTATTAATATATTTTTGTTGATGGCTACATTTGTATTTTTAAAACGCTAGAACGATCTGTAGAACGCTGAAAACGATTTGTACATGCTATATATTTGTATGTTTTTAAATAATCTGTGGCGTTATATTCAGTGTAATATACAGATCAGCAGTACTAAAATTACAATTCTTTAATTTTTTTATTATATTACTACATCATTCTGTATGTAAGCATAATATATAGAATATATACAAAATAAATGTTATATTTATATATAAATTATTTCCATGAGACTAATTATAGGCTAAATATCAGAACAGTCATTTTGTCTGTGCTGACTTAGAAACTGAGAATTAACACTCTTACGTGTTTTGATATTGCACCAAGCAATTACCAGAGAGAGTAGTATAGTGCATGAACATGTTTATTTGCCTGTGTGTCAGTCTAAACAGAGGTCAAACAAGGATAAACAGGTCAGCTGCAGCGTTCATGTGAACACAGACCTCAGCAGATTAAAGCAGAAAACAGCAACCGTCATCAGATGAAGTAAAGTTGGGATCAGAGAGCAATCGGTGGCAGTGGCACACCTCACTTTAACAGCTCAGAGATCTGGATTTAAGAAGACCAATGCAGCACCCTTAAGGGAGATACATATTTAAATAAGGTTAATGCAGGTCCAGGCACTCTTTGAATCTGAGGAAATGTTTCATTGCCCTTTAGAAATAAGAAAAATCCTATTTTCTAGCTGCAGGAAAGAAAAGCTTTTATTCCCACCCCCACACATACATATTCCTGCCCCTGTATTAATTGGTTTGTGCCTCTTCGGCAGCCTTTGGTAGGTTGTGACATGGCAAGGCTTCGTAACTCTGAGCTGTTTCGAACGCTCTGAGTCTTTAATGTAACTGTTTGTTTTGATGTGGAGGAGAAGAGAAATGTAGAGATGTGTTTGTGTACTCGGATGGTGTACGCCACTGCTATTTCATCCTGTTTGCAGCAGGTGAAGTGAGGAGTAATTGGCTTGTGAGTTTTAGCAGCAGCTAAACAAGATGGAAAAGAGGTCGATGCAGAGAGAGAGAAAGAGAGAGGCAAGGACAGAACGGTTCACTCCCACCCACCTCAAAGCTGCCATTTCTCACATCACATCATTCTCACAGCTGTAAATGGCCTCCTTTGACGCTTTTCTGTCTAACCACAGTGCCATCCACAGATATATATATTTTGTTTCACACTGTTAAATTGCATATGAAGCATTCTTGAGTAGAGGAAAGGCTCATTCCGGCACGAGGTTCGCCAAAGCTCTTCATCTGCTGCCTTTAATCCCCCCAAATTTATATTGTAAGATATTTAAAGTCTTTAATTGGTTGTCATTTTATTATTGATATATAATATAATGAATACTTATTGCTTTTATTTTTATTTTATTCTGTGTATTATCTTATTAAAACAATATTTTTATTTTGACATGAAGTACTTGAGCAATGATAAGTGCTTTACTACTACTACTATTATTTTTTTTTAAGTTTGATGTTATTTTAAATGTATTACATTCCCTTTTCTGCATTTAGTTAAAAAAATGTACATTATAAGAGAGACGGTCATCCTGAGATATGTGGTAATGTCACATTGTGAATTGCAAGAAACAGATGTCATAATTGTTTAGTTATTATTTTAAACTCTGAATCAAAATAGTATTACATTATGTAAATGCTGTAAAAAATATTATTATTATCTCATGACCACAAAGGTCCTAAAGTTATATACTCTCTTTTTCTGTGGTATGTGACTACCTCTGTTTTATTTGTAATGAATGTGAGATCCTGCCTGTCAGATTTCTATTATCTCTGCTGTGAGTGCCTCTTATGATTATTAAAATGAGAAATATGTAAATGTGCAGCAGGTGCATTCAAACACATACTCTCATTCGACCAGGCCAAGTGTGTAATCAGTGCATTCAATACTTCACTATTGGACGAGAAGCCAGAAATTCAATTGCATTTCATGGCTCCAATTTTTTTTCTATTCCTATTTTTATTTGTAAAGGTCAGGCCTCACAAAATTAACTAACTAGACTGCCAGCATTTGATGGTTATTTGTTTCCCAGTTTGGAAGACAATTGAAATCCCCTTTAAATGCGTCACTGGCTGAGGTGTTGATTACCTGTCAAATGCTATCCCAGAAATCTGAAATAATTCCATTAATATTTCTTTGTTTTAAATATTTTTAGTTCCCGTTTTAAATTATGCAATTATTTTGGACTTGTGTAAGTGTGTTAAGCCACATTAAAAAAAAACGGAAATATTCTGATACCATTTTGACTTCAGTTTTTGCACTGGACTTCAAAGTATGTTTAATGAAATTGATATGTTTTCTTACATAAAGCGTTCCAATTCACACCTCGAGGGATGTGTTATATTTGGCATTTGAAGGCTCTGTCCCATAGCCACGGCTCTCTGACGGCAGAGCAACATGTCTCTGAGGACATTACGCACTCTCATGGCTGGCGTTTGAGTGGCATCAAGGACACTCCATGCACTGAATAACTCTGAAGCAGGTCTCGTTCTGCTCCTCTCTCTCCTTTTCATCACGTCCCAGCCTCCAGGGGGCATCTTTTACCCTTAATGTCCTCGGCTAACAGGTGTCCCATCTGCCCTAAAAATACAATACGCCTGTTGCGTGCAGGAAAATCTTAGATTAGAGCCACCAGGGTCTCACATTTCCACCCCGCTGCTTTCCATTGCACTAGTGCACTGTGAATCTGTGTGTATGGTGGACTCTGAGAGATGCAATTTAATTACTTTTTGTTCGTCTTCTGTATATAATTCAAAAACCAGGAAGAGAATTTTAGCTACGGGTTCCATTGATCATTTTTAATGTGGTTTACACACGTTCTGTTAATTTAATAGAAAATCATATGATTATAATGAGAAAACATTATCTAAAGTCACTGAGCATTTAAAGCATGTAAATGGTTGTTTGTTTAAAATGGGAAATTTCCCCTGCTTATCAAAAAGTTACATTCATATTCATTACAGTAACCAACATCAGAACAGCGGACGGATGAAAAAAAACATATGTATTATTACAAATGTCATAGTGCTCATTCTGAAATCTAAATAAAGATGCTTTGTTAGGTATGCACATATACCTTAATGCACTTTGAACAGTTATTGACCGTTTTTATGCTATTATGGTGTAGTAGCTACAGTATATAATACTTTTTTTTGTTCGTACAGTAACAAGATGTAACGGTGATTTTGTTGACAGCATGTAATTGCAGTTAAGATAATTTAAACACTGATTAATATTTCAACAAAATATGACACTTAATTCCTTTGGAAACTATAAGGCTAGCAAAACGGCATAGAATTTGCTCTTTAAAATCAATAGATCAAGAAATCTCAATCAGGAAATAAAATGCATGCATCATAACTGATTCAGTGAAATAACACTGACTGCATATCAACTCAAAGCGTTATTTCCAAGGATTAATACTGTCACTCCAACCAAGATTGAATACATAAGCAGAGGCTTTTATTGCAGTGCTTATTGTACATCAATTACTGCGACTAATTCCACCTATACATTCATGTTTAATATTTCCTTCATAATTGTTTATAAATATGTTTTGTTTTTAAGTCGGTTACCTGTGTCAGCAGACACAACCATCTTAACGATTTCTATATATTGTATTTCCTGCCCAAAAAGACCAGAAATGTTAACTGAAGTAACAATTAATTTACGAATATGCTAAAAACGAATCCTGTGCGACTGGACTGACACGATGATTTTAGGTCAGAGAACAGAAATACGGCCACTCAAACACTTCTAGCTTTAATGCCTGCTGGCAGTTTAGAAGTCTGTGAGAAATCCAATCATTTACATATAAGTTTGTGAATTCTCGTCATCACATCGTGCACACTCCTTGGTCTTTGTGATGCATGTTCCATTGTCTTGTGTTTTATTGACTCTTATTTTGAAGTATTGTTTCTGTTCTGTCTTCCTGTGTTTAGTTCCTGTTTCCTTTGTTGCCTTTGTCTCCAGAGTCACCCTAATTTTTTCTCATGGTAATTCATTTAGTGTCACCTGTTTCTCATTTGCCTCTTGTTACACTGTGTATTTATAGGCCACTGTGTTTCAGTCTTTGTTTGTCGGTCGTTGTCTGTACTTCTCATTTTATAGCTAACAACTAGTTGGTAACTTGTCAAGATGATGAAGTTGGTTTAGGTAAAAAAAAAATTGTGAGTTTATATTTTAAAGATAAATTAAAATCAACATGACATTACTGTAAAGTTGGCATATGGGTTTAAAACCCTAAAATGAACCACAAACAGCTTTTATATATTAGCTGTCAGAGAAAGTCTGCTAATTGACTTTGTGACTGAACAGCTCTATTTCAATCCCAGTCCTCAGACACAGTGTATTGCTGTTTCTAGCCAGTCTTATGCTTCTGTTTCTTCTGTTTTCCTTTCCGGCAAGAGATTGCCCTTTTCTCCATACAAGTGCTTTCACACCCTTGACTCAAATGTGAGTATGTGTAACGCCATGAGCCCCTTCATTGTGGATCATGTCTCATCCTGTATGCTTCAAGATTTTATTCGTCACACACACAATTATACAGAATATAACCAGCAGTGAAATGTAAGTCAGGGCCGCTCCATGGACAGTGTCATTATATGTAACACAAACACAAGAGAATATACATTAATATAGGTGTGAAAAAAGTAAAAAATAAGAATAAAATGTGCAGGACAGTATACTGTAGACTTAATAAATAATAATACAAGCAGGAATGTGCAAGAAGAATGTGCAAACAGGTTGTACAGGCTATATACATGGCAGCAATATGGATGGTGGAGAATAATGAATCTCTTACTGATTATTAAATAAAGTCATGTAGATGTTATTAGACTGAGTTTGAGTTTAGGAGCCTGATGGCCTGGGGGAAGAAGCTCCTCCTCAGTCTCTCAGTTTTTGCCATCATGCTCCTGAAGCGCTTGCCAGATGGCAGTAAACAGAAAAGATGGTTACCAGGGTGATTTGAGTCCTTGACGATTTTAGCAGGTAGATGTCCTGCAGAGAGGGGAGAGCAGACCCTGAGATGCACTCAGCACAACTCTCTGCAGAGCTTTGCAGCCATGCGTCATAAAAGCATGAAACATCATCCAAGGTGAGAAGTGCTAAAAGTCGGTGGTCCTCGCACTCATTTAGAGTCATTCTGGGAATGTCTGACTGAAAAATCAGGTCCAGCTGGAGAGATGGAAATGCCACAGCAGTCAGGAGGCATTAGATATCCAGGAAAGGGAGGGCAGGGGGATGGAGAGATGGATTAGTTATATCGCTCTCATTAGGCTATCTCTCATCCCTGCCCCCTAATGCTATTCTAATGAGAATCCCACCTGACCCCCTGCTGACTGCACATCAGAGTGAGACCACAGCAGACCTGCTCAAATTCTGTGTTCTTTCCAGGCGGTTGTGTCTAAATACACATTTTGATCTATCCGGCTATTGATTCGAAAACTGACTGTTTGTATGTACAAGTCAGACCATAAACGTGTAGTTTTGTGAAATCAAGATAATGGCAAAAAACAATGCTTGCTAGAATGCTCTTTTTATATTTATGAACGGTCTATGATCTTTAGCCAGTAAAAAACCTTCCTACAGTCAAGATGTGTAAATAGCAGGGATTTTATTAAATAAAATGAGTCCCTGATTACCGGAGTACATATACACTTATAATTATTTAAAAAAAAACATTTCAATTAATAAAAAAACACATAGTTTAAAGAGATTTCAATTATTTATTTTATTTGTATTACATTTTTTACTACTAATAATAATAGTATAAAAATGCCGATGGCATTAAATCTCATTTTCTTTAAAAGTTAACGCAAGGAAAATGTGTTTGCATGATATTTAAAAACATTAGGTGTGTTTTTGTGTGTTTTAGAATTTAACCATGGTAAAACTTTGTGAAAAAATTAACTCTATGACCTTCAATAAAGCAAATATGGAAAATCAGGGAAATTTGTTAACTATTGTTATGAAAACAATGTCATAACAATAGTTATAGTTATGCTTAGCTCAGATTAATAAATAAATGATATACAAATAAAATTAGTCTACAGAAGTAAATTGTACATAAAACGAATTTAAAAAATCCTTAATGTTCCAAAGGTGTGGGGACTTTTTTTAAATATAAAATTATGCTTGGAAAAAAATAATGTACATGAATAAAATCCTAAGATATCATATAGAAAATTATGGAAATTTTGATATTGTATATTTTTTGTAGATATTCTTGTTTAGAGTGCTAGAATTTAGTTCATTTTATTCAGTCATTTTCATTCAAATAATTTTATTAGTCATGAATGACTTCAAAAAGCATGAGCATCCTATTAGATATTGCTGATTTATTAAGCTTTATTACTGTAATATTGTGTTTGTAAACACTAACTGAATAGATTCTGAGATGGAGGTATGCTTTTCACTCGCTCACACACAGATCATCTCTCTCTCATTCGCTATCCCTCCGTTCTGTCATCCCTTCTTCACAGACTCAAAGGATTATACAATGTAGCATTTCAAATCAAAATGGGATTTTCTCACTGATACTGCACACACACACACTCGACTCCCTGGACGATGACGTAAGCCGGTCGTAGAGCTGGTCCAGACCGGTCAGGCCATCTTGTGCTTTGTAGTGACATGCAACTTGCTGTGCTTTCACATTCACCACATCTCCTACATTGCTCAAAAGACACAAACACGCACATTCAAAGGCTGTAGGCGGTATTCAATTTGGGTTAAAAGGCTCCATGGATGACAAAGGTTTGTCATTGCGTGCGTTTCTCACATAAAGAGAGTACGGGGTCTCTTTGGGTTAAGTACTACACCAATTCTGCTGCCAGCAGCGGTCCTGCGGGGTAGATCTCACCCGGGAGGATGCTTGGCATGAATACACTCACACTTGCACACTGTCAGGGAAGCTCAAACAGGGCTGCAACAAGTAATTCAATTGATATAGAAAATGATCAACAACATATTTCATTATCCGTTACTGATCATTTGACTGTTCTGCTGCTTTAAAATTGGGTTTTGATAAAGTGGAAAGCTGTCTGTATTTATATTTAAAACAAAAAAAATTCACAATGTTCACAAAACAGATTTTGATTTTACAGTCTTCAGTTTACAGTTTATTTGGAGGGGAACATGGAGTAAAATGTGGAAAAATATATTTTCCCTATTTAAGTAGTGAGATTTGTATGCATTTATTTTATCCAGTTGTCCAACTGACTGCAAAATTAATCAATTAAATAAAGAAAATGATTAACAACTAATTTAAATGTATAATATTTAGCATATGTTTTGCTTCAAAGTGTTCAGTTTGCACATTATGTGGGAAGAACACTAAGGTATTTTCCTTATTTTTGCATTAAGATTTTAATGCACACGTTAATTACTAAATAATTGACTACTAAAATTTTCCAGGTACGTGTGTGTGTTCAGAAGTACCTGCAAATGAGTCTGCTCTGAGCTCTGTTGCCGGGTTTGTAGAGCATGGCCAATTCAGTCTGGAAGATGAGTGAGTGAACAATGTATCAAATGAATGAAAGCCACTCTGAGGTAAACTGTGTATGTCAGCGGGCAATTTTGTGTGCATTTTGGCTGGCCAGGCTCCCCAATTTTCTGCTTTGCCCCCAAGAACGCCCCTACTTTTTCACGCTAGACCTTATATTTAGTCAGCTTGGGAAAACCATTTTGTTAACTGAAGGTAAAATCAATACTCGTCTCCTTCTCTGATCCCGGCTGGACGCAGACAGCAGTGGCTTGAGTAGACGAGTTTTAAATTCTCAGTCTTCTTGTATGATATAAAACCATTTGATGCCTTTGAAGCCAAGGTACAAACCTATCTCGTCTCCCCAGGCTCTGGTTTGGTCTGGCGCTGCGTCCATCTGTCCGTGTGTATCAGAGGTCAACAATCAGTAACCACATGCCCAAACATATGGCAAGGTAAAGCAGCACAAGGTGGCGCTGTAACTCAGTGCCTCTCTGGGAACAAAGTGTTTATTACCCATCACGCCCCTCTTGACAAAATGTTCTCTGTATCCTATTGATAGGCTGCTAGATTGTGCTCTTCCAATGTCACACCATCTGCCTTGGCAAGTTTTAGCTCTCTGTGTGTGTGTGTGTGTGTGTGTGTGTGTGTGTGTGTGTGGTGTTGTGAATATTTCATGTCTGTTCTGGCTCAGTACAGGTTGGCTCCAATAATCTCTTTAATACACCAGCGGCTCTAGTTACACAGTCACACTCAGAAATATACATGTAAACCCAAAGGCCCTTGCATGGACAAATGCACATAGTAATACACAAATGTACATGCTGTTAGACATGCTTTTAAACGATGGCTCATTTGAGGAGGAGTGTTTATATTACTCAATATAAGATCCTACGCTAACATTTACACTTCCAAGGGTCAGTTTTGTCCAAGGGTCAGTTTTGTTTCCTAGTGACACTAAATCATGTTTAAAGTATGACTCATGTTTTCCTTAAAGACACCAGTCTGCCATTCTGTCCTCATGCTCACCTCTAAAAATGAGAAATGCAAATCTAAGACTTTTTGCAGTGAATGTTTTAAGAAAAGCAGTGGAATACAAATAGAGCTACATTACCAGCTTGAATAATTAAGATTTCTACATGTTTTTGAAACAAGTTTGTCAATTTCATATATTTTGAAATTATTACAATTTAAAAGGACAAATGTCTAGTTTAATATATTTTAAAATGTAATTTGTTTCTGTGATGGCAAAGATGAAGTTTAACATCATTACTCCAGTCTTCAGTGTCACATGCTCCTTCAGAAATTATTCTAATGTGCTGATTTGGTGCTTATTTATTATCAATTATCATTAGTACTCATACTCAATTATTAATGATGGTTGTTATTATTAATGCTAAATCGTTCTTGCTGCTTATTATTTCTGTGGAAGTCATTATGCATTCATTCAGGGTTGTTTAATGAATATAAAATTCAAAAGCACACCATTTATTTGAAATACAATTCTTTTGGTTGCATTGTAATTGTTATAACTGCCACTTTTGAGGAATTTAATGTGTCCTTATGGAATTAAAAAACATTTAAAAATCTTTCTTACTACAAACTTTTGGATGGTATTGTGACAGTTTCCACATAAATATTAGGCAAGTGCAACTGTTTTCAATATTGATAATAATAATAAGAATTGTTTATTGATCACCAAATCAGCATAATTCAACACCTTCATGTCATTCTAAACCTTTATGAATGTTTTTCTTCAGTGGAATACAAAATTCGGTGTTTAATCAAAATGAATTAAGCCCAGTGTTTTTGGACACTATTGACTTTCATTGTATGGACCAAACAGTTGAGACATTCTTCAACATATCTTGTTTTGTGTTCCACAGAATAAAGTTATTTTTGGATTTAAAAATAACTAAACTTTTTTTTCTTTTGGAATGACCTGCCCCAAAGACGTCCATTGTGTCTTTTACCTAGAATGACCGAGTCAACGTGATGCACCAATTTATCTAATCTCCCTTTCATTTGTCCAAATAAATGATCTCCCATCTTCTTAGGCCTTCACCATTTGATACATCGTATGCACTTCTATAAGCTCATGTCCCCTACTAAGCTTTATTAGTGAAGAAACAGGCTTCTGAATAAGGGCCTTCTATCTGACTAACATGATGTCTCTCCTTCATTTCACCACCTGAGACACTGTCGTATTGGCACAGTTTTGCACCACAGGCATTGGACACGTTGATGGTCATATTTAAGTGAGCGATCGTTTAATATGAATGTGTGTTATTGAGCATAATGCATGCAAGCGCACGAAGATGAGCTCTGTACTAGGATTTGGATATAAAGTAAATGTAGTGTCCCATACTCTGCATGCATAGTAAAGTTGCTGAATTGCCGTTTGTAAGCTATTTTACTTCCATTATGTGACTTTATTATATCCATCAGACATTTGATTTGTAAAATTAATTAGATTGTAAAAAGTGGGCATTATTGGGTTTGCTAAAAAAATCCCAACACACTACCATTCAAAATATTTTTTAAACTTTTATTTAGTCACGATGCATTAAACTGATCAAAAGTTACAGTGAAGGCATTTATAATTTTACCAAATATTTTTTTGATTGGATTAAATTATCATGGTTTCCACAAATATATTAAGCATCACAACTATTTTCAATGTTGCCAATCATAATGCATATTCCAACTCGGCATATAAAATAAATATTTGTAAAGGCTCATGTGACACTGAAGACTGGAGTAATGGCTGCTGAAAATTAATCTTTGCATCACATAAATAAATTACATTTTAAAATATACTTAACTAGAAAACAGTTATTTGAAATTGTAATAATATTTCACAACATCAAGGGTTTTAATGTATTTTGATCAAATAAATGTAGCCTTGGTGAGCATAAGCGATTTAATAAACATAATACAAGTTTTGAAATAGTTTTTAATAATTATATAAAAAATGTCATTGCTATTATTTTTTTATTTGATTTGGACTTGAACTGTCATGTTTTCACTGATTGATGTACCTGGCCTTCTCTTCTTCTGCTGGTCTGTGTGCCCTTTAGTTAATTACATCAAATTAGACCTACTTCCTGTGTCACCTGTGTTCTGTACAGAGTCACAGCTCTGCTCTACTAAGAGACTAACCCGGAGTATCCTTGCCTTCACTCAGCCGGGTCCACGAATCGGCAACTGCCCCGTGCACCTCCAATGTTTCCTTCTCATTTGGTGTGTGTCATCCTGTACTCACAAGCCACAAAACGGTCTGATTGATGCGCTCACGTCTGTGGATGTTATTTCAGAAGATGATTTCCTATGCAATAGGGTAGCCTGTGTTTTAAATAGTAAGGCTATTTCATCATTCCCATCTCTCTCACCAGCTCCAGTAACAAAGTTATTGCACTTAACATGATGGAAATGTCAGGTCATGTTATACAGGGCAAACCTAACATGATCTGTTCTGTGTCCTCATATTGCAAGTACACATGGACGAATGTTTTTTCTTTTCAAACTCGTGTTCCATAATCCGGTTCCTATCATCAACACACATTTATAGTTTTTCTGTCCATATATATCTTCATAAAGCAACGCACTTGTGCTATCTCTGTATTTATGAAACGTGGATATCCGGATGATAGCAAAAAGAAGAAGAAAAGTTTTCCGTCTGCCACCCATCATTAGGCTCATCCATTAGAGAGCTGGACCGATAACATCAGAGCTGCCATGTTGTGGTCAAAACACACATTAATTTAGCTGAAGTTTACTAGGTACATGTAGTATATGAATATAAACACTGGGCTATAATGAGTTGTCTTCAAAGAACAGTAGATGTAGAGCCAAATCTTGTTTCTTCTTTCTTCTAGTTCAGAGCCATTTTGCTACATTAGGATTGTTTAACAAGCCGGAAGCACATTCATTAAAGAGATATTCTAGGTTAAATACATGATTAATCTAAAAACTTGTCTCTGTGTAACTAAAAGCCAGCCACAGCTTTATAATTTGCTGTGAAACCTAAACCATATCCCTTTCCATTTACAACTCATTTATTGATTTTCTCTAATGTTTGTTGTTGAGCATTGCTTATGATGAAGTCTTTTTATTTGTATAAGTTGCTTTGCAGACTTGGTGAAATATTATTTCTGTTTCACTGATGCATATGTGGCATCAGTTAATAATGGTGTTCCTGTGGCTCAGTGGTAGAGCATTGCGTTAGCAGCGCAAAGGTTGTGGGTTCGATTCCCAGGGAACACACATACTGACAATACAAATGTATAGCCTGAATGCACTGTAAGTCGCTTTGGATAAAAGCGTCTGCTAAATGCATAAATGTAAATGTAAAATGTAATAGAAATATGTTTTAATGTTTAATTTTTGCCACATAGACTTCATTGTAAGTGCAGTAAAAATAACTGTCAGCTATGTTATTTTTATTATGGTGGTATGAAGTGCCTCAAATGCTGTAAAATGGCTTAATTTGTATCTATTTTTTAATATAATGTTTTCCACAATAACAATAATAATAATTTCTAAATCTAAAAAATAATTAAATGGACCTAATGGTATCTAAATGGGCTTCATTTTTATATTATTATATTTAATTTATTATAATAATTTTAATAATAGTAATACAATTTAATTATTGCTGGTTTTTAAATAAATTTATGCAAAAATAATGATTAAAAACTAAAATAAATACAAATTAATATTTATAATAATAAGTATTATTATTTTTTTGTTTTAAAAGCATTATTAATGAAAGAAAAAAATATAAAATAAAATCAAATTAAGCCCTTTTTAATCTAAATTAATTATTTTTAGAAAAAAATTATTGCATTAAATATCAAACCCATTTAAATGCATACTAAGCCCTTCAATGGTTTGATTCTATAATGTAAAATTAAAGTGATACATTCCACAAAGCCACATGTTTTTCTGTAAATAATGACAGAATCATCATTCATACATGATAGTGCAGCTGTTTGGGTGTAATCCATATGTGATGCCTGAACATCCAATCTTCTGTGTGGCATGGACATAGTGGAATATTCCAACCTCCAAGGAGCGCAAAGGCAAAAAGAGGGATTTTCATACACTCATTGTACATCTATTTTTACTGTTATCATGAAGGTTGGGGGGGGGGGGTCTCCCTTCTGCCCTGTCATTGCATGGTAGAACCCCCTCATGCCCCTTTTCTACGTGAGTCAGAGCTAAGTTTGGATGTTGCTAAGTCCCACTTGGAAACTGAATTCCTGTCTTTGTCCCTGAGAGCAGGATGTCTCACATATGACATTTGGAAGGAGAGTGAAGCAGGCAGAGGGGGCAACGTTCAGTGTGTAATGCAGTCTGGCAGCTGAGAGCCACAGAAAGAAGAGAGCAGTGGTGTGAATGTGTGTGTGCGTGTGCGCATGTATGTGGCTCATCAGACACCCAATTCTTTTATGAATTATTCATGGCTGTCAATTTAACACGTCAATGATATGGAAATAATTGAATTATACAACCACTTGTGATATGTAGTCTGTTCAATGATTTTATTATTTATGTCTCTGAATCTTCGTTTGGTGACTTTTCTCACCAAATATTAAGTTTTTATTTTGTTAAATAATGCATCCAATTTTAATTGTTTCATAGTTAATTCATGGACATCAAATTAATTATTTCAGTAGTTTATGAAAGTCTTTGCTAGGCGTAATTTTAGGAACTGTTATTCTTCTTTCATGCAGTGTCTTTTACATTTTATTTGGGAAGATTTTTCTTGTTTCCATCATGTAATGGAATTGCGACTTTTAATGTCATAATTCAGAAGTTCTGAGAAAAGTCAAAAGTGCGACATTTAAACGCTAATATATCTATACACGGCGTGTGTGTGTGTGTGTGCGTGTGTGTGTGTGTGCGTGTGTGTGTGTGCGTGTGTGTGTGTGCGTGTGTGTGTGTGCGTGTGTGTGTGTGTGTGTGTGTGTGTGTGTGTGTGTGTGTGTGTGTGTGTGTGTGTGTGTGTGTGTGTGTGTGTGTGTGTGTGTGTGTGTGTGTGTGTGTGTGTGTGTGTGTGTAAATTCAGAAATCAGAGAAAAATGTCAGAATTTTCAAATATTAAATCAAAATTGTAAGAAAAAAAGTCAGATTTGTGATATATAAACTTAGATCTGCATGGAAAAAAATCTAAATTGTGATTTATACACTTGGAACTGTATGGAAAAGAATTGAAATAAAAACTTTGAATTATGTTTTTAATATTTTGAACCCATAGTGGAAATAATCTATGCCATAGATATGCGATTAACTTCATTTAATCAATATTGTATCATCAAAAAAAAACAACAACCATGGAATGAATGAGTTGTTTTTAAAAGGTTGGTTGTAAGCCGTTACAGTGAACTCTTTAATAACAATGAAAACGGTGGCGGAAATATCATCTGGTAGTGGAAAGATGACGTAATGCTCATCCAACTTTAGAGATGCCAAGAGAGCAAACGTCACAACTGCGCTCAACATAAGCACAAGCAGAGATATGAATATCCCTCTCACATGCCTTTCTGCATTTATCTCCAGCTTCCTCCCATTGCAAATGTGTTGAAAAGTTGTAAACCAGTCATCGAGGCACAACTCTGTGCTTAAGGATAAAAGGCACACATCCACTGGCTTACCATCTATAGAGCTGTTAAGCCTTAATGACTTTACAGTGTATGGTTTTTCAGTTTGAGCAGATGCAACCTGAAAGTACTATTCTGTGTCTTCCAAAAGAATCAGGGTCTGGTTTCAACGATAATTCTTTCCAAGGAGAGAGCGAGATGTTGTCGGATAAGAAAGAAATTACAGCAGTTTTAGGGGCAAGTCAGAAATTAGAAGGAGTTGGAATTGGCATTGCGTCTGATAACATCAGTGCCGACACAGCATTCTGGGAAGCATTTTCGTAAACTCGCTCGTGTTGACCCGTTGACAAAAATGCCAGGATAATGAATGAAGTACTATGTATATATTTGTATATTTTTACCTAAAAGTTAAAATTGTAATTGACTCGCCTTCATGTCATTCCAAACTTGCATGACTTAATTTCTTCTGTGGAACACAAAAGGAGAAAATCTGAAAAATATTTTCCATGTAATGGAAATTAATGCACCATGAAAATATTAACATTAAAAGGAATCCATATGACTTGTGCATGGAAATTAAAATCACCATTTACTTGCACACGTCATTTACTGTACAAACACAAAAGAAAAACATCTGAAGAATATTTTCCATATAATGGTTGCCTCTTCAAGATTAATTGCTTTATGTACTCCCCAATTGTAAGTCGCTTTGGATAAAAGCGTCTGCTAAATGACTAAATGTAAATGTAAATGTAAATAATGGTCGTGAATGGTAACTGGAGTGGTCAAGCTGCTAAATGAAAATGGAATCCCTATAAGTATGCAAAAAAAAAAAAACCATACAAAAAAAATACAAATTAAGCTCAGATGAGCATTTAACCCATCCAAGTGCACACACTTGGAGCAGTGGGCAGCCGACTGTGCAGCGCCCGGGGAGTCTATATGACTTATGCACTTTTTTCCAAAGCAGTTTTATAGATTTTTGTGAGCAACAGATTGAAACTTCAGTCTTTTTGTACTGAAAACCATCCCCTTGCTCTGCCAAATAATATGCTTGCATTATATTATTTACGAAAAATGACTAAGGTTTCAGTCTGTTTCTCACATAAGGCTATCATATAGTTTTTAGAAAACTTAAAATATGGCACAGAAGTCATATGAATCACTTTAATGAAAATGTTTAATAGCAGGTTTTGTTGTTTTGAATCTAGCCAACTCCAGTACCTAATTCACTTTTATTAATTGAGAAAAAATAGCCAGGATATTTGCTAAGAGATTAATCTTTTATGTTCCACGGAATAGAGAAAGGGTTTAAGGGTTTAAACACAATTCTCATTTTCTAGGTCCCTTTAAATTTGCTTGTGGAATGAATGTTGTGGGCATCTTTAGGTGCTCCATTTGTCCTCTGTGTCCAGTGCTTTAGCAAATTTCAAGCTGTAACCTGATTTTTATCTGAAAGCTTTTCAGACACTTTCCCTTTCCCTTTTCTCTCCTTTTTATTCATCTCCATCACTTTCGACCTTGTTCCTCCCCACTCCTGCTCTACACGTCTGTCTGATGTAGCAGTGGGAGACTGATGTGTCCACCTGGACACCCTGGTTTGTGAGATGTCCCTATGAGAGTGAAACACACTGTCCCATCTGCCTCACTAAGTGTGTGTTTGGAGCATAGACTGTAAAAAAAGACGGACGACGCATCTCCGCTTTCTTCCACTATAGAAAAGTGAGGTGAATACATCTCAGTATGGCTGCTGCCATCTTGAGTAAATGATGTAATTTGGAGCCCGGCGCAGTAGAGGTTCGTTTGGAGCCAGAGTCTGCGCAGTAGAGTCGTGAGGTGGAGCCGTGGAATCAAACTTCCGCCCAAACTCCCACAGGCCCAATCAGCCATAATGACACAGCCCGTTTTTATAGCATCAATTTACTAGCTAAAATCAAACTTATCACAAAAGTGATCATTTGGACATATATCAGCGTGATAACTACCTTAAATGACCAAAACCATATTTCGGGAAAACTGTATTGGAAGAGTAATTAATTTTTTTATTTTGACTGAAGTCCCATTCGTTTACATGGAGAGGGCGGGGTTTATGACCTGTACTGCAGCCAACCACCAGGGGGCGATCAAAGAGCCCGCAGCTTCACTTTTAAGGACGAGTGAGACACACACGGTTTGGAGTCAGAGGCACAATCCACGCTGCTGTGCCCACAGATGGTCACACTACAGGAACAACATTCTGTTCTGTCTCCAATGGTGAGAAAGAGAAGGAAAAAGGCACTTTGTTTTTTTTTGAGAGAGAGAGAGAAACAAACACACTGTCTGACCTAGGATGCATACAGTGTGGTTAACGAGCCTCATCATTATTATGGCAGGCATATCACCCTGCCATAATTATTCGGGCAGCCATATCACCCTGCAGCCCAAGACCGGTTGCCCACTGAAGCTAAGCAGGGTTGAGCCTGGTCAGTACCTGGATGGGAGACTTCCTGGGAAAAACTAGGTTGCTGCTGGAAGAGGTGTTAGTGAGACCAGCAGGGGGTGCTCACCCTGTGGTCTGTGTGGGTCCTAATGCCCCAGTATAGTGAAGGGGACACTATACTGGAAAAAGCACCGTCCTTCGGATGAGACGTTAAACCGAGGTCCTGACTCTCTGTGGTCATTAAAAATCCCAGGATGTCCTTCGAAAAAGAGTAGGGGTGTTACCCCGGCATCCTGGCCAAACTAGCCCACTGGCCTCTGACCATCATGGCCTCCTAATTATCCCCAAACACTGATTGGCTTCATCACTCTGTCTCCTCTCCACCAATAAGATGGTGTGTGGTGGGCGTTCTGGCGCACTATGGCTGCCGTCGCATCATCCAGGTGGATGCTGCACATTGGTGGTGGATGAGGAGATAGACCCCTTACTATGTAAAGCGCTTTGAGTGTCTAGAAAAGCGCTATATAAATGTAACAAATTATTATTATTATTATTATCTTGACAGGTTAATTTCAGTATTAAAAGGGGTCTTTTTTTGTTGGACATATCAGCTTCTCAAGTTCACACAGGTGTCCTAAGAGAATAACCTCAAGTGTAATTCTTCACATGAACCCACTGTAAATATCCTGTTAAACTACAGTAAAAAATGTTTTATAAAACATGGCTGCTGCAGTTTCCGGTATTACTGGAATGCACTAAAAGACAAAATAACCAACAAAGGTGACACTAAAATGCAATAAGCATTAACCAAATAAAATTAAATAAAACACCCTAATGTACATTATTTATAAAACATTTTATATATATATATATCACATAGAAACGCATGTCGTGTTAAACAGACATGTTCCACTAACTTTTGGCAACCAGAAATGAATCACCTAGCAATATTATTGTATTATATTATTATATTCATTTTCTGTGAAGTTTATAGTATATCACTTATATATACAGTGCTCAGCGTAAATGAGTACACCCCCTTTGAAAAGTAAAATTTTAAACAATATCTCAATGAACACAATTTTTTTTCAAAATGTTGACAAGACTAAGTTTTATATAACATCTGTTTAACTTATAACATGAAAGTAAGGTTAATAATATAACTTAGAGAACAAAATGTTCAGTTTTACTCAAATTAGGGTGATGCAAAAAATTAGTTCACCCCACTGAAAGTCTCTGGAGCAAAGCTACATTTTAGACTACAAATGTCTAATTTAACAAGAATTCAACCACAGGTGAGTCTAATTATTCCTTACACAGGTGACAGTTGACTATAAAAGGGTGTTACTTAAAGAAAACCCCTTCCCATTTCATGCTGTCAGCAATGGCACCACATGGAAGAGAAATGTCACAATACCTGAGAAAGAAAATAATTTCTTTACACAAGAAAGGTGAAGGCTACAAGAAGATCAGCAAAGCTTCACTTATCAGTCAGAATACTGTAGCAAAAGTGGTACAAACATTTAAAAAAGATGGAACTGCAACCATCTCACAGAGACGTCCAGGTCATCCACGGAAGTTAACACCTCGCCAGGAGCGTCTTCTGATGAGAAGGGTTGAAGAAAATCGACATGCAAGTTCACTGCAGTTATCTAAAGAAGTAGAAAGCCAAACTGGGGTGACTATTTCCCGTGACACAATACGGCGTACACTGCAGAGGAATGGCATGCATGGGTGCCGTCCACGAAAGAAGCCTCTCCTAAAGCCCAGGCACAAAAAAGCCCGCCTAGAGTTTGCCAGGGCCCATGCTGACAAAGATGAAGACTACTGGGACTCTATACTCTGGAGTGATGAGACCAAGATAAATGTTTTTGGAACTGATGGCTTCAAAACTGTATGGCGTCGCAAAGGTGAGGAATACAAAGAAAAATGCATGGTGCCTACAGTGAAACATGGTGGTGGCAGTGTCCTTATGTGGGGCCGCATGAGTGCTGCTGGTGTCGGGGAGCTGCATTTCATTGATGGCATCATGAATTCACAAATGTACTGCTCTATACTGAAAGAGAAGATGCTACCATCACTCCGTGCCCTTGGTCGTCGTGCACTTTTCCAACATGACAATGATCCTAAACACACATCTAAGGCCACTGTTGGATTTCTGAAGAAGAACAGGGTGAAAGTGATTCAGTGGCCAAGTATGTCTCCTGATCTGAACCCAATCGAACGCCTATGGGTAATTCTGAAGAGACAAGTTGAGCATCACTCTCCATCCAGCATCCAAATCTCTAAAAGAGGTCATTCTTGAAGAATGGAAAAAGATAGATCTGGCAAAATGTCGCCAACTTGTTCATTCCATGCCTAGAAGACTTGGTGCTGTCATTAAAATCACCCTAATTTGAGTAAAACTGAAAAATGTGTAATCTAAGTTATATTATTAACCTTGCTTTCATGTTATAAGTTAAACAGATGTTAAATTAAACTTAGTCTTGTCAACATTTTGGAAATGTTTTTTGTGTTCATTGAGATATTGTTTAAAATGTTACTTTTCAAAGGGGGTGTACTCATTTACGCTGAGCACTATATATATTTCTGCCCTGCTATCAAATTGTCTAAATACAGTTTTAAACAATTGATTTGCGTAATTGTATTTTCTACCAATAACATAATAACACTGTGTGTATTGTAGGAACTTATGGGAATGTCCTTTTACTGTTTTTCATTGTAAATGATATGGTTGTTCATAGTTTTTACTTATAAAACAATAAAATTACACAAATTAGTTTTCTTTTACTGTAAATGATAAGGTAACTTATAGTTAACCGATCAACATATTTTTACTGAATCATTTTATATGATCACATTAGACACATTCCACTAACATTTGGCAACCAATTATCATCTAGAAACTATCTTTGTGAACTGTATTGTTAGTTTAACACGTTTATACTATATTTCTTAAATGACATTTAACTTGTGTGTATATATATATATATATATATATATATAAGTACATTAAAACTTCTTAAAATGTGTCTTAAGTGTCCAAATGCATTTTTGGTCCACTCTGTGAACTTAAGGTTTTATTTGAAGTGTCCTCTTTTGTGTCCGTATTTCCACAAATACACAAATTGCAACAGGATGTGTCCTCAAATGCATTTTGGTACTTGCCTGAGTGATTATATACACACAGCTTGCTTGAACTCAAGAGTCTGCTTCTAGATAGCTTCTATTCAAGCCTTTTGAACACACCGTTACTCGCGTCGGAGGGTCTTGATTGGTTGCAGCGCATAACATCAGCAGTGGCATCATGAGATGCCAGTCGTCATTACGTGTCTTTAGAAACATTCAAAATAGGGATGGGGGATGCCACCGGTTTACTTTTCGATCCAAAATATTGTCCAATATCCAATACGGCCAAAATTTGCTTTTTGAATGAACATGATAAGCATTATATAATGTAAAAATGATAGGTAATGTTTCCTGATAAGTTCTTGCTTCTTATATTAGGGGTCTTTGGGTCTATAAAATTTTCGAGCGAGCCTGTTCTAGCAGTCCCTTCCTATTCCACTGCTTTGACCTTCCTTATATAATTTTTTTAAAGAAGTGGATTTACTTAATCTAATTATATTTGAATAAGCTTTATATCTGAGTGACATTGCCTGCCATTCGCTGAGACACAGCTGTGTATCTACCCTTTCAGCCTCATTCTCTTTGTCAGACACACAGCATTAGCCTGGTTTTCTTGCAGTGCATTTTAAGTAGGTCAAGCTTGAGGTCAAGTGATGTTGCATTCTACTTTCAAATCATGCAGATCGCTGTTCACCTGGATAAAAGCATGACGGCATTTGTTGCCAGTGAAGAGACTGAATTTTATATTGAATGATTTAAATTAAATGTGATTCCTTGTTTTTTATGCTTGAGGGAACATCATGTCCCATGCATGCCCCCTGTGTGTGTGTCATTCAGCCTGATTTTGAGGTCTCAGATTGGCCGTGTCTCAAAACAGTGAGCTGCCTTCCTTGAAAGCTTTTTAGGTTTATGGTTAACAAGACGGCGCTTCTGGACCATGTTTAAATATGGCTTCCATTTTACATGATAGAGCTTTAGTTGGCATCTGCAGATGGCACGGTGGATTGTGTTTACCGACGGTGGTTTCTGGAAGTATTCCTGGGCCCACTTAATAATGTCAATGACAGAATCATGCAGATGAGTGATGCAGTGTGGTCTGAGGGCCCGAAGACCACGGGCATACAACAAAGGTCTTCAGCCTTGTCCCTTACGCACAGAGATTTCTCCAGTTTCTCTGAATCCTTTGATGATGTTTTGCACTGTAGATGATGAGATTTGCAAAGCCTTTGCAATTTGACATGGAGGAGTGTTGTTTTTCATGTATTCCACAATCTTTTTACGCACTCTTTCACAAATTGGAGAGCCTCTGCTCATCTTTACTTCTGAGAGACTCTGCCTCTCCAAGACATCCCTTTTATAGCTAATCATGTTACAGACCTGATGTCAATTAACTTAATTAGTTGCTAGATGTTCTCTTTTCAAAATGTATCGCTTTTTCAGCCCTTTGTTGTTCCCGTGCCAACTTTTGTGAGACCTGTAGCAGGCATCAAATTTGGAATTTGCTCATTTAGTGGATAAAAGTGTAAAATATCTCCATTTCTGTTCTTTCTGTTCTATTGTGAATAAACTATTGGTTCAAGTTATTTGAATGTCTTTTAGTTTTGTCTTATTTGATTGTCTTTTTAGTAACATTTCCTTGATTCGGGTTGTAGATGTCTGAGCTGTGTCATGTTATTTTATATCTTTATTCAGTACTTACTAGTATAATTACGACAAAAATCCATATCAGTACTCTAGCCACCATGTGTCTCTAACATTCAGAATATTAGTTGATCATTCGTTGACCAATTCTTAAATTTAATTCAAAAATTGGATGTGTGTAAATGTGTAGGCTTATAGTTACATTTACTATTTTATTTAGAGATATCTGCTTAAATTTTCAAAATTTGTATTATTTATCTATTGATTTTGTTGGTTTAACAAACCAACAGTGGTGGCAATATTGTATTGTGTTGTATTGTATTGTAATTTAATATCATTTTTATGTTCTGTTCATTTTCTGTAAGGTTTATAATACATATTTCATTTGATGATATTGAATATATAATTTAATAAAACATTACACCTCTAGTATTGAATATTTGATTGTTTTTGCTCCATAGAATTAAATATGCATCATTTCACCCAATAATTGTTTGTTACATTTGTTTATGTGCTTAAAGAAAGACACGCCAGGTGAATAGGGTAAAAAAAAGTGATTTATAGGTTTTTACCATACTTCCCCAGTTGATTGATTGGCATACATTTTTTATATTACAGGTTTTCTGAAATTGTTTTCCATCGCCTTAAAGGAGTATAGATTCTCTTTTGTAGTTTTGCACACTGTGTGACTAGATTTTTGTCAAAAATCCTTTTTTGGAATACTTTTTTCCCCCCCAGTACCCACGTATGACTTGCGTAGTCTTGCTTTTGTTGCATGTATGCGATGAATGAGTCTGTGAACCGGACTCGTGGCCAGTCATTAAGTGTAAACACGAGCCTCTGAAATAACACCGCAATCACTCTCTACTAAGTGCATTCTCACACTTGACAATCTCACACTCCCATGCTTCCTGGACATTTTAAATGTGCTCACTGCTGCCCCGGCAAACTCATTCTGAAGGTCTTGCTTATTAGCTGGAAAGAGCTTGCCTTTCATTTTTACAATTGAATCACCTTGCATATTACCATATGCAAAGTAGATGAATAAATTCAAGTTAATAAGGTTGTATTGTTAGGGATCAGTAGGTCTTGTGAACTGGAGCAACTGCACACGTTCAGACATGTATAAATTCTAGGGTATACTGAAAAGAAAAGGCATCATAAAGCAGTGGTCATTTTTTTTACACTTAATAGATAAAGCTCAATAGTTTCTCATACAGCACTTGTGGTAGCTAGCACATAGTTGCCAACTGTGGTCAGCCTCACTGAGTTAATGTAATAGCCGCTCATCTCTCGTTCTACTTTCCAAACAGCCAGTGCATCTGGGAGCTGCTCTATATATTATTATTGGGCTCCATGTTTTATTATTGTGAACCCCCGAGTGAGCCAATGGCAGGCCAACCGATGTCCTCATGTCTGCCGCAAACTGCCCACCGTTTGTATTATCTGTGACCACCATCACATCCTGCTTTACAATGTATGTTCTTTAAAATGAATTTATTATTTTATGGTGTAGTTGTCTATATACACATCCACTCATGTGTGGATCATGAATATGATGCATGTACTGGAATAATTTTTCTGTGTATCTTGTTCCTTGTTTCTGGCAAGCAGAGTGATTGACATATATTATATATTTTATATAGGGAATTAAAACTTTATATAAGGGTCAAAGATGAGACGTCCTATTTAGGTGGCCACATGCACAGAAAGCATATTAAATGTCAAGATGCTGCCTTGAATGTTTCAAATAACTTTTCTAATAATAAAATGTCAAAAAATATAGGTGAAATAATGTTCCATCGTCATTCAGCATTAGCGAATATATATATGTGTGTGTGTGTGTGTGTGTGTGTATATGAGTATATGTAAATAAGAAACATACCTGTACTTATTTAAATATAAAATAATAAGTGTTCATACTAAATTGTATACAATTTTAAAGGATTAAAACCTTTTTTGCTGACATATGAGTGAAATGAAATGAATAGTCTTTAATGTGTTAAATATATTTTAAATGTCATCTAATTGTTCTAAATATGCATGACAAGATGTTTTGTTTTACAAAATCTAGTCTTGTTTCACTGAATTACATTTGTTCTGTTTTTGTTTTTTGTAAAAATTTACAATAATGTCATTATTTTTTGCTCAGAAAAATACATATTTAAACCGGACGCATTCTAATGTGTGAACCTTTTTTTTCTTTTTGCTGTATTAAACTTTTATTGTTTTGGTAATAGAAAACAGCCTTTTTTTTCTTTGACCCATCAAACAACATTGTTTAAAAAATGTGTAAATACATATAATTGTTATAATTTATAACAGGAAAAGTGTTTTTTATATATTTAGTATATTGACTGTATAATATACAATGAATTAGCTTTTTATATATTTATGTATATATATACTAAATAACAATATAAGGCATTTATGACTCACTAGTGTAAAAGCTTTTCACACCAACTCCCCAAATGCGAGACGTTTCAGTGGAAGCGAGACCATGCTCCGTTTAATTACATTTCATCATCTTTGCAAACCACACTGGCAGACCAGCTTTCCGTGACTCTGGCGTTTCACAGCGATATCATATTCAGTGTCATGTTTCACATAATCTGGCATAAGATTAAATTGTTTGTCACGTTACATGCAAATAAGTTATGGCAGCACCATTTGTGTCTCTTAGAAGAGTCAAACTCTTTGATTTCACGGAGCAATTTTGTGAACGTATGAGCTTTTATATTGCAATGAAGTAAATGCCTGGGTCTTATTTTACAGTTGCCTTTTAGTGTAGTGTTGTGTCTCTGCTTTAATTTTCTACATTTGTATTCATGTGTTTTGTTTTATATGACTATTCATTATTGCAATGTTTATTATATTACATTATTATTTTGAATATAAAAATAAGAAAAATATATATTTACATAAAAAATATACATGTTATTTTATTTTGTGTGTGTATACTAAAAATATATTTTTAGTATACAATTTAACTAATAAACCAATAAATATATGAAAATTACAAAGTAAAAAAAAAAAACTTGATTCTAGTTACAGATCCTTATAGTAGTTATTTATAAAATAGCTATAAAATATTGACAATTTATTTTAAAAATTCACATTAATTAATTAATAAGGAAATAAAAAGATGGAATTATGCTTAAAATATTATTTTAGTGAGTGTATATGTATGTGTGTGTATGATAACCAAAGATAAGATCAAATTAAATGTTCAAATTCATGTTGTCTAGCAAGCAATTGAAGTAAGGTAATCGCTAATCTAACATCTAATGGTCCTCACAGCAATAAATATAGGAATTATGCCTCTAATGCTTTACAAGAGCATAATGGGACACCACAGTGTACCATATTTGTGGAAAATGTCATGCCTCTTCCTTTCTCCTTCACAGAGCCTGAGCCAGAGAAAAGAGGCATAGAACGTCTGGCATCTCGACAGATGGCACTGCCATGTTGAGAGAAGTGCCCCCAATCCGGCCGTGGCTCAGAAAACTAATTATGCGCGTGTCAGAGAGGAGCTAAGCAGCAGTGCTGTGGCATTTAGACATCACAGGCGTGTACAATAGCCCCGTTTATCCTCTCTGCTTCAGCGCAGAGATCATTCTGCAATTGAAACGTTACTCATTAAATTGGAAACATTTTAATTGTTAAGTCTTTTCAATTTGCCAAACCTGTTCCTTGTGTTTGGTGTGATTTCAGCACCGTTGACGGACCACACCTGGGGAGGAGGGGTCTGTAAAACAAAATGATAAAAGTAATAGTTTTGATGAATAACTTAAAAAAGCAACAGGGGACAGAGAGGCAGGGGCAAGGTTATGGAGATTACCTGAAATTCATTTCTAATGCGTTTGTGCTGTGGATTTTAATGCGTGAATGCCAAATGTAGTGTCTCGTATGGTCGTGTGGTGATTACAGAATGCAATTAGAGTGGATAAAGGCAGGTGATGGCAGATTAATTATCCTCTAACTAAATCAGTGTGGTGGCAGCATGCAGGGAGACAATGAAATATCATACTCATTTATGCATCACCCTAATTTGAGTAAAACTGAAAATGTTGTTCTCTTAAGTTATATTATTAACCTTACTTTCATGTTATAAGTTAAACAGATGTTATATAAAACTTAGTCTTGTCAACATTTTGGAAAATGTTTTTGTGTTCATTGAGATATTGTTTAAAATGTTACTTTTCAGAGGGGGTGTAATCATTTACGCTGAGCACTGTATATATATATATATATATACATACATACACACACACACACACACACACACCAAAAATATATACATATGTATGCATTTCTAAAAGATTGTTCAAGAAAATAAAATTTTGTAATTCTATAAACCAAATTTATATACACACACACGCATTTGTCTCAAAGCTCAAAGTCATAGTGTAGGTTGTTAGTCGTGTGTGTGAGCTATACTGTTGGCTTTTGTTCAGGGCTGTCATCAAGAGCTGCTATAAAGCATTCACATGAACCGTCTGTGTGATAAACTGGACAAATTCCTGTTTGGTTTTGTTCCACAGTCTGTGTGTGTGCACAGTGCAAGGCCCAAGGCCAGAGGAAACAACAAACACGTCTGCTTTCTACCCTCTCCCTCTCTCCCACTCTCTCTCATCAGCCCATCTGTCTACCTTTGTCAGTGTGTGTGAGAGAGTATGTGTGTGCCGTGTGGGTAGAGGTGACTGCCAGACAGTGGGGCGGCAGGTGTGCAAGCAGAGCTCTAATAGACACACACACACACACACACACACACACACACACACAGAGAGAAACACCTCATTGTCTAGAAGTGTTCTGTTTGCTCTGCCCCTCACATATGACCGTGTTCCTGGCTTAAGCCGCCCTAAACAAAAACCATACTATTTAAGCTCAGACCATTGTTTAAAAGTTTCCATTGCATCCTTTTGAAAATCTGTTCTGCATTTTACGGTCAGTTGCATAAAAAAGGAAACAAGTTTCTGGGTGTTTATTCAAGTATGGCTGTATTGTTTTAGAAGATACATATTTTTCACAAAAGTAGTTTTTTATCGGCATCCAACCATAATTATAGATGCAGATTTGTTTTTCTGATTTGTCATGATAAATAAATGGAATATGTGGTAAAACATTTTGTTTTCATAGCTAGCATTTTATGTATCCTAAATATATATTTTTTTAATTTGTACAATCTAAACTTGATATTTACCTGTTGTTTTATATATATTTTTTTTAATCTTTTTTCATATTTCCTCTTACGCATGCTTTTCTTTGTCTTCTTTGTAAACAAGTTCACTAACTTGGATACAATGTTTATTGAAATATTAAACTTAGAGACCAACACTTTGCTTGTGGGAGCTACTTCACAACAGAAGTTGTGTAAAAAAAGTGATATTTTCACACAGTAAATATTACAATGCTTTATGATTATTTCTCTCTTTATTTAGCATGTAATTTTGTATAATAGATTTTCATATTTTTAGACTGAAAGTCTTGTTCTAGCACAAGGTTAATAACAATACTACTATTAAAAAAATTCTTAAACATTGGAAGGCATTAGAAAAGACACAAAAACAAGTAATGAAGGCATGAGTAAAAGTTTCCAAGACTTTTAATATGACCTTCATATAACAAAAAAAAGTTATAACCTAATAAATTATATCATAAAATCCTAATTTGAATAAAAATGTAATCCATGGGCATGAAAATACAGTTGAACTATTAGAAATAATGGTTCCAAATGGGAGTTTTCACAGTGATTACATATAGAAGCTTAGTTCTTACATATATCAGTTCTTAAAGGTAAATTTTTCTTAGTGTAAAGAATATTTAAATAACCCAAATAACCATTTTCCACCATAAAGAACATTTTGTGGAATGGAAAGGTTCAGTAGAACCATTAATAGAAATAAACAACCATTATGTTTAGGAGTGCAATTGACGAAAAACCTTAAGATTTTTGTGTATACATGCAGGTTGATAAATGTTATCCTTTGCTCCGAGTCATATTCCTCAAAATTGAGTCCTCCACACATTTAATGAGGAGCAATGTGTGAGTTCTCCTGTGTATGAATGTATGGTTCTGTATTTAAACTCTTGTTTTGTGTTGATCACATGATTAGACTCTCTGCTGTCAGACACGGCTTTTCTGAAGATAAAGAGGCCTGTGGTTCTTTCTCTTCCGAGACGTTCTTGACCGCAGCTTTCAAAACTCCTTCCAAAAACTGCAAACTGAACCCATTGAAGATTTTTCTGCTTCGGGCTGTCTGAATTGAAAACCTCTGTTTAAGTGGAAAATTAACTTAAATTCTTTGTTCAAAATTGGGTTTAACATGGCTCTGAACTTGGCCTGAGGTGTCTAGTGGCATAGCAGAAAACCGCGTGACTCATACCGACACAAGCATACGTTTTTGCTTTCAGCATCGTAGCATTGCTAAAATTGCTGTGTTTTTTCTTTCCATCAGTCTATTTTGAGTCTCGGCAGCAGGTGCTGTAGAGGTGGAAAATGTTTTGGTGTTGTTAATTGGCCTATACAGGAGGAAGTGCAAAATAAGGACACAGAATCTACAGCTGATGTAACATTAGAGGACATGGCAACCCAAGATGCCCAAGGCTCCAGGCTGCTCGCTCTGCCTCTCCCAGCCCAGCTATGAAGTGGAAAGAAGGGCAGAAGAAGCTAATGAGGTGTGCTACATGGCAAACATCTGCTCCCAATACATCACAGTAATTTAATGCCACGGCCGTTCATTCAAATGACATTTGCTTCGGCTTGCTGGGGTCTTATTATATGGAAGAAGTAAGATTCTGTAGTGACGGTGTGTCTTTAAAGGTGAAATGTGTTGTTTTATTCAATGCTAACATCCGTGCTTAATTGGTTCAACCGAAAGGCTGCAACAATCCGGTTTAACCAATCCGGTTGTAAAAATCTATTCATTTTCTCCAGGAGAATTGATTTTGGGCAACTTATTAAACATTAAATGCTGAGCCGTGAGCTGTGGCTTTTGTTCAAGTAATCAGCCCTCATTATTTCAAATGGGTTTTTAAATAATCATGTTGAATAGAGCAATTCTTTGTGGAAAGCTATGATTACTCGTGATTCTACGATGAAATCTATTAAATAGCACCTGACCACTCTTGTGAAAGGAATAATTCAACCAAATGATGTGGGTAGTTCTCAAATGACTTAAGCACTATATTTTAAGTATATTGGATACAAATGTTTGTGTATGTCATCTTTACATCTATACATAAATAGTTTTATTTTCTGTATCGTTCATGAGGGTTCTATAACAAAATAAAAACAAATTGAAAAATAAAAATACCGTTTGGCTCATGGCTTACAACTCTTAAAGAAAGAGTTTTCTAAAATCCCTGTGAAAAATAAATGTAAGAAGTGCTTCGACTGCACTCTAAAAAACGCTGGGTTGTTTTTTCAACCCAAATGCTGGGTTGAGGCCGCTGGGTAAGGGCGTTGGGTTGTTTTAACCCAATTTTGGGTTGAAAATTGGTCTTGATCATAACCCAGCGGCGCTGGGTTGGGAACGCGGACGTGAAGGAGAGCACGCACGTCACGTCAACATCCGACCGCACCCCGACGACACCAGTGCGAGAAGCCGCCATTTTCTCAGCCTGAAAGAAGCGAGAAGCGAGTGAAAGACGTTATGGTAAGTAAAGATTAAAAATGTAAAGTTATCATTCATTGTTTGTGTCTGAGAGTATTTTGAGGTTTTATGGAAGGCGGAAATAGTCCGAAAATAGCTTATATTTAAAAATACGCGGACGTGGTTTTCGCCTCAGAAACGGAGATCTTAACGGTCTCTTTTACTGAACAGAAGAGGTAGCTTAACGTACATTTATAACGTCCGTGAGTATCTTATGTCATATTTAAATACGATTTTACAATATTTGCTCTTTTTGAGGTGTTAATAGACGGTTATTAACATGTTAATTCGTTATCTTATTGTTCGCGGTTAAACTGAATGTACGTTAATTTCCTAAAGGAAACGGTGTTATGTAATAAAGACTAGCATAATTATTTTGAGGCTAATTAAGTAATAATTGTTAACAGTAATGTCTTGCATGTAATATTTCAGACTTGCTGAGTATGTGTCTTCATTGTGCCCGCGCCGGGAGTTAAGGACAGAGCAGCCTGCGTGTGTGAGGAGGATGCTTCTCGGCTTCTTCAGAAGAGAGGGAACGACTGTTTAATGCAAGTAAACTTCACAATTCCATCACTTTTTTTTTTACTTAGAGTAAAATAATGTTTCTTTTGTTTTTTGTAGATTTTGAAAGCCAGAGACATAGGAGAGCATAATTATTTTGAGATTGATGTAAGTGATTATTAGAAAATAAATGTTTCTGTTGTCTCCTGCTTCTTTACTTCACATTTGAATGTAACAACAGTATGATTACGTGTTCATATTTTATATAAACCATAAGTGTCCCTTTTTTTCATTGCAGAACCCAAACCAATTTTGGAGTTAAGGATAGCAGCCTGCTTGTGTGAGGAGGAGGCGGTTTTCTCAGCTTCTTCTGAAGAGAGGGAACAACCGTTTGAGGCAAGTAAACTTCATAATTTCATGTTATCAATTTTTTTTACTAAAAGTAAAAGAATGTTTCTTTGGTTTTTGTAGATGTTGATTGCCAGATACATAGGAGAGCATCATTCTTTTGAGATTAATGTAAGTTATTATTAGAAAATAAATGTTTCTGTTGTCTCCTGCTTGTTTACTTCACATTTTAATGTAACAACAGTATGATTACGTGTTCATATTTTATGTAAACCATTAATGTCTGTGTTTTTCATTGCAGAACCCAAACCAACTTTGGAGTTGTCTGATTTTGAGAGTCATCATTCGTAGTCTTCCTTTCTTAAAGGAATAGTTCACACAATTTTTTTTTTACTTGCCCTCATGTCATTCCAAACCTATAAGACTTGTGTCTTTCTTTAGAACACAAATTAATATATTTTACATTTTCTTAATTTTTTCTTAATCAATTGATAGTCTAGATAATCAGTATTTTCAAGCTTCATAAATAGAGTTATTGTAGAAGTAATACATTCCAATATTTATATATGTATACATCTTAAATTATATGATAGCGAACATGTCTGTTCAGAAGAAAATATTGGTCTCCCAGACTGGCAATGGAGGACAAAAATTAAGACAATATTAAATATATTTATTTTTGTTCCAGAAATTAGGAGAGTTTGTATGGGTCTGGAACAACATGGTGGAGTAAATTATGACCATTTTCATTTTTTGGTGAACTAACCCATTAAAGAGCAGCCCTCCACATACATGGACATTTGTGAGGTATGTGAATGTCATGTCTGTTTTAATGTATCAGTAAAGAAGAAACTTTCTGAAAGCAATATATGTACTTAAACAATATCACATGCCCTCACACTAGTGCTGCCATTATAGCATTCTAGAGCACTGTTAATGTGCCTACAGACATTAAACAACCACACAAAGTGACAGAATATTTACCTGTCCTTATGATGTGGATGCACCTCTATCTGAAAATGGATAGTTTCATTAAATGTTCTTCTCTTTTTAGGCCACTGATGAAGAACAGGCGGTGACTGGGATGAATGCTGGTCAAAGAGGAGGATTTCCCCCAAACTGATACAACAGTAGTTTTAAAGGAGGACGCTGCCCTGGATGCTGTAAAAGATGTCACATGATGTGCTGATGGGGCTTCTTCATGACTACATCAATTATGATAAAGAGATCATGAAAATTGGCAGTGATGCATGATCTGTATTCATGGACTATGAAACAAACTGTAAGTGTATAATTTGTAAAAAGCAAATGTTAAATGCTTGTCCTGTGTTTAGTAGAAATGGAGTTTACACTCAGTCATTCACGCACATGCTCATATTCTTTCACACATATGTTTCTAGTAAATGTTATAATATCTGTGCTAATGTTGTGGTTTATTTGTGTACTCTCATGCCAGAATAGTTTGTAAAAAATTTCACTATTAACTAATTGTACAAGTATTGTATAATAGTGTTTTTGTATATTTTTTTATACAATTTACCAAAAAAGTCTTGATTTTAAGTTATATTCAACAAATGTTCATTTATAAACTCTGTAGCTGTTAATGCCATACTTTTCTGCATTTCTTCTTAACATGCATGTTACTTTTTGACTGTTTTCTCTTGTTGTTTTTAATAAATATTTACCTTTTGATAGTCATTCTTTGTGTGTAAAAGTTATTTTAAAATGAACAAGATTTGTAGATTTAATATCTAGCTCGATTTGGGTTCATTTTAGCCTAGCAATGTAGTAATTTTAAACCATGCAAAAGCAACCCAGCCTGCTGGGTTAAACATAATAACCCAAATGGTTGGGTTAAAATAACCCAGCGTTGGGTTCGTCCCTTTTTGACCCAGCGCTGGGTTACCAAAATAACCCAAATTGGGTTGTTTTCAACCCAGCAGTTTTTAGAGTGTGCGAGTTTGGGCGCAACTAAGGAACTTAAAAAAATCAGCCCTTTTGTTGCTTATGTGTTATCAAATCTTAGTACTTGGTTACCAAGGAGACAATACTATCCGTGAAGAGCTTGAGATTAAATCTGAAATATTTGATTCAGAAAACAAAGAAAAAGTGCTCGTAGTTGAAGAAACAGCCATAGAGACACTCACTTCCACAGCAATGCACTCGTAGTGTTTGAAGAAGAAGCTGCATTTTCCAAAGAGCCATAAACTAGAGATAAAGCCCCGGTGCAACAGAATGATGAAAAGTGAACCGATACGACAGCTTATTTGGAGCGAGAGATGGAGAGGAGGGGATAGAAATAGATTGGGTGACAGAAAGGGGAAGAGAGGTAGAGAGACGGAGGAGTAAATTGCTGTTTGGCTGGGGGAAAGAGCTCCACTCCCCTGACTCCTACAAGAGCTGAATTGTGTCTGCAGGAGGTAATTAACGTATCACAGGAGAGCGAGACCGTCCTCTCTAACACGCAGACTGAGGGGGTCTGGAGAGGCCTGCAGCGGCAGCCCCAATATGTCATGAGCTTAATGAAGATGTCCCTTAGGCCTCGTGCCCTGACACTAACCAACACTCACTTGCCAAAACGCCTCCATATTTATCACCTCACTCTGCTTGGCATGTACAGTAGCGCTCATTGATCCAATCTAAAAAAGTTGACTTAACAGTAATCAGCATGAATTACTACTTGGTATTCAGAAATAGATGGTATTGGGGGGGGGCATTCTCATTCAAGGAAGAATTTAATTGGACACACCCCTGAGTACAGGATGAGTCAAGCTCTTTAACTCGGATGGATTCTGATTGGCTGTCAATGTTTTTACTATTCATCAGCTGGAAAAAATATATATATTTTCCTTTTTGTCGTTATAGTTGTAGTATAGACTTCCTTATTCTCAATTAAATAATGATTGTAAAAAATGTATAGTTATCATTATAGTTATTGTCTTTGATGTAAATTGGCCGTAAATGTAGAGTTTTTATTATATGGCATCTTATAGAGATATTAATGCATGGAAAAACTGTCATTTACTCATCCTCAAGTTGTTCCAAACCTGTGTGAGTTTCTTCCATCTGTTGAATATAAAAATATCATTTGAAGAAGACTGATAACCCAACAGCTAACGGTAGACACGGAATTCCATTGTATTTTTTTCCCTAATATGGAAATTAATGGCTGTCGTCAACTGTTCGGTTACCAACTTTCTTACAAATATCTTCATTTGTGTTCAACAGAAGAAAGAAACTCATACATGTTTGGAAAAACTTGAGGATGAGTAAATCACATTTTTGAGCGAACGATTTCTTTAATTGAAATTAAAGGACCATCTCTATAAAATAAAAATTCTCAATTCAGCATGGCCATATGTTTAACTATTCTTACAATCAAATCAGATCAACGTGCGTTATTTTGGGTACATTTTTGCAGAGACACCACACTTCTGATTTTTGAGACAAAGCTTCCCGGGTCTTTGTGTGTTGATTATAGTGTCACGTAGAGAGGAAATGAACCCGCTTTGTTGCTGAGGAGATACAGAGCTTCTCTATGGAGCTGCTAATTTGAAACAATGTGTTGCAAAAAGTAGAATGTACAATGACATTACTCGAGAGAATCCTGCCATTCACTTGTCAAAAAATTTATGTGCATTAAAACAATTTATTACTGACTATTTCAAAATCGAACGTTTCAGGGGAGATGTTATTCAGTTGAACTATTATTTATTAGAAATGTTTGCTAGGGTTAGCATCATTGTGGCTCATTTCTTAAAAATGAAGGTTAGTACAATGATTTGAGACCTGCGGATCAGTTCTTTAAAAATAGAGACCACCCGAACACCATAGTGTACCAAAGACAGTCAAAGACCTTAGCAACCACATAGCAAACATTAAATCTCCCATTTAGCACTTCATAATCTTACAGCCGTGACACTGCCGTTCAAACATTTGGGTCGGGAAGATTTCTAACTATTTTTATAAAAGTCTCTTATGCGCTCCGAGGCTTTGTTTTTTAATCAAAAATAGTAATATTGTAAAATATTATTACAATTTAAATCAACAGTTTCATTTTTCATATAGTTATTTTGCTTACTATTTTTGTCAAATATTAAGATTTTTTTTCTTTTGTTCAGGTTTCTTGATGAATAGAAATCTCAAATAAACAGCATTTATTTGAAATATTAATTATTAAATGTAACATTAGAAATGCCTTTACTGCCACTTTTGATCAATTTGCTGCATCCTTGATGAATAAAAGTAACACTAAATACTACAAAAATGAAAATTACTGCCCCCAATGTATATCTTACAGTTGTTACCTTATATTTATACATTATCAATGGTAGCACTTTAGTATTGGGACCAATTCTCATTATTAACTAGTTGCTTAGCATGCCTATTATTAACATATTAGATGTTTATTAGTACTTATAAAGCACATATTCTGCATGACTATATTTTACATCCCTAATCCTACAATACCTAAACATAACAACTACCTTACACATTTTTACTATATAAAAATTGTGACCAAATTCTGACTTCTCAATGAGACTATTTTTCCTTTCAAATTTCTCACAATCTGTTTTTATTTTTCTCTGAGGCAGCTTCCACTTTTTTAACACTTCTTCACTCATCTGAAGGGAACATCAGAGTGTGAACACTGTCCAACTCTACAGCACAAATGTGATTTAATTACTACCCAAAACGCGTGTGTGTGTGTGTGTGTGTGTGTGTGTGTGTGTGTGTGTGTGTTTTCTGTAACCGCTCGAGCAGAGGTAAAATATTCACATTCACACACTTGACAGAGCATCCACAGTCATGCCGTTATGAAGCTGTGTGTGTGCTGTGAAGTTTTGAGTCTTATACTTCATGAGAGTATCTTCTGCTATAGGCCTAAACATCTGATTCACTCAATCACAAATATACCAAGCTGCTAATGAGCTCTGATACACAGTGTGTGTTTGTGTAGACTGTGATTACACTGATGTGAAGATGTGAGATTACTCCTTCCTCTCTGTCTTAAATAAGCTAAATTTGCCCTCTCATTCCCCCCAGCGATAACACTGGCTTCATTATATAATTAACACTGTTGAGACTCACACCAGCTCACAGCCACTGAACCCATATCAACTACACTGTCCAAAGACTCATGTGTATACTGTCCTACATGTGTAAAATGAGGTCATGCTTTTTGCCCAAGTCCATCGGTAAATTATTCTGGTGTTATGTGTCTGCTGTTAATCTGTGTTTATCTCCTTCCTCTTGTAGTAGTTGTTCACTTATTTCATGTATAAGTGTGTGTTTTGCGTAATACAGGACTGTTTTCCAGGTATCTGAGTGCTTGGCGGTGGGGTCAGGCAGTTCAGAGTAAATGTGGGATGATGGGATTGTGGAGTGCAGTCACAGATATCCGACTCTGCATTTTCAGTGGCTGATGCTAGCAGCTTAAAGGCTTATACTGTAATAAGAAAGCCTTGAGGTTGGTCAATCATGCTTTGATTTGGACTTTGATATTTGTTGTAGAGGTGTGTGTGTGTGTGTGTGTGTGTGTGTGTGTGTGTGCGTGCGTTTTTGATTTGGTCATTTCAGTATTCTTTTTTTTTTTAATATTTTTATTAAAAAAAAATTGTTTACGATTTTATATTTTAGAAAGTAGCCATTTCACCAAGGCTGCATATATTTATTCAAAAATGCAGTAAAATATTTTTACAATGTTAAATGACATTAAAAAAAAAACAGTACAAATTATAATATGCTGTTTGCAACTCAAGAAATATTTTTTATAAATATCACTGTTGAAAAGTTGTGCTGCTTGAATATTTTTGGGGAAATTGTGACAATTTCTTTCGGGATATTTTCATGAATAGAAAGTTCAAAATAATATTGTTTATTTGAAATAGAAATAATTTGTAACCTTATACATATCTTTACTATAATTTTTTGATACCCTAAATGGATAAAGAGTTGTGTGTGTATACATACAGTTATGTGATATATATTGTTATATGTCAAATTATATATAAAATTAAGTACAAGGCAATATAGCTAATAAAAGACTCGATTGTACCTCAAAATGGCAGTTTTCCAATCTATTCCTGTCAGTTCTACATCATTTCAGTTCATCTGTAGGGATTCATTTTATGTAGGTGAGTGTGTGTGTGTGTGTGTGTGTGTGTGTGTGTGTGTGTGTGTGTGTGTGTGTGTGTGAGACATTTGAAGCTCCTCTGATTAGCATATAAAGGTCCCATAGGCTTGATTGCTGCTTTATTTTAGCACTGTGCTGCAGAGTGCAGTCACATGCTTCAGTGGAATGTGTAAAACGCCTCTGATTTGCAGTGCTTTATTTCATAGAGAATTCTGCACATGCGTGCATAATGGAAGATTATTCTCAGATCTGATTCCCTTCATATTTCATACGCACTGGTTTAAAAATAGCACCAATGTCTTTCTGTGTGTTCAGCTCAGGAGCAATTCTCTCTTTCTCTCTCTCTCTCTCCTCCCCCCCCCCCTCTCTCTCGCTCTCCTCCCCCCCTCTCTCTCTCATCTCTCGCTCTCATCTTCGTCTCTCTCTCTCAATACTTCTCTCGCCTCTCGTTTCCTCTCTCTCTCTCTCTCCTTCTCTCTCTTCTTCTCTCTCTCTCTCTCTCTCTCTCTCTCTCTCTCTCTCTCTCTCTCACTTTTCATTCCTCCACTGTCACCTTCCCCTTTCTTGTAGCGCTTGTGACTTGGTGGTGATTGAATAGCTTAAAAAAAGAGGACAGATGGGTAAAATGAATCTATAAAATGAAGCTGTTTCATTTTGAAGTGATTTTAGGTCAATTTCTGTAAGATTTTAAACTTTGCACCAGAACCTAGTGAGATGCAATTTTGTCATTCATTAGCCATAGATTTAGTCATTACTAGACATTCTAATGCAACAGTATGATTATCAGAAATATATATTTTTGCAAAAATCAGTTGTTTACTGTACAAAATATTTGTAAAAGGGCTGGCAATTAACAACTTAACAAATAAAGTGATTAAAAAGGAGATGCCAGCTTGCCTTTGAAGAGATATTCTGGAAATGTTTTATTTTTATTTAATTTTTTACATGAATAAATTATGAATTAATAAAGAAAATAATTATAGTAACAGGATGGACACATAGTTTTAAGTACAAACACGATCAAATATTTATATACTATCCAAGTATAAAAAACATGTCTGTTATCCGAGTAAAGGAATGTATTAACATGTGACTCACTGAAGCATATGAAAGGGACAAGTCACCGCATCGTTCACTTTAAAGGGTTTCAGGATTATTGGAGTGTCTCTCTCTTTCTCAGCTTCACAGCACTTTTAGTGTTCCGGACAGATAACATGCCTTAGGAATACTTAGCTACAAAGCTCTATGAAAAGCCATCAAGGCTAATTCACAGTATTGTACTTGACAGCAACGGATGTGACTCACTAAACAGTTTAATACTTTTCGTTTGATTTTCTGTTGGAACGTGCGTCATATGACGTATTTCAGACTTGTTTTTCTTTTTTTTTTGCAGCATGCGTAATGTGGTGTAATAGCCTATTTTTGCTAAATATGGTTTTGCTTTTGAAGGACAGGAGAATAGAGGGAAAGCTATGTAAAGAGAAATTCAGGTATGAAAAAAGGAAATTGCTAAGACCATGTGAAAGCAGGTGGAAATCTGTGATGGTAACAAACAGGCCACGATATGACGAAAGGTTTTAGTTAGTGTTTATGGGTGATTATGTGTTCATCCGTATGTGATTTCAGAATGTCATCTCTTGTGTTCACACCTGTTTCTGTCATGAATGTAAGATCGATGGCCAGTTGTGAAGATACTGGTCAAATTGACATCATGTGACATTTGATTTGGGATCATGAGTATATCTGGTTTATAGCAATTCTAGATACATAAATTGAAAAATGATCCTTGAAATGAAGAGGATTGTTTAAAGAATTTAAGGTGCTGCAAAGAACTGTGGAAGAATCTTTATTTTTAAAAGGTTCAGGAAAAACCTTTAAATCCATATTTAACCCTGAAACAAAAAAAGAAGAAAAAATATTCTAGCATATAAAATCATTATTATATTACGGGGTGAAATATGATATTTATATAAAATAATGTTTATATATTATATTTAATATTTAATTATATATATTTTATTTTCTTCTTTTTTTGCTTTAATACCTTTAAGCACATTTCAATCAAATGTGTATGACTGCAATAATTAAATATATGTATTTTAAACGTGAAAGTATTTGTTTATCATTGCAGTATTTTGGGTGATGGCTGTTTTGTTTTTGTTATGAACACATTTCACACAAGCGCATAAATAAAAAAATGTAATGAATGAATTCTCGTTACTGCTATGCAACACAATGTCATTCTCACTTCTCATTACTATGTGTATATAATCAGTGTTAGAATGACCTCTGAAGGATCATGTGACACTGAAGACTATAGTAATGATGCGGAAAATTCAACTTTGCATCACAGGAATAAATTACATTTAAAAAAAACATTACTTTTTTCAAATTGAAATACTACAATTTGTTTTACTACAAATCAGTTCAGCCTTGGTGAACATAAGAGACTTAATTAAAAACATTTAAAAGTCATAACTTTTTGTAATGTCATGTGTCACATGCAGGTGCAGCAGGAATCAGTTTGAAGACATTCACAGCATGGCTCTATTTGGCGTGGTGTTTGCATGTTAAGGTAGTGAAATGAGCTGCACACATCAACCTCCTCAGACGAGCTAATAGCTTGGTGTGGGTTCACCACTTCCCTCGTCAACATCTACAGCTCTGTAATTAAATAAAAATAGTTTTCCAGGCATTTACAGCCATATTTATGATTTTTAACAGGTGCTCGCATGTATCCGGCAAACCGCATCGCTCTCACCACTTTTTCTGTATTGTCTATTGTTGCTTGCCATGTCTCACATGTGTGTGTGAACCCATCACTGCCTCAACATCTGTCCCTGTATATTGCTGATAAGAATTGCCCTCCTCAGCCAAGTGAGGGAGAAACCATGGCAACGGTCCAGCCTGGTGTTGACATCATGGTGCGTTAAATATAACGTTGTGCCACACAACCAGTCATTCAGCCATTTTAGTCAGTCTGCTTTTCTAATAATACACACTTTTCTCCTCCCAACTGTAGCTCAGGCTGTTCAGACTGGATGGGGAGAGGAAAAGAATAGTGTGTGTGTGGGGGGGTTATGAAACAGCCATTACAAATTTGCAAGGACACTCATGTTTCACACGAGCACATTTATGTTTCTATTTTAAACGCTGTTATAAAACAGACTGCAGTGCTGGGGTTTAAATGCTTACATATTACTGAGGCCAGATGTGTGTAGTGTTCGTTATATCTTGCACTAATTAGATTCATCGTCGTCAATGTACACGTGATAAAATGATAGACAGAGGACGAAAACAAGAGAGACAGAGGCGTAACAGATCAAAATAATGCTCTGTTCTTCCAGCACTTTGTTTTAATGGGGTTCAGCTGGGGACGTTTAGAAGCGTTTACATTCAAACAGCAGCAGAATACGGCTGACAGTCCCGTTTTAGAATTCGAAATGTTGCATCACACACAGATCAGTTTTAAACCAGAGTGACAACCGCATTCTGTGACATCACTACTGAACTGGCTGGCTTTGTTTACTTTAGTTACTATGGTTGCAGCAGTTGGTTAATACAGTAGTGTGAGGTCATAATTGACTGATATCACTGCATATAAGCGGTTCAAATTCAAATAGGATTTGTATTTGATTATTTCATTCAAATTTAATTCTGATTCCAATTCAGTGTTTCTCAAGTGCTCCAAAGCAACCATAGATAAACCTATATTGCATAAATATCATTTCTCTTGCACTGTAGAATTAAAAACTTCTAACGTTGGATTTATGGCTCGACGGTTATGAAGTATGTTTAACTGTATCATCAATTATTGCTACAACTTGCCAAGTAATTATGCTCACATACCTGCTTAGTTACTTCACTAGTGTTTTCAAACATATTCTGACAGATAAAACGTGTCTGGGAAATTTGATGCCGTTATAATCAGTGTTTTTATTGAGCTGCTATCTGAGGTATTAGTTGCCTTGGAACAGATATGCATAATGTATTTTACACTGCTGCAATCTTTTTTTCCCCATTTAAATTAGATCTCAACATGTCAAATATTAAAGCAGTATTTACTTGTTCCTCCTAGTCTCATTTCAAATGCATAACTGTTTTTAATCTTTTTCCACACCCTAGCCTGCTCTCTGTCTGTTGAATTGATTGAGATTCTAAACAAATTAGCAAAATCTTTAGGAAAGATGAGATAAAGCTGCCATCTCTACACTAGGAGGGAAAAAAATCAATTTTCTCAATCAGTATTTTATTCTTGTTTTTCAGTGAAAAATATCTAAATATCATTAAAACAAGATAAATGTACTTAATTTAATTTACTATAATTTAACTTAATTTATTTACAATAATTACGTTAATTTTTAATACATTTTTTATATTAATATTTTTTATAAACTATAATTTTTTATTTTATTATTATTTTGGCAGAATTTGGCAGCCTTATTTACATAAATATTTACTTTTATTTACCATTTTACCCTTTAAAAAAAGCTAGATATTTTTTTTTATAGTGAAGCATTCTTTGATGTGACCGTTAACCTAAAATATTACTTTATTTGACTGTTATGGCCTCATTGTTGTTAAACTGAAACTAATCTTGAAAATATAAAAGCAAATTGTTTTGAATAGCATACAAAATCATTGTGAATACAAAGAGTACATTTGATTTAACATGGCATGTGATTTAAACAAGTTTTTTTTATCTTTTCTTATCATGAACTCATTGACTTATGTAGCTGAAACTTATAGTGAGTTTCATATCTTAATTACTTAAACATTAAGATATAATATGCTGATAAATAACTTTGTGTAATTTTTTCATGTGACAGTCAATTGGTTGTAGTCTGCAGCCTTGTGGAACTTGGTATCTAACGTTCTGTTTATCATCTGATCTATCTCTGCTGTGACTAATTATTACCATTGATCACTGAGCCTGCTGATAAGATGGCCTGAATGCATAATAGAGGTGAGCTGGCAACAAGGCAAGTGACACTGTGTGTATTTGTGTGTGTGATCTGTGACTAACACACAGGTGTGTGCATCTATTCATAAGCTGCACTGCACTGGAAAGCAAGGTCTTATTTGCAAGACAAAAAAGATAGTCAGCGGTGCTGTTACACACACAGACACAATAAGCGCAGGATGAGTCAGACTAGCATTCTACATTTTACTTCCCTTTTATTTCACAGTTATTGATGCTGAAGGTTTAGAAACCATATACATGCAGTGTCTCTCAGCTGAATGTCTAGAAGTTTGTCTTGTCAAAATGATAAAAGACCCCAAATACCATATGTCAGGCAGGGCCAGAGGTCGCTGTGAGTGTGTGTGTGTGTGTGTGTGTGTGGCACGCTGTTTGACAGTAGAGCAGGGGAGAATAATGCTTGCTTTATTTAGCTCCCACTGACTTTCTGCCAAACCCACAACAGCATGGAGGTGAATGCACAAACACGTGCGCACGCACACACACACACACACCATTAAATACCTTCCAGCACTTCATTATTGCTGTGTAAACATTTCAGACATGCATTCAGCCCTTCACTTGAAGTGTTGTTGTCTTTTATTGTTTTATCACTGTTTTTCCACATGCAATTCCATCTGTTTGTAGAGCAGACTGTTTTTCATACCATAGTCACTTTTTTCAGTCAAACCTGTCATGTTTTTGATGTGGGTTAGTGGATGTCAGGGTGATGCAATATCATAATGAAGAAAAAGCCTATTTAAAAATTTGTTCCACATGCAGATGCGGACTGGCCATTGGGAGCACTGGGACGTTTCCTGGTGGCCTGTTTTCTTGTTATTTTTTTGCCTTCCCAATGTGCCAAAATGATCATTTCCAATTGTGGCATTCCCTAATAAATCATAAATGGTTAGTCTTGACTGGCAGCGCCGCGCTTCACGTCTGTACCTTGCCTGCGTCAAACGGTTTTGAACCGAGTCGATGCTTTATTAACCTAGTTGAGTATTAAACTGTAAGCACCTGTTAGACTGTCAGTAGCACCCCATTATTATCATCAGTCAGAATACTGTGCTAAAGGACATCATTATCAATTAGAAAATACACATTAATAAATTTAGCAGGCAGATATTCACATGGATTTATTGTATAGAAAGGGTCAGCCCAAAAATACAATAGTGTGTTAATAACAGTATCTGCTGGTGAAGAAGTGACCGAGATATTGGAGAAAATGAAGCAAAGGGAAGTGAAGGTGCAGTTCAAAAGAGAACCTTTAATTATTTTTCACGGCCCCGACTAAAGACTTAGACCTTTTTATGTGATGGTCATACAAATAGGTTAATAGGGTTATCCATGTTTCTGAATTTGTTGTGGGTGTATGGGACGGGGATGGTCTGGATGAGTGTGAGATTTCCCGGTCTGAACATATTGTCCCAGTCTGCCCCTCTTCACATGATATATATTTATATACAGGTGCTGGTCATATAATTAGAATATCATCAAAAAGTTGATTTATTTCACTAATTCCATTCAAAAAGTGAAACTTGTATAATGTATACATTCATTCCACACAGACTGATATATTTCAAGTGTTTATTTCTTTTAATTTTGATGAATATAACTGACAACTAATGAAAACCCCAAATTCAGTATCTCAGAAAATTTGAATATTGTGATAAGGTTCAATATTGAAGACACCTGGTGCCACACTCTAATCAGCTAATTAACTCAAAACACCTGCAAAGGCCTTTAAATGGTCTCTCAGTCTAGTTCTGTAGGCTACACAATCATGGGGAAGACTGCTGACTTGACAGTTGTCCAAAAGACGACCATTGACACCTTGCACAAGGAGGGCAAGACACAAAAGGTCATTGCAAAAGAGGCTGGCTGTTCACAGAGCTCTGTGTCCAAGCACATTAATAGAGAGGCGAAGGGAAGGAAAAGATGTGGTAGAAAAAAGTGTACAAGCAATAGGGATAACCGCACCCTGGAGAGGATTGTGAAACAAAACCCATTCAAAAATGTGGGGGAGATTCACAAAGAGTGGACTGCAGCTGGAGTCAGTGTTTCAAGAACCACTACGCACAGACGTATGCAAGACATGGGTTTCAGCTGTCGCATTCCTTGTGTCAAGCCACTCTTGAACAACAGACAGCGTCAGAAGCGTCTCGCCTGGGCTAAAGACAAAAAGGACAAATAGGTGGTCCAAAGTTATGTTCTCTGATGAAAGTAAATTTTGCATTTCCTTTGGAAATCAGGGTCCCAAAGTCTGGAGGAAGAGAGGAGAGGCACAGAATCCACGTTGCTTGAGGTCCAGTGTAGTTTCCACAGTCAGTGATGGTTTGGGGTGCCATGTCATCTGCTGGTGTTGGTCCACTGTGTTTTCTGAGGTCCAAGGTCAACACAGCCATATACCAGGAAGTTTTAGAGCACTTCATGCTTCCTGCTGCTGACCAACTTTATGGAGATGCAGATTTCATTTTCCAACAGGACTTGGCACCTGCACACAGTGCCAAAGCTACCAGTACCTGGTTTAAGGACCATGGTATCCCTGTTCTTAATTGGCCAGCAAACTCGCCTGAACTTAACCCCATAGAAAATCTATGGGGTATTGTGAAGAGGAAGATGCGATATGCCAGACCCAACAATGCAGAAGAGCTGAAGGCCACTATCAGAGCAACCTGGGCTCTCATAACACCTGAGCAGTGCCACAGACTGATCGACTCCATGCCACGCCGCATTGCTGCAGTAATTCAGGCAAAAGGAGCCCCAACTAAGTATTGAGTGCTGTACATGCTCATACTTTTCATGTTCATACTTTTCAGTTGGCCAAGATTTCTAAAAATCCTTTCTTTGTATTGGTCTTAAGTAATATTCTAATTTTCTGAGATACTGAATTTGGGGTTTTCATTAGTTGTCAGTTATATTCATCAAAATTAAAAGAAATAAACACTTGAAATATATCAGTCTGTGTGGAATGAATGTATACATTATACAAGTTTCACTTTTTGAATGGAATTAGTGAAATAAATCAACTTTTTGATGATATTCTAATTATATGACCAGCACCTGTATATATATTTATTTATTCATTCACTCACTTACTTACATTGTAGAATGCCATGCAAAAAAAAAGGAGGAAATTATGTCCTTTTTGTTTTTGTTTTTTGTTTCTTGTTTTGTTGTTTTAGACATTGCAAGATTTGGTCAGGTTCTAAACTACCCAAAACATAATGATATTTATTAAATAATAATTCACAATATTTTTAATAAATAAATAAATATAATTAAATGTTAACTTAATTTTGTTTGTGTGTGGTATAAGGAAATATTTATTTCCCATTCAATTTGAACTTTTCTTGAAATAGGACATTTTTAAATAATTGTACATAAATAAAAAACTACATAAGGATTTTCATTTTCATTTGACACATTCTAAAACATGAATTTACAGATAAATAAATTAATAAATGCAATTTTCCCTTTTCTTTTTTGTGGACAGTCTTGTTTGTCATTGATACATAATGTAGAAACAGATGGAGGTTTCCTCTCTTTTGTCTTACACAGCATTAACACCTTATTCCACTGTCTGAGCCGTGCTACCTCCAATGGCCCACAAAGCTCTAGTGATGTAGCTCAAAAGGTCAGGCTAGTGCATTTTTTTTCCCAGCCATTTAATTTCTCCACTTCTAGATCCCTTTTCCCTCCTGTTGAACTAGTAAATGTGTGAATGTAAGCGTTCCTTCTGTACGACTACGCTGTAGTCGGGCACCTTTTATAACTACCTCTCCAATCACCGTGGGGTTTCACAGACTGGCAGAACTGTTAATAAAAGCCTGTCAGACTGAACCTTTCAGCCCCCAGAGACACCAAGGCTGGACTTTGATAAGAAGAAAGAGAAAAAATCCCTTATATAGACACAGAGAAGTAAAGTTGCTTAGCGCAGAGGGTTCAGGAACCATACGATATAAAGAGCAAAGAATATACATGTGATCTGCTTATTGAAGATTTAATTTAAAATAATTTTGAATGGGAATGTCCATGTATGTATGGAATTCCCAGGGCTCTTGTAAAGTGACCCTTCGCATTACTGGTAGTGAAGGGGATCCCCAAAAAGGTGAAAGCCTTACACAACTCTGAAATGTGACTCAAGTCTGATTTACGAGCAGGACGAGTTATTTAAATATCTTCAAGGACTATGACGGAGGTCTTGGAAAGGGGTTTAGATCAAGGCTCGACATTTCCACTATAGAGTATCTCCCAACTTCCATTCCTACCTCCCTTTTGGCTTGTCTTGGATCACATGATCTATCCCAGAACGACAAGACTGTGTGCACGTGTGTGTTTGTTATGTGCCAAGAATCTGGTTTGTAAGGGTCGCTTCCATATAAGGTAAATGCTTAGCTCAGCACAAGTGAATTCTTGTTATTCTTGAATATCTTGTTATTTAGCTACAATAATGCTACTGTTCATCTGTCATTGCGTCCATGACAGTTGATGTAAACTAGCTGGCGCTCTGTAAAGGTCAGTTCTCCGTTCTGACACATGCCGAAGTCTTTATGTGACTCAGCATGAACGCTCATTCAGTAATGAGTGCAGGGATCCGGTGGCCCAGTGTTTGTATTTGGGAAGCTTCTTTACTAAAGAGTTTGGAGGGAAATCTCCCTAAACGCTGATGGGAATTCCCCCTATGTTTCCACGGCTGTCTGCCGCACCACCTGGGACTCTACATCAGAACTGGGCAGCTCCCAACAGCTGCCTATCTGTCGTTCTCAGTCCCTCTCTGTCCTTTGGACAACTTGACACCAGACGTTCTTTGTTTTTGCTGTATGTACACATCATGTTTTATCATGATCACATGATGCTTTAGACAATCGAACAGTTAGTAGAGTCTGAGAGATAACAAATAAACTTTGAGGGTTTCATATGTAGCATAGTTTAGAAGTCATGTGTAGATGTCACATGAATGTTTAGTGGCTCCTTAAAATGTTTTTTCCAAGATTGGAAAAACGTTGCCTGGTCTGAAGAGTCTTGATTTCTGCTGCGACATTCAGATGGTAGAGTCAGAATTTGGCGTAAAGAACATGAAAGCATGGCTCTATCTGCCTTGTCTCAACGGTTCAGGCTGGTGGTGGTGTAATGGTGTGGGGGATATTTCTTGGCACACTTTGGGCCCCTTAGTACCAATTGAGAATCATTTAAATGCCTCAGCCAACCAGATTATTGTTGCTGACCATGTCCATGATACCATCCCTTTATGACTACAGTGTACCCATCTTCTGATGCTACTTCCAGCAGGATAATGCACCATGTCACAAAGCTCAAATCATTCTTGAACATGACAATGAGTTCACTTTACTCAAATGACCTCCAGAGTCACCAGATCTCAATCCAATAGAGCACCTTTGGGATGTGGTGGAACGGGAGATTCGCATCATGGATGTGCAGCTAACAAATCTGCAGCAACTGCGTGATGCTATCATGTCAACATGGACAAAAATCTCTGAGGAATGTTTCCAAAACCTTGTTGAGTCTATGCCACGAAGAATTAAGGCAGTTCTGAAGGCAAAAGGGGTCCAACCCGGTCCTAGCCAGGTGTACCTAATAAAGTGGCCAGTGAGTGTGTGTGTGTGTGTGTATGTGTGCGTGCGTGCACGTGCGTGTGTGCGTGCGTACGTGTGTGTATCTATGTACAGTGCTCAGCGTAAATGAGTACACCCCCTTTGAAAAGTAACATTTTAAACTATCTCAATGAACACAAAAAACATTTCCAAAATGTTGACAAGACTAAGTTTTATATAACATCTGTTTAACTTATAACATGAAAGTAAGGTTAATAATATAACTTAGAGAACAACATTTTCAGTTTTACTCAAATTAGGGTGATGCATAAATGAGTACACCCCACTGAAAGTCTCTGGAGCAAAGCTAAATTTTAGACTACAAATGTCTAATTTAACAAGAATTCAACCACAGGTGAGTCTAATTATTAATTACACAGGTGACAGTTGACTATAAAAGGGTGTTACTTAAAGAAAACCCCTTCCCATTTCATGTTGTCAGCAATGGCACCACATGGAAGAGAAATGTCACAAGACCTGAGAAAGAAAATAATTTCTTTACACAAGAAAGGTGAAGGCTACAAGAAGATCAGCAAAGCTTCACTTATCAGTCAGAATACTGTAGCAAAAGTGGTACAAACATTTAAAAAAGATGGAACTGCAACCATCTCACAGAGACGTCCAGGTCGTCCACAGAAGTTAACACCTCGCCAGGAGCGTCTTCTGATGAGAAGGGATGAAGAAAATCGACATGCAAGTTCACTGCAGTTATCTAAAGAAGTAGAAAGCCAAACTGGGGTGACTATTTCCCGTGACACAATACGGCGTACACTGCAGAGGAATGGCATGCATGGGTGCCGTCCACGAAAGAAGCCTCTCCTAAAACCCAGGCACAAAAAAGCCCGCCTAGAGTTTGCCAGGGCCCATGCTGACAAAGATGAAGACTACTGGGACTCTATACTCTGGAGAGATGAGACCAAGATAAATGTTTTTGGAACTGATGGATTCAAAACTGTATGGTGTCGCAAAGGTGAGGAATACAAAGAAAAATGCATGGTGCCTACAGTGAAACATGGTGGTGGCAGTGTCCTTATGTGGGGCCGCATGAGTGCTGCTGGTGTTGGGGAGCTGCATTTCATTGATGGCATCAAGAATTCACAAATGTACTGCTCTATACTGAAAGAGAAGATGCTACCATCACTCCGTGCCCTTGGTCGTCGTGCACTTTTCCAACATGACAATGATCCTAAACACACATCTAAGGCCACTGTTGGATTTCTGAAGAAGAACAGGGTGAAAGTGATTCAGTGGCCAAGTATGTCTCCTGATCTGAACCCAATCGAACACCTATGGGGAATTCTGAAGAGACAAGTTGAGCATCACTCTCCATCCAGCATCCAATCTCTAAAAGAGGTCATTCTTGAAGAATTGAAAAAGATAGATCTGGCAAAATGTCACCAACTTGTTCATTCCATGCCTAGAAGACTTGGTGCTGTCATTAAAAATCATGGAGGCCATACAAAGTACTAGATTTAGTAGTTTTTGTTGTTGGGTGTACTCATTTTTGCATCACCATAATTTGAGTAAAATTGAAAATGTGTAATCTAAGTTATATTATTAACCTTACTTTCATGTTATAAGTTAAACAGATGTTATATTAAACTTAGTCTTGTCAACATTTTGGAAATTTTTGTGTTCATTGAGATATTGTTTAAAATGTTACTTTTCAAAGGGGATGTACTCATTTACGCTGAGCACTGTATGTATGCATGTATGTGTGTGTGTGTGTGTGTGTGTGTGTGTGTGTGTGTGTGTGTGTGTGTGTGTGTGTGTGTGTATATATATATATATATATATATATATATATATATATTTCGTGTGTATATATTCTAATACAGTTATGTTTGTATGTGGAAAATATACTATACAAAATGTAATTTGTGAAATTTATTATAAAAAACATTATTATTGTTATTATTATTATTATTATTATTATTAATTGTTATTGAAACATTTATTATTAATATTATCTGAGAGTTCTAGAAATAGCCCAAATATTGTAAATGTGATATCTTGTTTATGGGTAATTCATACTGGACAAATTAAATGCATTATTGTAATTATTATTATTGTATAATTTATGTATTGCAGTAATTTTATTTTCATTAATTAGTTTTTTAGTCTTAATTTAGAGTTATGTGTTATATATGTGTGTGTGTGTGTGTGTGTGTGTGTGTGTGTGTGTATGCTGAAAAGAAAGAAAGATATATATATATATATATATATATTAGTGGTGGGCCGTTATCGGCGTTAACGTGCTGCGTTAACGCGCGACTCTTATCGGCGATAAAAAAAATATCGCAGTTAATCTATTCTCAAAGTTGGGTTGGGAGCTGGGTCTATACTACGCAAGCTATGCATTCATCAACCTCAAATATGGCTTTTCATCTGAAAGATGTATGTAGTAGCAACTTTACATGGCCGCTCAATATGATGTTAACCTAGAGAAATGTGCGCTATTGAAGTGTTTGTGTGGAAGCGCGTTTGCGCAGGACAGGCTCCGGTGCGCTCACTTGCTCTTAAAATCTCCGTCATTCTTGGTCATACAGATAAAAGTAGCCTAATACATCTTTCGAATCTGTAAAGACTCTACGTTTATTTGTGTACACTCAGAATAACAACGAAACGTTGCGCTTTTAAGCAAACAGGATGCGCTTTAGGTCTCATGTGAACTTGAGCTAGAAACTCCGTCTTTGAAAAATATATCTATAGAGAGTGAAATGTCTAAAAAATAAAAATAGAAGACGTGTGTGTTAGCATGGATGATTTACATGAAATTTAATCTGTGCAACACTGTGCATAAAATGGCTTTCAGTTCAATATAATAACAAAAAACGACATTTTGGGTTTTTATTCAACTAATAAGGTGGGCACGCTGTGATCTGTACTATATTTTTACTGTAATTGACAGTTATCGGCAAAAAAACAAAAAAAAACAACAACACGGGAGTGGGAGGGAATGGGAGTCATTCTTCCGGGAGTGGAACGGGATTTTCCCCCAGTTTTTTCGTGGGATTGGGACGGGAAGAGATTAAAGTTTGTGATGCATTTTGGAAACAGGAGATGAGCCCCTGGTCTAATGCGCCACCTGGCTTGAGAAACCCGTTCTCAAAGACTTACTTTTAGTCATTATTTGGGTAGCACACATATTCTGAATGCCTTCGGCAGAATTCAAATGAGCCATTTTAATCTAGATTAATCTAGATTAATTCCAAAATTAATCTAGATTAATCTAGATTAAAAAAATTAATCTATGCCCACCTCTAATATATATATATATAAGTAATGCATGACTATATAAGTGTGGCTTAAGTGTCCAAATACTTTCTGGATCATGTGATTAATGCTCTGTCAGTCTCCGTAAATTATCAGGCATGGGCATTTGGGGTATTTTGTGATGATGCTGGCATTTGTGGACTCCCAGTGGAAATACAGTGTATGTGATTCACTACCTGTTTGTGTATGTGGGTGTCCCTTGTGACTTTGGATCGGATATGTTGTCTATCAAAGCAGCCATGTTAGGTTGAATATTTATGTCATTCCTAAAATGTCTGTCTGCTTAAATCTCTGTGCAAGTAAACCCTGTCTAATGATGTTTAAAGGGACAGTTCAGCCGAAAATGACAATTCTGTCAATTACTCACCCTCGTGTCCTTCCAAACCAGTATTGTTTTCTGTCTTCCATAAAGCACAAAACAATTTTCCATACAATGAAAGTAAAAGACAAAAAGGTCCCGCACACTATCTATGCAAAAGATATCAATTATGTATTAACGTTTCGGTCGACATGACCTTTATCAGGAATTTTTTCAAATGTTTGAAAAAATTCCTGATGAAGGTCATGTCAACCGAAACGTTGTTAATAAATAATTTATGTTTTGCATAGATAGTGTGCGGGACCTTTTTGTCTTTTAGTTTTTGACCTAGCTGGTCTTTGCCTCCTACGCACATATCTATTGCCGTCAGGTGTGCATAGTTTAATTGTTAATTGTCCATACAATGAAAGTGAAAGATGAGCAGTGGCTGTGAAGCTACGGCTATATAAGTTTATAAAAAGGCTTTAAAATACTTGGAATATAGCACACAGGTGGTCACTTTTATGAGGACTTTTATCAATTTTGGAGCTTTACATCCCTTTTACATTTATCATTCACTTTCATTGTATGGAAAATTGCAGCATGAACATTCTTCTAAACCTCTCTTTTTCTGTTCCATGAAAGAAAGAAAGGTTATACAGGTTTGGAACAGGATTAATCATTTTAAGTAAAATTTTCCCTGACTCTGGTCTCGCTTTAAGCTTTGCGGTTTCTTTCTGTGGTAAAAAGAAAGGAACTGAAAGTTCCGAAGTGGAAGGAAAAACAGATATAATATGATTGCATCAACAAACTTGTTTACAATCCAGTCACTTTCCCTATCAATAGCTAGAGTAAACAGACACACACACACACACACACACACACACACAAGCACACACACACGCACACGCACTGTTTACTAATGTAAGCGTACACACACACACAGAAGGTGCTGTCTGTCTGGAACGACTCCACATCTGCGGCAGGAGCACATGATATTTATGAAATGGGAGTCATTATGAGGACCAAACATCCATTAGAGCTGTGAGAGCCGCTGCGAAAGCAGACGAGGGCTCATAAAATCGAGATCAACTGAGGATTTAGCCCGGATAATAAACAGGTCTTGTTCGGGGAAATGAGTTGCTGAAATTGAAGCTCATCTTCTGAGTTTTCTTTAGAGGTTATTTTGTTATTTTCCTTTATGGGTGTGTATGTGTTGGTTTAACAGTGTGCAATGACACACAAACACATGCACAAGCGCTTTACACTCTGACTAAATCTATCCTAACCAAAGACCCACGCCTCATGGGAGGAAAAGGGAAAGCCAGAACAATCAGCCTCTGATGAGTGGGGGTTTTTGGAGGGAGTTTACAGTAAAACGGCCCTCTGTGCCACCAGTCTGCCCACCTGCCCCTTTGCCCTCTTGGGAAAGAAAGCAAAGATAAGCCAGCAAATAATAGCTGTTTGTAGCAGGGGAGGGGTCGGGCTTGGGTCATTATCTGGACAACTGTGACTGAGGGTTACTATGCTGATCTGAGTGCATGTGGCTTGTACCATCTGGTGATGAAAAAAGGGGTGTGGTGATACATTCTGCTCTAGACATAGTCATTTCCTCTCTTGTTCGTGTTCTTTCTCTGTTTTTCTACTCCTTTTATCTGTCAAACGGCAGAAAAATCCCCCTTGTGCGTCACACTATGATTAAATCATAAAAAAGCCTTTAGGAACCTTTTAAGTTGCAAAAGGTTTGCTTACGTTAAGTATTAAATAATATATTATAGCAGAAATTGCCTTTAAGCTACAGCTTTCTATTATTTATAATATAAGTTGTGCAGATTTTAATTTTTCCCATAACATAATATACAAGCACTAAAAGATGATTCCGTGCAGCACAATACAAAAATCAAATCATATGTCAGCCAATATTATTAAATATAGTATAACAGTGATCAGCCAAAAGGACTAAACCATTTGGTTTTTATGGAGCATCTGTAAAAATTCAGATTTTAGGAACTGGCTCATTTTTTATTCATGAGCCCGGATGTTGAATTGAATGACAGGATGATAAATTTACTGAATTGCTCTATATACATACTCTATTTATATAAATTAGGTTTAATACTGAAAAAGAAAAAATCAAACGGACAGATTTTGCTATAAATTATTCTTTTATATTGTTTTCAGTTACTTAAATAAACTGGCATCAAATGAAATGTATTAAATATAATGAGATATTTAATAAAATTTTCTGTTTGTGGCATTTTAAAACATTGATAATTAATACCATCGGATGTTTCTAGAAATACCCCATAAGTTTTTACATATATTATATAGCCTGTTTATGAGTAATTCATACTGAAAAATCTAATGTATTATTATAAACTACACATCGAGCAGTTTTAAATTAGTTTGGCTTTAATTCTTTTTTATTCTAATTTCATTCAAATCAAACATCGGTAACACTTTATTTTAAGGTGTCCTTGTTACACATTACATACTATTGTAATAACAATATATTATGCATAATTATATGCAAATACCAAACCCCAATCCTACCCCTACCCATATAGTACATAGTAGATAATTCATGTTACTCAGTACTTAAATGTATAATTACACTGTAAAAAGGACCCTTTAAAAGTAAGTGTAACCTAAACATCCAGTTACCTTAGTTCAAAGTCAATGCAAAATATTAGAAATGCACTCATACTTTAAATAATTATCTTAATTCAGATCTAATTGGCAGACAGCCCTGTGTGTATGCAGTGACATGTGACACAATTACCACTACATCTGTTGCAGGGAAATATACCCTCGCACACTGTCCTGGGATGATGTATTGTGCGATTACAGAATCCTGTTGAATAATTGATAGGGCAGCGGCCAGGTCACTCGACAGTGGATGGAACTGGAGATCAGTCCGTTTCTGAGGAAACAGTGCACGCGATGGCGAGTTGCCTCCAGTATGACTTTGGTGACCCACCGATTACTGCCCTAACCTAGCGGTTTAACCGGCCTGCTAATTACCGTGGCATTTGGGTTCGCCGTTGTTATCACATCCCTGCGACCATTAGTCTGGAGGGGCATGTCTGAAATGACTTCTTTAATTTCATCATCTCGCTCACTTCTCCATGACCTCCTCCGTTACATGGCCTCTCCTCGTCCTCCGTCAACCCTCCACGGCCTCCGTCAGCCCTCCACCACCTCCTCTGGAGAAACGATGAATAATACATCAGGCTTTACATCACCGGTTGTAAGGCGACAATGTTAGCATGTCAAGGCGCGGCATTCGATCTGCTCTTCCAATGACAAGATGGAATATGTCGGCCAGTATTGGTTTTCAGCTGGCACGGCTGAAATATTGATGAGGGCTGAGGCAGTTTTTCCACTGTGGTTAAGCTAGTCACCAGCCACTTCACCCTTTCCCCATCACTTGATACAGCCTGGCCGATCCTAGGCCACAGCCTGGCTACCGTCAACGAGAGGGAGCGAGAAAAGAGACATTTTCCATCTGCTGTGAAATTAGAGCAGCTCATTATAGCAAGAGTGTTCTATGAGCGTGTGTGTGGGTGTATCCAACACTTCATTGCGTGAGAAGGTGACAATGGGAGGGACGTTTCCCTCAAGTCCACACCTGGTTTTTGGTGTTCGCGTTGGATCAATGATCAATGGCTTGGATCGGCGTTCGGTGTAACTCAAACGGCACTACAAGGGATTGCTAAAACCCATCTCGGTGGAGCAGATGACTCAATCCAGCACTTCCTGAATAAACCATGACTCCAAACGTGCATCAATAATGCAGAGAGCTACTGTAACACATACAGCCGTTCGAGTGTAAGGGTACAACTGTTGGATCTAACGTTTATCAAGTTTTCGCAGACCTAGTTTAGTTCCAGGTTACACTAATATCCTGAATGAAATGCAGACAGTAAGTAGGGCATGCTGTGTTTTTTTCCTCCTCTTCGTGTCCTCATCATCATTTAGAGTGGGTATCTGTCTTTGAGCCAGTTCAGGTCATTTCTCGCTGCTCTCCCCTGAGTCGCTTTATTTCCATTCCTCTTCTCAGTCTCCAGCATTTAATGCAAGCAGAACACTGGTTGCATCTACATTACATTCATTGTGTACGATGAGCCAAAAAGTCCTCTCAAGTGTATTTATAAATGTTTTTGTTATGTAGGAGAGCCTGGGGCAAGTTGTCACTCTATTTACTCGAGTTAGTGTCTCTCAGTGGAGATTTATTTTTGAATGTCAACTTGACAATTCTTGGCTCCAAAAAGCTGCTGAGCATTTCGACTTTTAATTCCCAAGAAAAATATATGGTTTATTGAACACATTTGCTGGGCATGTTCTAACAATTAGAACCATCTATTAAACAACCTTTGTGAAATACAATAAGTGAAATATTCAAAAAACAACAACAAAACAATTGTTTGGTTTACATATATTGTTATTAACTGTGTAAAATGAGAAAACTCACTCTAGCCTGACATTTGTATAAATTTTATTTTAGAGGACGAATTTCACAAAAATAGTGAATTTTATTTTTGATTTTTATTTTATTTTTTACATAATTTCAGTTTTCCCAATTTATAATTGCCAAGAACAGCTTTCCTGTAGACCTACTGTATATTATGTTATTATACATATGGTCTATCTCTCTCTCTCTCTCTCTCTCTCTCTCTCTCTCTCTCTCTATCGATCTATCTATCAATCTATCTATCTATCTATCGATCAATCTAATATTGTTGCTGCAAACCAGCACAAGCTGGATATATTTATGAATGTCACAGATGCTGCTTACTTAAATTGACTGTGCTTAAAGCTGTCTATTTTGTTTGTTAGATGCAGCTTTTGTTTGGTCTCTCTGAGGCCGACTCTATGAAGCACAAATCAAGCCTGGCGCGTGAATTAACAGGTTGTCCTTGTAGAATAAATTCTCCCCAGCACTCGCACAGAATAAAATGCCTTACTGATCTTCTAATATGTCTACTCTCGCACACCATGGAATTAACTTCCCTCAGCCAGGCCCCTTGATTGATTTCAAGGCCTTTCTGTAGAACAAAGTGCTTTCAGTCCCTTGTAAGGAATGTGTTCCAACATATTTGTAGTCATATTTCATATTCCACTATTGGATAGGAATGGTAACATTGTAGGATGAATGTCTTTTTTTTCTGTGCCATTGTTATGCCTACATTCTCAAGGCAGAAAGACACTGCCATATCTCAAGTGACACAAGAAAATAGCAACCTTATTTATATTTACATTTTGCTTACTAAATTTTATTTTATTTTATTCCTTTACAGGAAATGTACATGTAACATGCAGTTTTCTGGCTGCAAGTAAGTTTGACCCAGAAAAAGTGCCCTCTTGAACCATAAAATGTTTACAGTGCAGTAACATTACATTGAAAAGCAAATAAAAATGTCAGTATCAACTCGCCTGTTGGATTGCATTTCAGGAAAAGTGGTTTTATTTTATTTTTTACAATGGAAAAATCATTTGATTACAGGTGCTGGCTCAAGACCTAACCTTTAATCTGTTGTAGTCTGCTGTCTTTCAGCATACAAGGTCTAAACCTCAATTAAAGTTTAGCTTGTGTGACTTAATCATTCCCCAATGGAAAATGAATGGTGTTTAAACCAAGTTCACAAGCAGAGACCTGTGGCACAATTCCTGTACGCAGTTCTCCAAAACTGTACGTGCTAAATCTATTACTTAATCATAACAAAAATCAATGTTTTAACACTTAATTGGCAGAAAACTCCATGTTTCTTTGAAATCTGTACATCTTATGGCATTTTGCACTGTTAAGTTTTCAACCACAAGTGGAAATAAGTGTGCTTCTGGAAAGTTGTGCTTTACGTGCATGAGAAGGTGTCACACGAGGAGAAACAACCGTTGCCCTCGACTTTGTGTCTTGCATAAATGAGTGGTTTATGATTGTGGTGGCTATAATATGATATCTCTGCATGATGTGGTGGCACTTCAACTGTTGCACATTTTCTTTAATGTTAATGAACTGTTGTGATAGATAATTGACATTGAACATTGTTTAAGTGATGCTGAAGATGCAGGAATGCATTTCTGCAGTATATATATATATATATATATATATATATACACACATACATATATATACATACACACACACACACACACACATATATTATTATTATATATATATTCTTTTTTATGTTGTGATATATTGATAAAACAACAGAAAAACTATCAGTTCTCACTTCTTAAACATCTGTCAGCTGCACTATTTTAGAAATATTTTCTGGTCTGTAAAATTGGTTGTGATGTTTACACATCTCTTTTCCCTGAGGATAGTGGTAATTATTTCCTTTTCCAATCTTGCTCTCTCTGCACTTGACATCTTTATAACATCTGTGTCATGCTGGAAAAACAATAGACTTGAGAATTGTTATTAGAATGGCTGAGAGATTGTGTGTGTGTGTGTGTGTGTGTGTGTGTGTGTGTCTGCTGTATACTGTTGAGGGAATGTTAATATTGTTTCGTGTGCAGTAATAGAGTTACTCTATTACTGCAGAAAACGCATTCTTTTTTTTAGTGTGATACTATTTAATTTTATTGATGAAATATATTTATTTTTTCTGAAAATCTGAAACCCATATGTCATAACTGCACAGATTCATACCAAGATTGCCATTAGGTAATAATTTATCTTAAAGGGTTAGTTAAACCAAAAATGAAAATGATGTTATTAATTACTCACCCTGATGTCGTTCCAAACCCGAGAGACCTTCGTTCATCGCCGGAACACAAATTAAGATGTTTTGTTTGAATCTGAGAGCTCTCAGACCCTCCATAGACAGCAACACAACTGAAATGTTCCCAGGTCCAGAAACATAGCGAGGAGATTGGTAAAATAGTCCATGTAACATCAGGGGTTCGACCGTAATTTTACGAAGCCAAGATAATAGTTTCTGTGCAAAGATAACAAATAGAATAATTTTATTCCGCATTTTCGTCTCTCTTGTTTTTATTGTGGACATACGTTCACGACAGTACATAACTTAAGCGCATGATGAAGGCATACGTTGAGGGTATGTAGAATTTTTAAGAAGAAATTATTATTTTCATAATTAAATTAATCAAAAGTGATAGAGATCACACATGTATGTTCAACATTTCAAGCACAAAAAATGTAATGTTTTTATCAAATTCTCCTGCTGGTTATGGAAGCTGTTACAGTGTTAAGGCTTGTATCAGCAACTTAGACCATAGCTTAAATGATTTCTATTCTGCTATAAATGTGAGAGCTTGGTCTACAGGGGGTTGTGTGTGTCTATGTGTATGTAAGAAAGAGTGAGAGAGAGCTAGTCCCATAGTGTCTGCTTGCTATTATAGTCATTAGCTGAGACGGCAGTTAGATCATGCTCACTAAGTAAATTCTGCCTTTGGTGCCAATTATAATAAACCATCCGCATCTGTCACAGAGGGAGGACGCTTCTTGGAATGATGTGGAATTCAAATTAAATGGCCGGCTGATCCCACGGGATGTGAGGGTGTAGAGAGGGAGAGGAAGAGAGTTGGATAAGCGGGTATCTATGTTCACACCTACAGGATTTGTCTGTATCATAGACAGAAGAATATATGACGGGGTGTGTGCAATGTACAAAATTAACACCTGCTAATCATTAAATACGAGTAAATACAATGTCATGTGGTGCGACTCTATATTGTCATGTGGTGCTGTCATGTGATGTGATGTGATATTTTTGATCCTGATATTTTTGTAGAGAAATTTAAATAATTTTTTTGCCAACATATTAAACCAACCAGTGTTCTTTTATTGTTATTAATATACTATTGTAATATTCAATAATATTTCAAATTAGTTATTTCAATTAGATATTTTGTAATTGTAGTTTAAGTTTTAGCAATTGTGTTTTTATTAGATGTTTTCATATTTCTATCTAGCAATTAATTTTTTCAGTTTTAGTCATTTTAGCACTTCAACATAAACTGATTTCAGTTTAAAGGGAACATTCTAATTTCGGTCATTTTTAAATAATGGGTGAGAACCAGAAAGGCGTTTTTACTTTACAAACTTTACAAACTTTTACCATAGTTTGATCTGACTCTGTGAACTGATTTCAATTGTTTATAGTAAAACTGTGTACACTCATGGATGACAGTACTTTTTCCAGTAGAAAGAGCTCATTAAGAGCTTTCATTTGATATATATCTCCATATCCGCCCTTCTGGTTCTCACCCCTCAATTTTGCCTGTATTAAGCGTGAGAAACAAAACTACAATGGGTGATCCATAACACCACATGTCATTATTATGGCAGGTGTTGTTACCCATCACCCATTATGATTTTAATCACCTATGGACAGTCTGTGTGTGATAGTACAAGTGACACAAATACATGTACTTGCCTCTGTTGTGTAAAATAAAAATAAAGTTTAATGACGGGAATTATTTTCTCAATTCCCTCGCCATTGGCAGGTGCGGTAAAAAGTTACTTTGGGACTTAGTACAAAAATGGCAGCAAATATTGTTTTAGCGTACTAGTGTTAACTTCCATTCCACTGTGGGCCGGCTTTGGTTTTGGCCTCCACTCAACCAAGCCAGTCAAGAAGCCACAGTCTGCATGGGCTCAATGCCACGGAAAAGCATAAACCTTACTCTAACATGTTGTTGTGATGCTCCATGCCAATGCTACTGGTGATGATGTCATTGCCCTCGATCTCTCATTTTGTGCAGATTCTCTCCAGCGAGGAGAAATCGCTAATGGCAGACACTTGGGTCGGGACTGGTTTTGTTCCATTTGAGGAGATTATTCAAAGTTGGGTTCACGGACTGAAACGCACCCCCGCATTTCCATGCATATTATTGGAGTCGTGATTGAATTCGTCCACTGAACTGATTTTAGTCCCGCTGTGCAGAGAGGAGATAGTACACTGCGCTTGCCACTTGCCTGAAGTTTCCAGCTATTTTTAGAGAGGGTGAATTGTATGTGTTGTGTTCCTATATGGAACACTGTGCAGCATGATGGGTAAATTTATTCACTCTCTCTGGAAGGAATGACAGCACAATATCTCCATCGTGTAAAGCCTCCTTATTTAGAGGCTGCCTGCCAATCAAAGAGCTATAGCTGTATGGATGTGATCGTGTGTGTGTGTGTGTGTGTGCGTGTGCGTGTGCGTGTGCGTGTGCGTACTTTAGGGCAGATTTGTACACAAATTTGCGAACTGAATTTGACACAACCTCCTTTAAGGGGTAAATTTCTACTTAATAAAAATTAAGTAAATAGTTTTACTTCATTTATTTATTGTTTTTAAAAAATGTAAAACTGTACAGAAAGTTTTCTGTTAGGGTGTGGGTTAAGGTTAGGTTAGAATATCTATAACTAGCAGTATATAAAGATGTATACTTAAAAAAATTAAATCAGTAAAACTAGACAAATTTTACAATTATTATTTGTTAAATTTTTCCAGTATTTATTAATCTAGATTATATATATATATATATATATATATAATTGCAAGTTTGATACATAATGTATCCAATTCTCATAAATCAAACCTTATTGTAAGTGTTTTCAGAAAATCTGTAATTTTCAAGACATAATCCTGTAAAAGTTAATATTGTGTAAAGGCACCACAAATTTGGTGCCTTTAGTGTAAATTATCATAGTATATTTTTTATATTATACAAATATGATAAAATAAGTAATGAAATAAGCATTAAAATAAGTGCTTGTTGTGTTTTGTCACCTTTGTCACTCTGGTGTGTGTGTGTGTGTGTGTGGTGTGTGTGTGTGTGTGTGTGTGTGTGTGTGTGTGTGTGTGTGTGTGTGTGTGTGTGTGTGTGTGTGTGTGTGTGTGTGTGTGTGTGTGTGTGTGTGTGTGTGTGTGTGTGTGTGTGTGTGTGTGTGTGTGTGTGTGTGTGTGTGTGTGCGCTTTGGGGCAAATTTACGATCTGAATTTGACAACCTCCTTGTTTATATTATGCGCATCTATAATAAAGTATATATTTTAGAAATTACATTTTCTGTGAAGTTGCTTTGCAACGATTGTATATCGTAAAAAGCGCTATACAAATAATCTCGAATTGAATTGAATAAGTAATGATAGTGCTTGTCTTGTTTTTTCACCTTCCTGCTTGATACTAATCACAACGGAAAGTGTTCGCGCATCATTCTGTTTCTATGGTTACCTCCTCAGGGAGATGCAACTTCTGTTTGTGAGCATTGCAATATATGTACTTCTAAGACCCCATACCCCATCCCTGTAATATGCACCCTGTGCATGTGTGAGAGACAGAGAGAGGGTGATTGAGTTTGTGTGATAGTTTGCAGAAGTGTGCTTGTGTCGTGTGTGTGCGCATGTCTGCTGCGGTTTGTCTTTGACCTGATTGCTGAAGTGAATTGTCAGACTGGGCCATTGGCTCTTCTAGCACTCTCTGGCACCCACCTACTTTTCCAACTCTACTTCAGTCAGCTGGGTCATTCTGACTTTTTCTGCCATAACTCCGATCTGGGACATGGAGCTTTTTGAAGCCTTTGAAAACCTGTGTGATTCTAATCCACCATGCTACAGTTTGATAAATGTTTTGTAAACAATTTTTCCACAATGTTTTCCACAATTCCAACAACATTTTGTTTCAGAAAGTCTTGACTGGTGTGAAGTTTAATGGAATGAAAAACAAAATCTGTGTTCTATTTTTTTTTCGTGTCTCTGTAGGGCCAGAACTCCAACTAAGTGTGTGCATTGGCCCTTTAAATAAACCACAGGCCTGTGTCTAACGGTCTCTAAATAATCCTCAGCTTAAAAAAAATAGGACCCAGCTTCTGGAGAATGAATGAATGAATGAATGAATGAATGAAGGAAAAAAAAAGATGAAGGTGCAAGGTGAAGAATGACGTACATCACAAAATTATTAAAACTTAAACTAAAATTATAAGGAAAACAACTAAAAATATAAAAATAAAAGCTAGTTCAAAATAAGATTACATATTTTATTCAAATATAAATATTACTTAACATTTTTGGATGTGCATGCCTATAGTAAAATAAAGTATACAAATAAAAAAAATTGAAGGACTAAAATTACTAAAACTAAAATAGTATTAAATTAAATATAAAAATGACAAGCGCATCATAAAATTATTACAACAAAAATTATAAGGAACGCAACTAAAAATATAAAAATAAAAACAAGTTTAAAGATTTACAACTACAGCATTTTGTAGATTAGATTTGTTTATTTATTTATTTTATGTTATTTATGTTTTTTAGATATATGTTTTTGTTGATCATCTTTATTTTGAATTATAATTGTTTCCTGATACTTTGCATGTTTTGTAACCCCAAATGTTTGTAATACAATTTTGTAATGTTGCAAGTTTGAGTAGTGTGCAGGTTATATAATTTTTTTTCAAATTTACATAAATAATACTAATAACACTAGTCAAAAAGCAAAAAGAACCACAAATGTGGCCAAAGTATTTGATCATGAAGATGTACAATAGCTTTGTGTGAGGGATAAAAAGGAAATAATGGTTCAAGTGTTAAGCTATATTCAGAATACAGTGAACTAGTCATATTACTCTTTTTGTTAGTGTGTGTGCTTTTTAATTCTTGCCCTTTTTGAAGCTTGACATCCCATAGTCACTTTAAACTGTGATAAAAATTTAGGCCGAACTCTTCCTTTTAGTTGAGCTAGTGTGCTGCATATAAACCTAAATAAAGCCGGCATTTGCATTTCTCCGAATCGCAATCTCTGAAGTGTGGCTCGGTCTGTGTGATCCGTGTGTAATTTGCACATCACACATGTAGTTGCATCACAGACTGCGGCGGAAGAGGAAAGATCACATTAGGCCATGGCATGATGTCATTGTTGCTGCTGATGCCCCCGGCTTTGCCTAGAAAACATGATGGATGTAGCGGAGAGTTCTGGCGTAATCCTGTGACATGTGTTTTTGGAGGCATGCGTGCTTCTCTGTAATCCCAGTGTGTTTGTAATCCTCTGTGTGTGTATACTGCTTCGGTCCATTTGTATTCCACCTCTAAAAAACTCTGCTTCGTTTAGGTGCTTGTTCCTGTATTTTACACTCTCTCTCTCTCTCTCTCTCTCTCTCTCCCTCTGTCTTTTTTCTCCTTCCTCCATGCAGGTGTGACTGCTTTTCCCAGGGGTCCGTGAGCTGTCACGCTGTGAAGAGTAAAAAGCTCTCCCTTTCACTTGTGGAAAATTGATACAATCCTGCTGTGAATTGCTCCCATCCTTGTGAAGATTGCTTCAGACGATCAGAGATTTCTCTGAATGTAGAGGGAGCTGTGTGCATCTGTTTTCCCCCTCATTGTTTTGCAATCAGTTCACTATCTCTCCTTGTCAATGTCAGCATGAGCTGCTCTTGTGAGTGATGTAGTGTGTCAAGAGTTTCGAATGATCTTAAAGGGCCTCATGTACTGTTTTCTGTTCGGCCACTCATTTTTTCTCATGCATGGCTGCATATGTCATGTGCCGCTGCGCTGTGTAATTGTCCGTGCAGCTTCACAGCTCACACATGTTGTATCTGTCATGTAAGAGGGATGATTGCTTAGAAAGCTAAAACAGGACGAGATCTGTGAGAGATTAAGGGTGAGATAGCTGCGAAACCCTTTTATCATAATTTAGTATACAATAGTACTGTATGAATAATGCATGTTTGTTTACTGGAATGCCATGTTTTGGTTTTTATTAGTATTTTGTTAGCGCATTATTTTAGGTAATATTGTGGTGTTTAAGGCTGTAAAAGTCCAAAATGAAACAAAAAATATTTGTTGTTTATTATTATTAATATTATTATTATTAAATGTAAAATGATAAATACTGTTGATGTAAAATTAATCAAAAGTTCATTTTTATTAATATCTTATATGTGCATTATTTTGGATAATTGCAATGTTTTATGTTGTAAAAGTTAAAAAAATATATTATTTTATTTCAACTTTATTTCCAGACTCAAGGTCCATTAGCAAAATACAGACAATGCAAACCAAAACGGTACACATTAAAAAAGACAGTTATGCCAATACTTCCTCATAGAGGACTGATATCGCACTTCAGTAAGCCTAGGATTTGTCAACATTATATTATTATGTGAATTTTCCAGCTAACAAATACATTTAAACATCACATTTTTTATTAAAGCAGGGAATGATCATACTCTTGCCTCACAAAATAAATCACTTGCACTGTACCATCTTGGTTTTTTTCTTGTTTTTTTATTATTAGTAGTATTACTAAATTATTGCACCACTCAGAAACTAAATCTATTTCTGTTTTACGATGTTTGTTTCTATCTTCGGCAGTTCCCCTGGTTTTCTGGCTTTGCCATTCTTTCGACTGCTCTGCGGTGTCTGTGTGTAGTAATGATGGAACATTCTGACTTCCTTGTGGTTGTAAGCAGGTTTTTTTCTGTGTGAAAACCATGCAGTGGTAAAAACATGATGTCATTGTTTAAATGTTTGCCTGCATGTGTTTGGAGGAATGGCAGAAATGCAGTGATGTCACCGCAGGTCTCGTGTGCGTGACCCCTGTCTGTCTCCACTTATGTGTGCATGCGTGTGTAAGAGAGGGAGTTTAAAATGATGACGTAGCGTAATCTGAAATACAGGGAATTGCAGCTGTGTGCAGAGTAAAGCAGGCTTAAGTTATGTCATCCGCTCTGCTCTGGTCTGCTCTCCTGTGATGATGCCACAAGCACACACCGCTCTGCTCTGGACTGAACAGCACCAGAGGACAGTGTGTTAGTGGGGGGTGGGGAGAAGAAGGTCATGTATGATCATGCATTTATGATATTACGTTTTTTCTTTAATTGCTAATGTGACCTTGTCACACCACCGACTGAACTAAATTAAGCATTGCTTGGTAATTGGTTGACCTAAATTGGTATTATCTAATTGTGTACTTAAATGTAACAGCTGACAGCTATTCATCTTAATTCATAACACCTTTTTATCAAAGTTATCTGACATTATCTAGATTAATTTGTTCTGACACAGTTCTTGTCATATTTTATTACCATTTTCTAGTATTGAGAATAAACTGTGGTACAATGTGAAAAAATGTTGAAGGTGTAATGAAAAATCCAAAATCAGAGAACAAAAAAATGTTTTGACATAAAATGAATAATACAGAATTTTTATTTATTTATTACACATATGGAAAATAAATGTTTCAGATTCTGCATTAGACGAGTCGTGTTTTGCATTCAGGTGCAGGTTTACTGCCTACATACACGATAGCTGAATGTAGCAAGGTTTGATATATAATTTCATGTGCGATTACTCTCTCTCATTTGGAAGTTTGGTCACCAACTTCATGATTGTCATTTTGAATAGTAATGTTTTATGCATTAGATGCTTATGGCTGTGGCATATTTACCCTGCAGGCTCTGTAATGGGGTCAACCACAGTTGCAGTTACGTAATTATTCTTAAACTTGCATGGCTATTTATGGCATATTTCTTCTCTAGGCAATCTGTCTCTCTGATTTATTCATCTCTTCCCAATACACCTGGGGTCATTTATAAAACCGAAAGGAAAAAAAACACCAATATCATTTGACTGGACAACCAGTCCCTGAGATTGATGTCTTGTTCAAAGGGATATTAATGTAACTGCCATAAGAAAACTCATTTCATTCAGCCCGTTAGACTATTATTAATGTCTGTTTATATAAGGAGGGTTTTTTATTTGTTTCAACACCACTGGGCACAGAAAAACAAAATATCTTTGGAGAAAGAGCCTTTTTGTTTCCCATCTGCAGATTATCTTGAGTATTATGAATTATTTATGATTGTTTATGAGTTGATAATTAATCATCTTCATATGAAAAACCAATTCACAACAGCTGGGTTATTTGGACTTGGTTGTTTGACTTCATAAAACAGCAGAAATGCTAGAGTTTTCATTTTTGTAATTGTTTTGCATTCATATTAAGTGCATCATAAATACATTTTATTAGACTACTCAACCTAACATCAAAGTTGTCAGGTTTATTAAAAATGCTGTTGAATTTAGCACCAACTTTCCATTTTTGAACACTAAATAATGTGTATTTGCTTGTATTTACACATCAGACAGTCGAAAGAGTAACATTTGTATTCGTGTGCAGCTAAAGTTAAAAACTCGTTCTGTAGGCTGCATTTCTGTTGATCGTTTTTAGATGCTCTTGTCAAGTTGTGAGCCACTTTAGCTGGCATGATTTACCACAGACACTCACTTGTAATGACAAATCTAGATGGCAGTGATAAGTGCGTCCCTGGACCTCTGTTTGACCCTGTACCGTGCAGTAGGAGAGAGAATCTGTGTAATGGCTTTCTCATCTCTGCCAAAGCAGTTGCCGCCACACACAATCAAACCACCGCTTATTCATATATTTACATGGATGCAGTTCAAGTTTTCAACAGACTCCAAATCAACCTCCCACATTAGCATCAGCGCCAAAGCCACTGGAGTGCACAAACCCGAAAAATGACCGGAGGTTTTATCTCCCCGCAGAATGCTTGGTGACATTTACTAAGGGTTCTGGTCAGATATGGTGAAATGAAGTACACGGTTCACTTCAAGTCCTGCTTGAAGTGTTAAGTGTTACATTGATAGATGGAGTGGAATACAAATCTAACATTATGAGGGGAGTCGCTGTGGTCTGTGTATAGCCAAGCAATCAGACAGTCTCCCAGGACTGACAGGGAACTAACCAAGCTCCTGTGCACTTATTGGGCATTTATTCAGAAAGGACTATTAATACGATTGGGTAAAACACACAGTATGTTTAGACAAAAGTATGATGTGTGTGAATTTTGGGATGTTATTTGTGGATGGAAATGATTTTTGACATATGTATTCAAATATTTATGAATTTGCTTTGAAAGTAGTTTTGCTGTGATATGAGCAAAATTGCCAAATTTTGTCCAAATAGCCATTATATGTGAAGTGAAATAAAATAAAACATGGCATATCATTTAAACAAAATAACACACAGAGACTGAAGTAGTGTCATGGTTAACTAAAACAAAAAAAAAATTGTTAATTAATATAAATCTGAAATAAAATATAAATATTAAATGAAAAACTTAAACGGTAACTGAAATAAAATAGGTTTAGTACTAAGATTAGTAAAACTGATTCATTAAAAAAATTAATTACATCTAAATAGAAATATAGCAGCTGAAAATACAAAATGAATCAAGGCTGAAAATATAAAAATAAAAACGAATTAAAAATATTAAATTAATGAATATTATCGTATTTATTTGTTGTTATTATAATAGTAATAGTAGTACATAATTATTAAATCTAACCGAGAATGATAGCTACAAAGATTACTATGATGATAATTATATCAATGTCCACACCAACACACAATATTGTTTTGTTTATTGGTTGCGTAGACGTTTTGTCAACTACCGCTTTAAATGCTTAAGTGGGGTGGATTCTGATTGGCTGTCAATCTTTTTATTTTTCATTAGCTGAAAAAAAATCATTTAAAAAACTGATTCCAAAGTTTATTCTCTGTGTTTTTATCTTTATTGCTGTGATGTGAACTTACATATTCTCAGCAAATTACAATGATAATTAAAACTTTATAATTATCCTTTGTCATTGTCTTTGGTGTGAATGTGCCTTAAATGATTTCTATATTACCAGTAAAATCATTGCAAGTATATTGTGAATTTCCAATATTCAGTCACCCTGCCATATGCAATGGTTTCTTGTGGTTTTAACACAGCATGAGAAAATGACTGTAATGAAGTTGGTAAATACGGGAAGAAGGAGGCGGGAACCGGCGAACATTTAACAACTTTAATAACAAAATAAACAAATACAAATGAAAAGCGGCAGCCCCTCACGGATGACTGCCGCACACAAAACACAAACTAAAAATCCAGGCCTGGTCCTCTCTCGTCTTCCACTGTTGTCACTCCTCCTTTTATTCCTTCCGGAGCTCCTCCGTGGGACTCGAGACCGGTGAGTGGCGCAGGTGTCGTTCATTATCATTCACTCCACCGGCCTCGCTCCGTTCCCACGGCTCTCGGCCCCGCCCCACTCGTCACATACCCCCATCGCCCCTCGCAGGCCGGGGGGTACTCACGAGACTGCGCTCTACTCCCCCCCTCCCCCCTCTCCCGGGGGGAGCCCGTTAGGGCGGCCGCGGCGTGCCTGGGGGTAAGGACAGATGAGGCGAGAGAAAGGAGACGGAAGGATGAGGAGTGACAGCGTCGAGAGAGGGGAGAGAGGAAAAAAATAAAAATCTCGGTCCGGTTCCCGGACACACTGCCGCTCGGTCCTCAACCAACTGAGCGGCTCACTCGCGGTGCCATGCGATGGTACTGGACCTCTCTGGTGGACGGCCCGATGCTCCTCCGCCTCCTGGCGGCCGGCGGTGGCTCCTCCGGTCGAGGGCAGCCGGCAGCGAGTCCCCCGTTCCCTGCTCCTCCCCAAACATGGCGGATGGCAGCAGGCTTCGGCCTCCAGGCGAACGGGGCGACTCCTCCGCTCCCTCTCGGACGACAGCCACCCCTCCTCGACCCAGGAGCACGGCAGCGAGTCTTCCGTCCCACCTGTTCTTCTTTTGCTCCAGCACCACCGCTTCGGGCAGCCACTGGCGGTCTCCGCTACTTCCTGCTGCCCGATCTCCTCAGCACCGCGATCCCACTCAGCAGTGAGGGCTCTCTGACAGCGCGTCCCTCCTTCCTCCCGGGCTTCGGCACCAATGTAATGAAGTAGATAGATACGGGAAGAAGGAGGCGGGAACCGGCGAACATTTAACATATTTAATAACAAATAAATAAACAAACAAACAAACAAATGAAATGCGGCAGCCCCTCACGGCCGACTGCCGCACACAAAACACAAACTAAAACTCCAGGCCTGGTCCTCTCTCGTCTTCCACTGTTGTCACTCCTCCTTTTATTCCTTCCGGAGCTCCTCCGTGGGACTCGAGACCGGTGAGTGGTGCAGGTGTTGTTCATTATCATTCACTCCACCGGCCTCGCTCCGTTCCCACGGCTCTCGGCCCCGCCCCACTCGTCACAATGACCCTAGAGGTGTTTTCCAAAATATAAAACAGTCTTCTGACTTGTTTCCTTCATAAAGCAAATCTATTGTCAAATCTGTTTAATGTCAATGAGAAAACAGTTAGCACCTAGACAAAGAGAGAGAAGAGGAACATTGCTCACAGTATTTTTTGTGACCTTTGGCCTTCAAACCTAGTATGTCAAGCTGTGGCCTGTACTGCTGTGAATGATAAGCCTGTTGGTAAATGTCAGTCAAGAGACTCTGACAGCCGACATGTCACTGCAGTGTCACCTCACGTTACTCCCCATGTCACATCATCCACGTTCATCAGTTTGCTTTGTACTGCAAACTCATTTTGTAATAAGTATTTAACCTTATTTTAATATGTCTTAATATCTTACTAAATCTATATCTGTATTCTGATTATTTTACTTTTAAAGTCATTTACATTTAAGTTGTACACATTTGAAGTTGTACATTTTCTTGATATATGTTCATCATTTTGATTTGAGATGGATGGATGGGTGGATGGATAGATAGATGTAGAAGGATAGATAGATAGATGTAGATGGATGGATGGATGGATATAGATGTGGATGGATGGATGGATGGATGGATGGATGGATGGATATAGATGTGGATGGATGGATGGATATAGATGTAGATGGATAGATAGATAGATAGATAGATAGATAGATAGATGTAGATGGATGGATAGAACGCATGTTCTAAAAGCTGTGTGATGTGATTTTTTTTTTTTTTTTTTTTTTTAATGAAAAATCATTATAGTGCTTTTTATTTTAGGCCTACATATTCTGTTTAGTGAACAAGTGCCACTTATGTCTCCATTCTGTGTTTTGGTTCTCAAACATTTTTACAGGGTCATAACGATTTTGCACAGTAGGCAGATGCAAAAGCGCCCAGCGTCCTGTAATAATCTGACTTGACTGGACAGTTGTCTCTCATTACTTTCCTCAAGAATGGCTCGATGGTCAATAACAGCATCATTTCACCCTGTAAACCATAATCAGTCCAGTCCCAACTGATTCTGCAACATTCCTCTTCAACACAGTTCACATGGACGGTCATGTGGATTATGCTGGATGATTTACTCATTAGCTCAGGTGTATTTACAGTAGCTGACCTGGGCTTCAGTGTGTGTGTGTGTGTGTGTGTGTTTGTACATAGCATAATTGGCATAAGTTATTTATACCATGCAGTGGGTACACCGTACAGACTGAGGGCTGATCAAGCCATTAGCCAATCAATTATTTACGCCATTTTGGAACACCCTAATTCATCCTTTTTTTGCAAAATGCCATGGCAACACAACAGGAAGAGACAGTCCTATTGCAGGGGCTTTTCTTGAAGAGAGGAAAGTGCATTTCAACCCAGGATCATCTTTTTCTGGTGAAGTCCAGAGGCTCTCAACTGGTTATATTCTTTAACAAGGATTCATTAAATGGATCAAAAATGACTGTAAAATGACTTTTACATCGCTAGAAAAAATTATATATATATATATATATATATATATATATATATATATATATGTATGTATGTATGTATGTTTTTGTTCTTTCTATTCATTAAAAACATGAAAAGGTATCAGTATTTCAGAAATGAGCAAGTAATTAATTATAATTATAATTAATTCATTATAATTAATCAGTAAACCGTTTTCATTGCCGATAATCATAATAAATGTTTCTTGAGCACTATATAATATTAGCATGTTAAAATGATTTCTGAAGGATCATGTGACACTGAAGACTGGAGTTATGATGCGAAAAATTCAACATTGCAGACATAAATTACATTTTTCAATATATTCAAATAGACAACAATTATTTAAAATTGGAATAATGTTTCTCAATATTGCTGTTTTTACTGTATTTTTGATCGAATAAATGTTGCCTCCTGGAGACTTCTTTAGAATACATAAAAAAATATATATATATATGCAGAAAAATACTAATTATTTTGAAATTATTATTAATTTTAATACCTGTATTCAAGTTGTTCGTTGTGTGAAATGCGTTTAAAAAAAGTCATAGGTTCAAATATGAGCATCATCATTTCTAAACCACATTTGATTAGATATTGATTAGACGAGAAATAAAATCATCCCTCTTGTATTCATTTTAAAGCAATTTACTCGTTTGTTAATGTGCATTTGTGTATGGAGGTGCTACTCTAATGCAAATGCAGTTCTAATTTTATTAAAAGAAACCTGGAAAACAATTAATTTCCAATTAAGTGACAGCCAGTTACAAATACCCATTCCAACATGATGATTGCATATTCAGTGCGAGCGCGCACTCATGTTTATGAGCGAACGTGTGAAATCTGCCGTCTTTCAGTCCATCACAGAAACACCTACATAGAGCAAACTGTGCCTCAAAACATGCACACATCATGAAACATCATTTATGCACTACAAAAGCTAGGGTGGGTTTCCATGAAAGAAATACCATGTTAGCCACAAGAAAAAGCGATGAAGAGTATTGTTACAGCAGAATTGATTGACAGGCCGAGTGTGCCGCTCTGACATCAAACCCCCAAGTGACAATGCCAAACTGCAAAACATTTTTCCCAGCATGCTTTGCATAGACTTTAAGGGCTTGGCTTTACAGGTGCCCCGCTGTTGGCATTAGCACATTATCTCTGAGGAGTTACCATTGACATGCATTAGTAAAACAGATCAACAAATATTTTAAAATACTAAAGGCTAACTCTAGTAATTTAACCTGTCATGCATGCATAGATTTCTCTCTAAACATCCTCAAAGAGCTTTAAAAATTGCATGTAGATGATTGAAAACTCCTTCAGGAGTGACTCATAAAGCCTTGAAAGCTCATAGCCTCCTTTCGAGTCCACATACGCACCAATCTGACGTCATGTCTCCATGGCTCAGTGTGTCAGGTGAAATGGGAGCTGCTCCGTCGGAACACTTTGGTTGTTGTTTGCTGTACGTTCACACGTGATGCCGCCTCAGATGGTGTTTGGAAAGACACACGGTCACACTCCGTGGAGATGTTAGAGACACTGTAAACCTTGCCAGCGTATTTGCTTACTTATGAAAGAGGATCCGCACACACCATATTACATGTTTCACCCAATCAGAAGCTGTAGAGGTTTCATTATGTTCCATACACTTTAGAAACTGAAGATATTGGACACTGAATCTGATAGGGCGACACAGGATACGGCCTGAATAAATGCATACATTTTCTAAAGAAATGTAACAGGCTATATACTATAAAGTGTTCTGCGTGGATTTTAGCATGTTGCAATGCTATTTATTTAACAAATATTATGTATAATAAATAATAAGTAGAAATAAATAACGTATTACAAATTCTAATACAGTACATCTTTCTATATATATATATATATATATATATATATATATAAAAAACCTGAAGTGTATTTTTGTTAAGGATTTTCCAATACAGGATTTACAATTTATCATTTTATTTAAACTTTTTCCTCTAAATAAAAAAAAAAAATCTTTGAATTTAACAATATTCTTCTCATAATTTATTGAGTTTATTCTCAACGTTTTATCTCGACTATTTGTCTCGCAATTTAACGACTTTCTTCCTCATAATTTAATGAGTTTATTCTCAAACATTTTATTTCGACTTTTGTTCTCGAAATTTAAGGAGTTTTTTCTCAAAACATAACAACTTTATTCTTGAAATTTGATGAGTTTAATCTCAACATTTTATCTCGACTTTTTTCTTGAAATTGAACGACTTTAATCTCGAGATGGTTTTATTTTTTTATTCTTGCTTGGACCTAATCCTCTTCTGTAGTAAGGAGTTCAATCAAACATTCATGTTATATTTTGGTTGCATTTTTGACTCAATTATATTTTTTATTACTCCCATCAAAAGAGCTAGAAAAGTTTAAAACGAATGATTTAAAAAATGTCATGTGATGTAACCAAATAAAAAAGTAAGAACTTTTTTTACACGTTGAATATGAGTGTCATTCATACTCTTTTTTCAGATTTCTTCTTAGATATCATGAATTATTCAATAAAATATAATTACTTGCACCACTTGACATTTTGTAATCTGAGCTAACCATGTCATCATAAAAAGGTCAAATTATCTGATATTTTAAGTAATGGGGGTCTGCAGGCATCATCTCCATCATATAATATATTAAGACAACTTATTTTCGAAGAAAAAATAAAGAAACATTACACATTTACATCAAATAAATATTCACTCAATGTCCTCTTAACAATAATTTCAACCATTTCTCTTAATAAATCAGGACACTTAGAAATATGTATTCACGTGATTCCATGTGTAAATTGCATTTCAATGTATTTTTGAATAGGACAAATAGTGTCACGCCATTGACCCAATTACATGTCTGTGTTTGTGTGAAAGAATTAAAGAAAGAGCAAAAGCTGCTGGTGTTTGCTAGAAGTCAAGCAGTGATGCCTCACCTCTAATCCCTCTAAATATAGGCACACCTATGACATCATCTCAGTCTCTCTCTCTCTCCCTCCCTCCTTCTTGCATGCGTAAAGGCGCATTATCTTATCTCCTCAGTGATGTATCCTCAGGGATTCATCTTTTGAAGTGATGCAATAGCACAGGGATTTAATAGTCTACTAGTCACAGTGCTATCAGTGCCCGCCGTGCAGGGACACGGTGTTAGTTATTAGCTACTGACTGCACAAACAAACCTCATCTTTTTACTCTTTGCTTATTTATTTATTTGTTTGTTTCTCAGCGAGGGTTCTGATTTGGTAAATTGGTACCGGAAAAAAGACGGGGTGGGGGTTATTTCCCATGAGTTATGGCATTAGGCTCTACTGGAGTTAAAGACGGCGTGTTGAAGACCTTGGCCGAGAATACAAAAAACGTGTTAATAGAATGTCATTAAATAGGCCATAAACCTTTCAAAACAAGTGTATAATAAGCTATTACACAATAGCGCAGGACTTGTTAGTTTTACCAGATGGAACTGTTTTTCATTATAGGCCTTAGGTGGTGCTTCCAGTATACAGGGCCAGGCTTCTGCTAATTTGAGACATGGTTAGAAACGTTTTGAGCGGAATATATTGGGAGTAAGTGCAGCCGCTCATAAAAACCTCCCAACTACTGTATCAGCAGCACACGCCTCACGGTCTGCTGGAGAGAAAGAGGAAGAGGGAACAACAAAAGGAGAAGTTTTACATGTAGAAATAGGAAATGCTTCCAAATGTTGTATTTTTTTTACAGTTTTATTTTGTCATGCAATGTGCAGTGTTTTTGCATATTTACAAAAATTAGTAGACAACTTTTTTTTTTATCCCAGATGCAAACCAGTATTAACATGCGGTATTTTTACAGTAGTTCACCCAAATAACTCAGGCCATCCAAGATGTAAATGAGTTAGTTTCTTCATCAGAACAGATTTTGAGAATTTGAATGGGTGCAGTCAGAATGACCAAACAGCTAATAACCTCACAATAATCCACAAATAAATCCTCATGACTCCAGTCCACCATCTTGTGAAGTGAAAAGCTTTGTTTGTAAGAAACTAATCCATTATTAAAACTGCTTCCTAATAAAATATGAGTCCTCTATCTATAATTATTCATAATCCATAATAATGAATGCATTATATGGATTATAGACTCATTTTGTCCAGAAGCGACGGTTTAAAATTAAAATGCATTTGGATTTGTTAATGATGGATTTAATGCTGAGTTGTGTGGATTACTTGTTTGGTCTCTCGTTCTGACGGCACCCATTCACTGCAGAGGATCCAATGATGGGATTCTGAATTTCTCCAAATTAGTTCTGAAGAAGAAACAAACTCAGTATATTTTCAGAAAATGTACATTTTTGAGCAAACTGTTCCTTTAAGGCTGTCATTTTAATAATAATTTAGTTAATTTAGTGTATAAAATAAACTGATAAACATGTAATTATACCCTATATTAGTCAAAATAAAACATATAGTAGGGTGTTTCCTTTTAACTAATATAGGGCATAATTAAATGTGCTATTTAAAAAAAAGAGTTCATCTTTATTTTCTTATATTGCTTTAAATCTTGACATGACCGCTTAAAAGTGTGGCGCAAGCCAAGGTACTGAAAAATGCCGAGATGCAACACAATGACCAAACACATGTGCTGTATTTAGAATAACAATTCAAACTAAAATATGATGTTGATATCATGTTTGCGTTTGCCAAATTGACAAACACGATTGCAAAATGGATTTCTGTGGGCTGCATATGCCTGTAATATAGGCTTATGATCAATTATAACACGCTAAACAATATATTGACTTTTATAGACACTTTTTGTTATGTCTATTAATGCTTTCATCAGCAACAGCAATGTAGTGTGTTACATTAGCTTCATGTGAGAGCTAGAAACTGGCAGGAGCTGAATAATGACACTATTTCTATTGTATTCAGCTGGTTTACAGCAGAATTCGGGTTTGTCTTATATTTGATGAAGTTAGAGTTACTGATTGTTACTTCCCTGTTTAATACTGTAAAGCTGCTTTGAAACTTTTTGCTTGTATTAAGCACTGTATTTATTGATTTGTATTATATGACATTCCCTCTGATCCAAATGTGTCACACATGCATTGATTTCACATATCCGTGTGGTTTCTTATTAATGAAATGGCATTGTGTTTTACAGCTGAAATCTGAAGTAGAATCTGAAATGTAGCTTTTCCTGTCTCCAGCGCTGACACGGGCTATTCTCTTTTTCCTTCAGACGCACACACGTTTCACACTCTTTCTTTTTGTCTCCGAGTGCTCCATCCGCCTGTCTCATTGCCTCAGGATTCAATACCTTTCAGCTCTCCCTTTGGATCATTCCACACCTTCCTCCTCTCGGCAGCACTGTTCTCCAGGAATGTTACATCAACATCGCCATGGCAACGGCTGCCTGAGCAGGAGTCCTGTGAATTGAACACAGTGATGATATCAGGCATCCACTGTTCCCAGGTCAGGGACATGCCACTCACCTGTACAGCCGAAATCAATGTACCCAGTGTTGGGGAAAGTTACTTCTGAAAGTAATGCATTATAATATTGCCTTACTCCCTAAAAAAGTAACTAATTATGTTACTTGGTTACTTTTTATTGCACTATATTACTTGTGAGATTCACTGATTAGTCATTTCTGGCAAATAAATATTTTCATGTTATGGCTGATTATTAAACTTGATATTATTTAGTCTAAAAAATTATTGAGAAACCGAGAGCTTTCTGACACTGCATAGACAGCAACACAACTGACACATTCAAGGCCAAGAAAGTTAGTAAGGACATTGTTAAAATAATCCATGTGACATCAGTGGTTCAACCGTAATGTTATGAAGAATACTTTTTGTGCACAAAGAAAACAAAAATAACCTCTTTATTCCACAATTGGTTTCTCTTTTGTGTCAGTCGATGCATCTTCATAAGAGTATCACGTTGCATGCGTTTGATGCTTGTTTGCAATTGTTGAATGAAGTTATTTTTGTTTTCTTCACACACAAAAAGTGTTCTCGTAGCTTCATAACATTACGGTTGAATGATGCCACATTTCCTTACTACCTTTATGGGCCTTGGACGTTGTAGTTGCTTTGCTGTCTGTGAGTCAGAAAGCTCTATTATAATAGAAAGTATTTATTTTAAATTGCAATAATATTTCACAAGGTTACTGTTTTACTGTAAACCTTTGAACAGCAGTGTGTATTGTCATGTCCACTTCAGTATTTAGAGCTTTATGTATCCAGTTATATCCACAGTCCCACAAGCATTTTATAATATTTTCAAGGCCATCCTTACATATTTCTTTGTGAATGTGTCTACATTACATCTTGACTTTGCCTACTTGATTGTTTTTGAGAAAGTTGTGTGTTAAGACACAGAAAAAATAGTTAATTTCACCATAAATGTGATCAAGTCCTTGCAAGGATCTGGCTTGCATTCACACTTTTTAAAATATAATTTAATGAGTACAATTCCCATGCAGTCTCGCTGGCTCTCTCAGATCAGCTTTTTGACTCTTGTTGACACTGACACATGGCTTTGACAGCTATCTGTGATCTTTACTCATCAGTGGCTCTAAATCTCATACTAATGCATGCAAATGTGCACTAGGATTCATATCTTGCATAGCATGTAAACCCATTGTGAATTTAGAGCGGTGTATTGAGAAATATAGTATTACATCATTAAAGTAGTCTTACACAGCTTTTCACTTCACATCAATACATTAATTGATGCACTGGAGTTGTGTGTATTATTGTGATGTTTTTATCAGCTGTTTGGACTCCCATTCACTGCAGAGGATCCATTGGTGAGCAAAGGATGCAATGCTACATTTCTCCAAATCTATTCCGATGAAGAAACAAACTCATCTACATCTTGTATAGCCTCAAATTTAGTGCATTTTCTGCAAATGTTTGTTTGTGGCTGAACTATTGCTTTAATGCAGCACAAAATGCTGTGTAGGCAACTTGTCTGGTTCTACTTTATGCAGATGACAGTTATTAACTCAAATGTGTATTTTGGACACTAGTGTTAGTTATAATCAGCCCTAAAGGGTTTGTCGTTTGTTGGTTTTCTGGGTGTGCCCTGTCTATTTTGGGAGGGTCAACACACACATTTTCACATAGACTGCCAATCAGTCATTTACATATCACCAATAATCATGTTTGTCATTTCAAACGCCCACACACAGCTCTTCTCTTTCTTCACAGCAGGTGCACGCATGTACACTCACATGCACACAGGTGGTATATGTCGCCTGTCTGCCATGCTGGGTTTGAGATGACTGTTGCCATTCATGCCCTGCATTGACTCCTCTCGCCCTGAGGACTGGTGTTTATTAATATCTCTGACGCCGTATGTTTTCAGTTTGAGGGCTTGTTTAATTTTAATGAGCCTCAGGCATGTGTCTCTTAGTTATTTATAAAATGTTTTTTTGCTCACGGGCATCACAAACAGCACCAAATCCCATATCGCTTTTCCTTTTTTCTCTCTCTCCCTCCTTCATCTGCTTTTAAAGAGGCAGGAGATGGAGCATCCTAGCTTGTAGTTTTTGTTTATTCTTGATGAAGAGGTTATTAATTATTCAAATCAGCTAATATTCCTACAAATCATAGACAACCAAAGCCAAACAAGTAAGTGTTTATCAAGCCAATTTGCAATGCCAAAAATTGTTTTCTTAATGAGTAATGTTTCAATATTTAAACGCTTTAAAAAAAGATACCTTTACTTGATGTAAAATTGCATACGCTAAGATGTCTTTCAGTAAAATCTAAGAAAGAAAAGTAATATAAATAGTTTTCTCTTGTTTTAAGAATAAAACAAATGATAGTTAGTGAGATTCAAGCTATAAACAAGAAAAAAAGGCAAAACATACTTAATTCAACATTTATTCTCTTACAAATCTTATTATAAACAATTCTGCAGAAGGAATTATTTGTATTTATATTTATTTTTAGTAAATTCATCTAATAGAAAATGACACGAAACACATTGTGAAATATTACTAAGTGAATAAAATAGGGATTACAAGGGTAAGAAGAAAAATAGGTCATTCCAAAGATGTGACAATCATTTCAAGGATTATAGACTCGTGGCAAAGTAACTGGACGGTGAACCCACGATTTTATTCGAACATTCCACTCTGCTCTGTTTTATGTTTCCTGGACACTGTTGATCATGCACTACAGTGATGAATTATGTGTGATATTAAAATAATGCCTGTGTGCCCAGAGTAGGTTCTATCTCGCTGTCTGCAGGTCTGTGTGGAGGAGACTGCTCTGTGATAGAATCAAATTCGATTTAGCTCATGATGGTCGAATGGTGGTGTCTGACCCTCAGATACTTCAGATTTAACACTCAAGTCTGTTGGATATTGTGTATTTTGCTGATAATGGCATTTTCTATATATATATATATGAATGACAAGTGTAGGATTGTAGGGATAAACCATGTGATTGATGTGGATATGCCCAGTATGGTGAAAGAACATAATTCAGCTCTGTCGTAAAGACCTTAACTTCTCTGTCAAAGGTCATAAATCAAAAATCTATATCAAATTATGTTTCCCTGGCCGCATAATGATAAATTCTCAATTGGTTTTACATTTTTTTAATGAAATATCTTTTTGACCCAATGCAATACCAAAATTGTTCATCATACAAAGGAAACAGAAAAATCCTTTAAATCAAACGTTTCAAATTATTTATTATGATTATAAAATGATTATCCCCAACAATATGCTAAATTATTAACATATACTTTGAGTTTTGGGTTTTTTAAATGTTCTGGCAACCATAATTGATTATTTTATTATTTATTTTAATATTGTGCCATGAAATGCATGTCAAACAATATGTAAATTAGTTTACATGTAGTTTTAAGTGTTTGGTTTCAAAATATTTTAACAACCATATTTGATCGGGGATGGGGGGGGGGTATTGCATTTTAATATTTATTTTAATAATTGTCAATGAAATGCATGTGCCCAACAATATGCAATTGATTTAACTGAATACAAATATTTAAATAAAACCATTTAATATTAAGAAGTAAACATTTAATTTCAGCTAGCTGCCAAGACAACATTTCTCATTTTCATTTAGTTGATCTTGATCATATTAAAACTGAAATAAAAAAATGACAACTATATAGACATCTAAAAATGTGTTTTAAAAACAAAGAAAAAATACAAAAAGCTAAATTACTAAAACTTCAACAAAAATTAAAGGGAAAACAGAAAATATAAAAATAAAAGCAAATTCAAATTATTAATTAAAAAAAAGCATAATAACACTTCCTTATATACTAAAATAACTCTGAATAGCACAAATCTTTTTGTTTACAGGAACTATAATGTTGCCAACTAACCCCTAACTTTTCAGCAGTTTTGATACTCCATTAGCCCCTCAATGTCCATTTCTGCTGCTCCAGTATACCAGAGTGCAACTGGAGTTTAATTTGAAGCCATTATGCTCAAGGGCATTGGCCTGCCAGTGCGTCGCCTTTCAACAATCGCTTTCATGGGTCATATGTGCAATCACAGAGACCTTGCCCTTGTCATAACCAAACAGATTGATTTAGGATGTGCATGCCTGCCAGGGGAATCATGGGTAATATTGAGAGATTAATTATCGTCGTTCATTAGCAAACTGTCCCTCTACGTCAGCCCTAACTTGCACAGCTATTCCTCTGCTATACGTGTCATGTGACACATAAATTGACCGCAACGTCTCATTTTAGCATGATAGCTGAGAAATGTTGTTTTGGAATTAAATTCGGAAGATAAAAAGGAGCCTTATTCCCTGAGTTGAGCTTTGATGGATGGGGCAGAGGTGGGCAATCTCTTAACACTAAATGGATCTCCAGGATCAATTTCCCAAGGGTGACACAGTTAACTCATCAGTGTATGCAAGTCTCGATTGCATTTCGTGACCGAGATTTGCCACGGGGGAAGCACAGGATGGGAACACGTTCGCTGCGGGACCCCGAGTCAGGGCCATTATTGCAGTACTTGTCAGTTCAAGAGCAACAAGTCAGCATGTTGCGTCTGTGATGCTCTACTGAGGGATCAGTTACTATATATGGTACAATAAAAGAGGAGAGACACACATGCAGCACAGCCACCCCACTGTGCAGACATGCCACTGAGTTGAGCAAACAGGATGCATCCTCCTCTGACCTTTCTCTTAATCTCCCCCCTCCATCTTTGTCTCTCTCCATCGTACCACCCCTCTCTCCTCTCCCAGCTGATCCACTGTGCTGCCGTGTTTGAAGTTGTACATCAGAAGCCTTGAAAGCTTTTCTCATCCTGTATTGTTCATTTATTTATTATTTTGTTTTTCTTTATGCATACACTCCTGCATGTCACCGAAGTGTCGAAACTGCTCTGCGCAAACACATAAACCCTCACGGTCATGCAGGGAAAACAGTCAGGAAAAAAACTGAGATAACTTCTGTAACAAGCTATTTTACCAGCTTGTAGAGTAGTGCTGTCAAAGGATTAATCGTGATTAATCGCATCCAAAAATGAAAGTTTGTATTTACATAATTTATGGGTGCGTACTACATATATTTATTTTGTATGTATAAATAGACACACACATGCATGTAAATATTTAAGAAAAAAATTATAATTTTTATATAAAATATTTATATTTATTTATAATATAAATTATATATAAATGTAACTGTAAATATTTTTAAACATAAATTTTCATGCATGGATGTGATTGCATTTATATAGACATAATGAATAAACAGCTCACACACATCTATTCTGTAAACACAAACTTTTGGATGCGATTAATCGTGATTAATCGTTTGACAACACTATTGTAGAGTATAATGACCAAATGTTACATACCATTTTTCTACGTCAGAGTTGAAGGAAAAATCAAAGACGCTCTCCTAAACTGTGCTTTCTTTCCCGCATATCTAGTGCTTGGAGGTCTGATTCATTCTAATGGATCAGTTCTGGAATGTCTGATTAATTCTAGTGAATCAGTTTATTCTAAATGGTCCTTTCTTTTAATATGTACCATTGTCGAGTTAACTAATTTTAGTGAATTGGTTCATCCTAAATGGCTTGTCCTCTCATCTGCAGATTTGAAACGTGCACAAAGCGATTTTTGAAAAACGATTTTGACTACAGTGTCTGACCGAGTCCCAAACCACTCTTGTAGCCAATCAGCAGTGAGGGGGCGTGTCTTGTACTGATAGAAAGAAGAGAGCGCTCTATTTGAGTGCACAGGACGGATATTAGCAGATCGACTATAGATAGAGAGAGATTACAGATAAAAAAGAGGAAAATATCAGAGAAACAAAACATTAAAAAGAAGGGTTACGATCAGGCAAGAGGTAGGACCCCCGTAAATATCAGAGCAGCTTCCAGCGATGGAGAGAACTCAAGGAGCAGGAAGGGCTCGAAGCAGACGCCAAGGTTGCGTTGTTTCTTTTGATAGGTGAGTAACATAGATTTTGCCTTGTTTCACAGAACTTATCAGTGTTGGCTTTTGCTTGAATATTCTTTTGTGTCATCTTGTCATCATGGTTGTGTATGTAGCCTACCTGTGGATTCAGAGATTTTTTTTAGTTTAACTTTCACTTTCGAGATTTGCGATCGCACGCACTCTGTTTATACTATGGAGCAGCAGTACTCAGCCAGTACAATGGAGAAGGATGAAAGGAAGGACCATTTAGGATAAACTGATTCACTAGAATGAATCACTTTCCAGCTCTACATATACTGACTTTCCAGTGCCAAAATTGTGAGGAAGGATTTTTTTGAATGAACCAGTTGACTACAATGATTCAGACTTCCAGCACGGTATGAGAGCCATTTAGGATGAACTGATTCAGTGGAATGAACTAGAATTTCCATTGCCACATATGAAAGAAAAGGAGTGTTCTGAATAAACTGATTCACTGAAAAGATTCAGACATTCTAGAACTGCATATGAAAGAGAGAGAGCCATTTATGTTGAAACAATTCACTAAAAATAATCAAAATTTCCAATGCCAAATATGAAAGAAAAGAACAGTGTAGAATGAAATTATTCACTAGATTAAATCTAGATTAAACCTAGATTTTTCAAAACTGCATATGAGAGGAAAAGCTATAAAACTAGAATGAATCAGACCTTTTTAAAACTTACTTACAGTATAATAGGAAAAACTGGAATAAACCAATTCACTACAATTAATCAGACGTAATAAGGCCACGCATTAAAGAAAGGACAATTTACAATGAACTGATTCACTAGAATGAATCAGCCTTTCCAATGCTACATACAATATAAGAGGAAGGACCATTTAGGATGAAGCAATTAGCTAAAATGAATTAGCTTCACGATGGCACAAATTAAAAGAAAGGTCCATTTAGGATGAACTGATTCACTAGAATGAATCAGACATTCCATAACTGCATATGGGAGAGAAAGCAATTTAGGATGAACTGATTCACTAGAATGAATCAGACATTCCATAACTGCATATGGGAGAGAAAGCAATTTAGGATGAACTGATTCACTAGAATGAATCAGACATTCCATAACTGCATATGGGAGAGAAAGCAATTTAGGATGAACTGATTCACTAGAATGAATCAGACTTTCAGCTTTATATATGCTGACATTCCAGTGCCAATATTTGAAGGAAGGATTGTTTAGAATGAACCAGTCCACTACAATGATTCAGACTTTCCAGCACTGCATATATGAGAGAAAACCATTTAGGATGAACTGATTCAGTGGAATGAACCAGAATTTCCATTACCACATATGAAAGAAAAGTCTTCTGAATAAACTGATTTACTAAAAAGATTGACTTTCCAGAACTGCATATGAGAACAAGAAAGCCATTTAAGTTAAACAAACAGATTCACAAACATGATTCACCAGTTGAAGTTCCTATACAATATATTAGGTTTTTAAGTCGTTTATGCAAATTATGGTATTTTGTTGTCTTTAGTATAAACATTTGATAGCGTTCCCTAACTGTAATTATTCATTCAAAACCTGTCCTTGTTCTGTCATATGTCTCTAATTAAAATATAAATTATGAGAGAGTGAGAGAAGAGACATACGTCCAAGTATGGTGACCCATACTCTGAATTCGTGCTCTGCAATTAACCCATCCAAAGTGCACACACAGCAGTGAACACACACACACACACTGTGAGCACACACCTGGAGCAGTGGGCAGCCATTTATTCTGCGGTGCCCGGGGAGCAGTTGGGGGTTCAGTGCCTTGCTCAAGGGCATCTCAGTCGTGTTATTGAGGGTGGAGAGAGAGCGCTGTACATTCACTCCCCCCACCTACAATTCCTGCCGGCCCGAGACTTGAACTTGCAACCTTTTGATTACGGGTCTGACTCTCCAACCATTAGGCCATGACTTCCCCAACGTTGATTAGTTACATATTTTTAAATTATAAAAAATCATTGTTTCAATGTAGTTTAGATACCGACTTCTTCAAATTATGATTAGCTTGTAGCTCAGCAAGTTACACTTTCAAAGTAGCTTCCCTAACAATGACTTTAATTATATAGTACAAAGGTGTTACGTTTAAGGGTACTGCTCCAGGGAAAAAAAACTATTGTACCCCAAAAGGCACCATTTTTTCACATTTTATCTAACACTGTACTTCTGAGACTGCACTAATTCTATCTCTGCCATCTGGACAGTTTTTATCCATCTGAAGGAAGTTTGCTGGAGTCATAATTCCAAACGACAATATCATATCATCACCTAAACCAAGACTGTGATAGAGCATTTATTTCGTCCCTACACTACCGACTTGAATACTCCAAGGCCTGCTAACCCCAGCTGTGCTCCAGAATCGCTGGCTGAAATCAATGGGTGTTTTTTTGAGGTGTGACGGTTTTAATTAATTAGATGGAGCCGGTGAAGGGGACGGCAGCCATACCTGCTGGGCTGCAAGGGTCCTGCCGCGTGGATCCATGGCATTCCAAACACCTGTGTCTCTGAAGATAAAATTCACCAGAAACACTTACAATAAGTGTTTTTCCATTGTTTAAATGGAACACCCGGGACACTCATTTCTTTTCACGTAAAAGTAAACATCCTCTCCTGCTCTCTAGACAGATGTACAACACTCCTTGCTGTGTTATCAACATTAGGCAGAGTATCTGGCTACCGGAGCAAATTAAGAGTGGTCCTTGAATTATGGAGATGTGGTCTTGCACTAGTAAGTTTGCAGAGAAATCATCCACACACATCAAGGCCACTCAAGAGCAGTGTTGGGGGTAATGCATTACAAGTAACGTGAGTTACGTAATAATATTACTTTTCTCAAGTAACTAGTAAAGTATCGCATTACTTTTTAATTTACAAGAAAATATCTGAGTTACTTTTTCAAAAAAGTAACGGCAGTTACTTTTTCCCCATTTATTGACTGAGTGCGCTGTGTGAACATGATCTTACTGTAGTTCTAATCTAGACTAAATGTCTACATGCATTAATTCATCCGACTCGCAAAAAAAAAGATTCAGTATTCATCAAAATTAATTAAAAGAGTGAAATGCAAACTCAGAATATGACGCAAACCTGCAATAATTAAGTATGTTAAACAACACAAATATATCAATGTGTTTGATGCTGACCTTTGATCCAGTTCAACCATACTAATAAGCAAAAATTACTTTAGATAAACTAACAATTGTGCTTCGTTGTTTTGTTTTTATTGCTGAAGAGTGTTGAACCTTCTTTTTCTGCGTTCTACTGTACAGACTTAATTTACTTTTCCTTCAGCCTGAGGTTTATTCATTACAATTTTTGGTGTGAAAGGGCTTTTACATTTGCTATAACTAGAACGTATTGTATTAAAAACAAACAATCAAGCCCTGCTCATATTTAAAAAGTAACACGAAAGTAACGCAAAAGTAATGTAATGCATTACTTTCCATAAAAAGTAACTAAGTAACGTAATTAGTTTCTTTTTTAGGGAGTAACGCAATATTATAATGCATTACTTGAAAAAGTAACTTTCCCCAACACTGTTCAAGAGTCTGTTAACTTGAGTGTTCTTCTTCCACTACTCCTTGCCAGGCCCCGGAAAGATGATACAAATATATTTTTATTTCCAAATTAGGGTGGTCATTTCCTTCACTTTATAAATTATAGCTGCCTCCGTTTCCTGTTTTTAGCCTCTTGGGCCTTAGGTTTATTTTTTTGTATTGTCTTTTTTAGTTTTTTTTAAGTTGAGAGGAAATGAGGTAGTGGAGTTTTTCTATCCCACTTCATCCTCAGGTTACTCACCATTCTCATTCATTATTTGTAGACTGTTTTATAATGAATGACCAGATACAATGCACACGGCTGCTGAAGCCACCGTCAGCTCTGCCTCACAGATCTCTGACCCACATAGAGATCCATGCAGCCGGACTGTGGGTTCCAAGTGGGTTGACCTCTGTAATTTAGGGCTCTATACAATCCCAGCCGAGGAATAAGAGCCTTCTCTTATGAAACGATCGCCCATTTTCTGAAAAAAGAAAAATAATATTAATACACTTTGTAACCACAAATGCTCAGCTTGCTCTAGCTCTGCAATGTGTATGCATGTCATTATGCATGATGTAGGTAGAATTACTGGTCTAGTGTTTACAAAGCGAACATTCAAAAAAGTCAAACTAATACGTAATAATATTACTTTTCTCAAGTAACTAGTAAAGTATCGCATTACTTTTTAATTTACAAGAAAATATCTGAGTTACTTTTTCAAAAAAGTAACGGCAGTTACTTTTTCCCCATTTATTGACTGAGTGCGCTGTGTGAACATGATCTTACTGTAGTTCTAATCTAGACTAAATGTCTACATGCATTAATTCATCCGACTCGCAAAAAAAAAGATTCAGTATTCATCAAAATTAATTAAAACAGTGAAATGCAAACTCAGAATATGACGCAAACCTGCAATAATTAAATATGTTAAACAACACAAATGTGTCTAATCTAATTTTATTAACCGATGTGTTTGCTGCTGACCTTTGATGATCCAGTTCAACCATACTAAGCAAAAATTACTTAAGATAAACTAACAATTGTGCTTCATTGTTTTTTTATTGCTGAAGAGTGTTGAATCTTCTCCTGCGTTCTCCTGTACAGACATGAATTACTCTTCCTTCAGCCTGAGGTTAATTCGTCACACTTTTTTGGTGTGAAAGGGCTTTTACATTTGCTATAACTAGAACTTCTTATATTAAAAAGAATCAAGCCCTGCTCATATTTAAAAAGTAACTCAAAAGTATATAATCTGTTGCACCTTCGCATATTACTGTGTGTACATAATAAATAATGTGTACATACGGTGTATAATGTGTATTGATAACTGTAAGTATGTCTAATAGTACACTGTGTGTACTGAGTATATGTATGTGTATGTGTATTTTGCACATTGTCTTCTGTATAAGTCTGTAAGTATGTACTGTGTATGTAAATTGTTTCTGCACTTTCTGGAGCACGCTCTCAAGAATTTCAATGTGCTGTGGTGATGTGACAATAAAATTGATTTGATTTGAAAAGTAACGTAACATATTACTTTTGTATAAAAATTAACTAAGTAACGTAATTAGTTACTTTTTTAGGGAGTAACGCAATATTGTAATACATTACTTTTAAAAGTAACTTTCCCCAACACGCAACAGGATTACGTTATGTGTGACTATGCACATTTCAGAGCTAGAGCAAGATGACCATTTGTGGTCCATTTAAAACCATTTTAAATTTTATTTCAGAAAATGACCTCCAAAAGCTTAATTTTTTTGCGACTGAAGAAATAAATACATGACATGGAGGTGAGTAAATTATCAGGGAATTTTTATATTCTGGAAGTTAACTTATCATTTAAATATTATATTAGGGGAGGTCCTGTGCCATCTGCATATCTTCCTTTGAAATCAATGGGACTATATATTGCAGGTATTATGGACCTCCGTATTTCAAACTATATTCACAACAGATTTTTATGCCTGTTTGTGAATTTTATTTATTAGTATATTCTGGCAATTAAAATTGGGTGGCCAGCCTTCAACCTGGGCGTCTTAGTGCCATCCTGGCCCTTACGTGTCCTCAGTAGCTTGTATCTTGCATACTGTGTTAACTTAAGTGTGACAGCACCATGTGGAGAAAGAACAGGTTTGTCTTCTTTACAACAAACACAGAAAGAACACAGCCATTAAATGCTCCAGATGATTAGCAGCACTCGCCTTCCTTCCAAACTTTTGTCAAGATTTCTGCCCTTATTTAGCCCTTTCTACAAGCCATTTCTGTAGGGAAAGCTCTGGGGAGTGTAGTTTTTGTCGTCTTTACACTAAGTTTGACAGGCTGGAGGTTCTTGTTTGACATGAGGATGTAAACGACCATTGGATTCCAGCTGGCCTGCATCACACAGCCAGACGATCAACAGACCGGGCTCAGACGCTGACACCAGGAGCTAGTTTCAACCTGTGCAGTTTACACTCACCATCGCCATGACCAAGTGGCAACATTACGACTTCTGGGGGTAGTGATGGAATAACGTGTCAGCTGGTACGGTGAAGTACAATTTGTTTCCATCATGTACATAGACGCTGCTACTGGGTTGACCTATTAACATCTGCTTCCAAAATATACAGTTTACCGCTATAAGGCTAATTCACATCACTCGAATCTTTGCAGTGTAAAGATTTTTTTAACATGACCTTTCATTTACACAACTAAAATAAGCTTGACTCTCTGTTTTGTGACTATTTAGACATGAACGGAAATGTGGAAATGAAGTCTCAGGTATTTGCTTTCCGAAAAAGTAAGCAGGTCCAAATAGGCTGGTTTATTTAAAACTTGTTGATTAGTGAGTATTAATGGTACTGACCCATAGTATCTTTTCATTCTGATGTTAAACTAAAAATATTTTCTCCACGTTCGCTGAAATGTGTTTAACCTGGTTTAGGGTTTGGCAGTGACTTTACAAACAGGGATGTGATATATTTCCTTCGCCGTATGGAACAAAGAGTGGCCTGTCTCAATGCTTTTACACCTTCTGTGGGTTTGGCTTGTGAAACATCTGGATACATAGTGAATCATATTCGAAGATAGTTCAAGTATTTTCAGAAGAATCAACTTTTATTTCTATTTTTACATTCTAAGAACCCCTATGGCAATATTGTATTTGTCTATTTTTTTAATTTGCCAAGCATAGATATACAGGTTAGAATTCTAGAAATTAGGATGGTTTCTTACACTTGTAAATGACAGTGATTTCTCACTACATGCTGGCCATGCAAAACAAAAGGGCATTTACAGCAAAACCAGTGGGGCAGGTTTACCAATCACCACTGGCAGCCTCTGTCTGGTGACAGTCAGGTTACTGTAATGATCCTTCCAGTCCGATTTTCCATGCCAAAACATATGATAGCTTCCAACAATAACTGAACACTGCTAAAATGCTATAATTATTTAATACATAGAACCTCAATCTGAGGATGAAAAAACTCACCCTCGCTCTACACTTACTGCACTTGAACGCTGTATACAAATAAAACAGAGAGTTCAAAAGTATGTAAATGTATGCACAGCATATGTAAATAAAGTAACTGAGACAAGGAAACAAAAGCAGAAATAGAAAAGCTAGCAAAAAGAGGGCATTTATAGTGGAAACCATTAAACAGGTTACACACCTGTTTGGCCATGATCGTAGGTTAAATATATGAAGAAGAAAAAAACTATGTCGGCTAATGAAAGTACCTTGGAATGAACATTATTAGGTTTATAACAGTCATTAGATTTACTTATACCCACAGTCTGGGTAGCTCCACCCGCCATGAAATCGTATTGGTCTAAATGTATACTAAATGTTTTGATTGAGTCAGTGATATCACTGACTTTGATTGAGTCAGTGATATGGGTCTACACTGTGTTCTTCATCACAAGACATTATAATGGCACTGTAGAGTGCTGATATGCTGAGGGTTGGTTTGATCATGGTGTAAATTCAGAGAGGGAATCATTCAAGCTCCAGTTGATTGTATTCTCTCCTTTGTAGCAGAATGATTGATCCTTTCTTCACTTCATTCTGAACTCTGACATGCCCATGAGATCATAACCATTACACATCAAGAAGAAAGAAGCTATAACAATATGCCTTTTGTTGCACGCTACCAAGATTCAAATCTGAATTTCTGAGGAAGAATGAATCTCTTTTCAAACTAGGCCATCGTTTTGTTCCACTAGTAGTCACTTCTCCTGTTCCAGTGGTCAGAGGTAGGAAAATGTCAGCTCTTAAAATGGTTGTAGTCTAGTTTTAGCACTGCACCATTTTTTACTTCACTTTCCACATTGTCCCTGCTCTGTTTATGGGTTAACCACACGCTCACTCATTCATTCAGCACAGCACAGATGCTGCTGTAGGCATCGTGCGGCCTGGGTGCATGTGAAGCATATGGGTGCCAAAACACTTGGGTTAAGTCAGAGAGTGCTAAAAATATGTTGATTTCAATAGGAAGGTGTGAATCACAATTTTGAGATTAAGAAAGAAATGCTCCCTCATACAAATAAATTGAGAGAATTAAAACTTTTTCTGCAAAATGCTAATAAAGCTGCAATAACATTTCCATGTACGAAATGCAGTCTTTCCAATAGGAATCCATGCAATAAGGTGAAAGATTGTCCTACTCCTTTTTCTCATCAGGTTCAAGTTGGTCACATAATGTACTGGGCTGCATTGACATATTAAAGAGAAAGCAGAATTTTTACCAAAATTTTGAAACATTGTTATTTCAGAGTGGGTGTGGCTACCTGTCACAATGGTACAGAAATAGAAACCAAATGCATGTATACATTTGTGTGTATATATATATATATATATTATATATATATAAGTATGTCACAGAAGTTAGTCACATTTTAGAAAAGATATAATAAAATATTTACAAAAATGTGAGTGGTGTACTCACTTCTGTGAGATACTGTATATATATTCATCTAAAATCTATGCAATGTCTAATTTAAGTGGATCTCACCCTCTTTTATCGTTTAACATCTTTGTCCTCCTCTCCCATATAATGCTCTTAGGTCAGGACCGTTACCCGTTACAGACGAGGGGGCATGTGCATGTGTGTTTGTGTTACTGGACTTCAGGATGTGAAGGCCCACTGTATTACCCCATTTCCTCTTCCTCTCTTCTCCCTTATGGCTCACATCAGGTATATAGTCCATGGGAAAAGGAAGAGAGTGAGACGAAAGGGCGCTAAGTTCCCATAAGAGCTGTTCCAATTCTCAACAATCCATAACCAGCTTAACCAGCTCAGGTCAGTCTGGGTTTTGCTTTATTGTTATGAGTTTATTAACACTGGAGCAAATGATGGTTGATCGGTCACTTGGTTTGAAGCTAGGCAGACACTTTTCTCTAATAAAACAAGGTGAAAATGACTCAAGTACATCAGTTTCAACCAGTTTGATAATTTGCCACAGGCTCAAATTAACCTACAGGCTCTACATTTTAACAAAAGCACACTGAAAGGCCTTAATATCAGTATATGTTAATAACTCTTCCATAAATGCACTATTTGGCCGTGGTTTGTTGATTTAGAGAATGTGTTTTTGTATTCCAATGGGGTGCTTTTCTATGTACATTTGCACTGGATGGACATCTTTGATCATTACCTCACGTATTTCGGAGTGTTTTGTACATGAAACAACATTTTAAAAAGGTGGCATTCAAATTAACAAAAAAAAAATCAGTTTCAAGACATTTTATTATATTGCGCTGCCATGCACTTCTTGCATTTTTAACAGCAAAAAGTGTGTTCTGCCTGAATGACTTTTGAAAAGAATGCTTTGGGTACAGAAGTTAAGGTAAATTGATGTCATTTGTGGCATAATAGTACCACAAAAATGTTTTGCCTTTTTTTAATGAAAAACGTGGGATGAGTCAAAATTATTTTTGGAGCTGCACATTCTGTCGACTAAGCATAACTTATGCTGAACCCGGAATATTCCACCCTCACTGTAAGTATCCATGGTGGTTCATTGACCTTCTTGAAGAGGCCTTCTGCTTCCATTACACAACATACACAAACACACTCAAACATTGAGTGTAAATATGTCAGATCTTTACATGGAAATGGTTTGGTTTGGAATTGGAGGATGTCGGGTCGCGGGAGGCACTTCTGTAGCCCTCGGAGTGAGGGTTGTCCTCTCACACATATGCACATACCCACTGGGCACTTGAGGTGAATTATTGTCCGCAAGTGGAAACTTGGCCCCCTGGCCCGGCTGCCGGTTCAGTGCTGACTAAGAGCGCTGTCTGTGTTTTTGTCCCCCTGTCTCTCTCACACACACTGTACAGCTGCAGTCTTTCTCCACTGGGCCATTCACCTCTGAGCTCCTGCTGTAAATTCCACTGGAAACTGGAAACACAAACATGCCCCTGCCCATAGCGGACTAACATCTTTCTTGCGGTCTTATTTTTTTATATTATACTTTAACATATCCCATAAGCCCGCCCTGGCAGCCGCTATGCTCATTGACGCATCATCAGACTGCATTATGTGTGTTTTGCGGGATGCACTTTGCATGCGAACGTTATTTCTACCCTCTCATGGAAAATAAGCCAGGACTGTCGCTCTGTCAGAGAGAGAGGAGTTTATTGTTGACTTAATTAAGGAGTCTTGCACCACACAAACCCCATATTCACCCCAATGTAGTATTTCTGAGAAGAGACAATTATTGTAATTACAGCTGTCTGATGACATGTTTGGTATAATGAATGTTTCTCATTAAGTTTCTCTAGCCCCAAACAACCTGTCCCAATAGAAACCCTTGCCTGTTTCACATACTGCAGCAGTAGCAGCGTCTGATAGCAGGAACCCCGTGTTTATAGGATTTAGATTGTTTGAAATTATAATAACGTGTCTTGCCACTAAACATTGCTTTTAGATATGTCTTCTGGTATTTTATTATACAGCGGCCCCGGAAAGTGTTTGACCGCTTATGAATTTCATTGCATTAGATAAATTGTCAAACAGTGGCTTTTTTATTTTTATTTTTTTACAAAGAAATATAGCTTAATAATTATTTTTAAAGCAAATATGACTTTAAAAGATTTGCAAGATTTTAATAACACAGTGAAACAGTAGATATACAGTTCAATATGCTTCCTTTATGCTACAAAGGCAGAATTTAAGGAATCAAAATACAGTAAAAACAGTAATATTGTGAAATATAATAAAAACAAATAATAATTCTTTTTTTTATATATAATTGTATATTTGTTGGTAAAGCTGAATTTTCAACAGCATTACTCCAGTCACATGAACCTTCAGAAATCATTCTAATACGCTGATTTGATGCTCAAGAAACATTTATTATTATCAGTAAATAAGTTGAAAAGAACAGCTTTTTTTTAGTAGCTGTCTTTTGTAACATTAGGGATATATCTTTACAGTCACCTTTAATCAGTTTAATGTTTCCTTGCTGTATACATTAACTTATTTGAAAAAAATCTTCCTAAGCCTAAACCTTTGAAACATAATGTAACTTTCCGTTGTCAGACATTAGTGGAACATGTTCACACCTCATTTGAGGGACATTTTGTGAACTAAATATCACATTCAGACACATGGTTAAATTAAAAAAAAATTACTCTGGTTCTGAGAGAGAAACTCTAAAGTTGTTTATTTGTATATATCATTATGTTTGATATTCTATTATCTATGCAACAAAATGTATATATTTCAAGTTTGGCCAAAGCGTCCACGGACCTTTTCAGGCCACTGTGTGTATATTATTTTAATGCTAAATATAGTCAGACTTCTGTCTTTTCTCTCTGCTTTTTTTTTGTGTGTCCCATCAGAATGAAGGAAGTTCTGTGCTGACATTGTGGAAAAAGCTGTAGTAAGAGCCAGATTGCTGGAGAAGGGAGATTGGTGACCAGAGGAAGTAATAATAGCGTGTGTCCTGGCTGATAGTGTACTGGACCCTCTTGTGTAATGAGCCATTTCCACTGTCCTCTTCTTCCACATTGATTTGAGTCAGCTGACATTCCATGACAGCTCTTTTGTCATCTTCTGCAGACTTTCAGCAGTGACGCTTTTAAGTCTCATGACGGCTTTGTTGCTTGTCCTGAGGAATTTTTCCTGTCAAAGAAGTATTTCTGACCCAAGAATGCTTTGTTGTTCACTCTGAGCCGCTTGTTAAGCAAACATTCTTATATCAGATCTCGATAAGAAGCAAGACTGCCACACACTTCCCTCTTCTGACTTCACAGTATGTGTGGCATAATGTCCAACAAGGTCATACATTAATACTCATGTGGTAGTTTATAAAATTATCTATCTATCTATCTATCTATCTATCTATCTATCTATCTATCTATCTATCTATCTATCTATCTTATATTTCTAAATAAAATATTTATTACATCTTTACTGTACATTTTCTTGTGGTCCTATGTTTATGGACAGTCCAATGTGCATTTTAAATATTAAATCATACCTTGAAATCCTAAACTTTGGCACTGTGTCATCGTATAGTGTACAGTCGCACATATACTGTATGTCTCTGTATAAGATAATATGTTTAAGTAAAAAAGGTGGCTGCACTGGCGCATCCGTGCGCTGCTGGGACATCTGCTCAAGGGCCAGACATCACTGTGTGCCGCCAATGGGAGAGGCTCCAAATAAAAATATCAGAAGTGGAAAGTGGAACAAATAAAAATAGGATTCATGTCCTCTCCACTTCAGAGGTTTTGGAAGCCAGGAAGGAAACTTGTTTGTCAACCTCTTGCGGCTTAGAAAGGGCTTTATGTTACTTTTAGATGAAAATATGATGCAAACCAAAGCAGTTCGGCCTAATAGATAACTCCAGAGATTCCTACAGCAAACATATGCATCACATGATCCATATTTACAAGCTGCTTGCACTAAAACTGAGCAATCAATGTACTCGCTGACACCTCCCTTCCTCACACTATCTGATTGAACATTAGCAAACCTTTGAGCCTTTAACACAAGTTAAAATGACATGGTCTTAAAAAGTTGAAAATATCAAAACCAAGAGCTCAAAGACGGTCTTGTGCAGCGGTGTCCTAGTTAATGATAAAACCCATTAGATGGAAGGATATTGTCAATAGCACCCAGCACAAACGCTGCTGCCTGTTTATCATCAACTGTGTGTTTTTTTCCACAGCAGGTTGAGCAGAGGTCCTTTTGTGATAGTAAAACCAGGAGAGTTCTTGATCTTTGGGTTCCCAGAAAATGATAGCTACTGGATGATGAAGAGTCTCTGTCTATATAAAGGGTCACAACACAAAGATGGTGAGAGCATGAACCTCATCACAGTGGAACAATCTTCCACATAAACAGCAGAATTCCTCGAAGACACAGCACTCACTTGAATACCTGAATCATAACATCTATACTAAGGCAAGTTCTACTATATTTAATTGATATATATATTATAATTAATAGTGGTAGTCTTTTGTATTTTAGGCATTTAAGTATGTAAGAATTTTTTTTATATGCATTTAGCAAACGCTTTTATCTGAAGCGACTTAGACTATACATATTTTCGTCAGTACCTGTTCCCTGGGAATCGAACCCACAACCTTTGCGCTGCTAACACAATGCTCTACCACTGAGCCACAGGAACAGTGTCATTTAATTGTTATTTAGTACGCACACATTGGCATTTTGGCATTCATCCCAAAATGAACGCCTGTAAATGTCAGTAGAAAAGTATCAAAAGAATGAACAGAATAAAGATCGTGGTGTGGCTTCTTCTGAGGCCTTCATAGGGAAACCCACAACACGGTTCCACTTTTGGCATCATCTTTCAAGTACACCACGGTCAACAAATGAAAACAGTGGTTGGCATGACAAAAATGGAGCTGTAAAGAAAGAAACCACAACCAGTACTAGGGGACTTTTCAGCAAAACTTAGATGTCAGGTGTGAGAAAACGGGTAACGTTGTGTTGTTATGAATAATTGGTTTCAATTGAATTTCCAGTAGACTTAACATGTTTGAATAATTGGTTGTATGGTGTATGTTTTCTTATATATAGCGTGAATCCTTACACATTTAATTGTTAGAGCATCCACATGTTCTATAATCAAATTAAAGTGAGGCGGGGCTTTTAAAATTGTTTTACTACAATTTTATTTAGAATAGTTTTTTTTTAGAACAGTTTTTTTTTTTTTATAATAGTATCTTATCAGTACTATTTCATCACATTTGTAAATAGATTAGTTAAGCTGCAAGACTTTCAGCACTCCACCTCAGGAACAGGATATGCCATCTATATCACGATTAAAGGAAGCTGTGGTCTCTCATGCAAAATGATAAATACCATAGTAACATGTAATATTTTTTTTTGTGCATCATCTCTTTAAAATTATTTCTCTTTATTTCAGTTTTTGTTACCTAACCAATGATTTTCATTTCGCCTCTGTCTGGTACAGGTAGTCCCTGACATGAGGACTTTGTATATAATAAAGTTTCAGTAACAGAAACGCTCCGGGCTTGTACTACTGCAATATCTGAAGGAAGATGCCTGGCTGCTAAACTAAGTGCTTCAGTAGACACGAGTTTGATTAAAATGCAGAGAGAAAAATGCTGGTGATGCAAGTTCCCTCCATTAGCATGAGAAAGAAAGAACAGAGGATTGCACAATATTTTTCACAATCTGTCTGGTTATCTATTTCAATGAATGAATGAGCCTCATCCAGATTCAAATAACCAACAGTAATATGTTAACCAACTGACAAATGTTTAATTCATATTCTTGGGAAAGCGCTGCAAAATGCACCAATCCGGTTCAGATCAGCGATCGTAATGAGTTTCTACACACTGCGAATCAAACACAACACCAGAATCTACGAGAGGACGGGCGACGTCATGGAAAAAATGACGTCAGGTTTAATTAGCCGCTGGGGAAGACTCGTCTGTGGCTGGGGGCGGGGCTTACAACGCCGGCTTTCGCTGAAGCGTGTCGTTTATTACGTTAAAATAAACCACGACGCCGAACAAGTAATTGTACACTTAACCTCTCACAGAAACATCTTTATATATTATGTTAATGGTCGCGGACGCTGGGCAGAGGGTACGCCTAGCGTGATAGACATCTCATCGCAGCCAATGAGGATCCTCCTGCATGTCAGCCGCCGTCCTCTTGACGCGCATCACATGTCTCAAGCGACGCGCGGCGGTGGGAGGGATTTCTCTGCAGATTGGAGGAGCTAGATAGACGGCAGAGTGAGTCTGAGGGAGACCGAGAGAGTGAGGGGGATCTCTGAGGTACCGTTCGGAGAGCATTGTGAGTGTAATTTCACCATTTATCGCATGCATGCTCGTGTTACTGCCTCGTTTGAACTGCACCATTTTTTTTTGCTTCCTCCCCACTCACTGTCTACATTCACCGCGCTGTCCGTTAGCTTGCGTTATTATCAGCTAGCCAAATTGGCTAGGCAACTCCTGCTAGTAGGTAGCAGGCAGAGAAAGGGGCAAGAAGGCAACCAGGCTGCTGTGCATTTTTAACCCACACCTGCCTATTGTCACTGCAGGGGAGGGGGTGTGTGGAAAATCAATGGGGTTTTAATGTATCGCACTGTGTTGAGATGCAGGGATGATGTGTAGCGCACGCTGGAAAGTTGCTTTTGACGTGCTTTATGAAGCTTGTGAAATGTGTGCGCGACGCGTCACAGTGAATATTTTAGAAATACTGCTAATAAAATAACGTTATTTCATAATATACTCATTATTTAAGAAAATAATGAATGTGCGCTGGAGGTTAAACATCATTTAAAATTAGCATTTTTTTTGTGTGTAGTTTTTGACATGTTATCCTAGACAGGGTGACCCTAATGTTATTTTAACGGCCGTCACATTTTTTGAAAGCCGCTGATTAATAGGCTCGCGCTGTGACTGTTACAGATCCGTTGGCTGTCATTCGTTTGGTCTTTGCGATAAGAGCATAGTGAAACTAACGCACTGTCTCTAGGGTTTTCTCGGACTCGAAGAGACGGTATATTCTCTTACATTAATGTTTTGGCGTTTATTGACAGTTCGCTATTATGGTATTCTGTCAAACGAGCTAACTTGTTCCGCTAAGCGACCGTCTCTGTCAGTTTAACAGTCGGTGACTTGTGACAGTAGCCGGTATTTTTAATGTTTTAACGTTACCTAAAAGTGAGTGTTTGAGTCGCGTTGGAAAGTTGGAGACCGCTTCAGTTTCGGGTGAGGTAAGATGTTGATCTGGTGTCCTTATCAAGACTAAACAGTAACGTAACGTTACACCATTTTTTGACAGAATGATTTGAGTTGAGACCGCTGAGTTCGCAGGCTAAAGCCAAATGTGAGGGAGCTTCAGCTGTCAAATTGCTTTTCTTGTTCAGTTATCGCATTTCGATGCGCATTTTACAAACGCCGTTTAGACGGCGTTTAAAAAGCTTAATATGTCACTTTGGTCATCGTTTACTCACCATGTTCCAAACCCGCGTGACTTTCTTGTTAAGAGATGTTTGTCAGTGTGACAGCTGCAAACGCCATTCACTTTCATTGTACGTTACTGACTGCCCTCCGTAACGCCGACATTTTGCTAAGAAAGAAACAACATTAGGGTGGGTAAATGATTTTAATTATTTTTGGGTGATCTGTCCCTTTAAGCTGGGCGCGTTCGTGTCAACAGTTGTAGTATACAGTCCTAATTCCTCCTGCCATGTGTGACTCGGCATGGGGACTGGAACAAGCGCTATGCGACACGTCAAATTTGCTAGGATCCTATTTGAAGGAGCAGATGTGAAAAACACAATGTACCCAACCTAATCGGCTGACTTATTTTATCTACTGTCTGCCTAATGTGTTGAGATTGAATATGGCACCTAGAATGTCTAGATAGACCCCGGTGTGCGTTTAAATAACGTGTCAGGTCTGTTGCTCCTTGGCGTACATCATTCACTGCCCTCTTGCATCTTTTGCTCGAGCTATTATAGCTCCTGATAATACCTCGCTGTATGACAGCAATGCGGAATTTGACCTTGAGTCTACAGTGTATATTCAGCTTTATTTAGATAAATGTGTAAGGGTGTATTTGTAAGTAGGTGTACACTGATCTTTGACAGGTGTAGATTCGGGGGTTTATTGAGATGTAAATGTGTTTGTAAGGAACATATGTTGTCATTGTAAAAATCATTCCTCCTAGACAATTTCTCCTAGACAATTTTGGAGTAAATACTGTGTGTGTACAAAATCTTGATCATTGCAACTGCTGAGCGCCAAACTGTCTGTTAAAAGAGACGAGTGTTTTTTTTTATTGCAGGATGGAAATTTTATTTTACTTAAGCAATTTTTTTTAATGATTTACCCCAACATTAAATAAACTAACCTTTGACACAAGTGAGCTTCAGAGGCCTTTGGACTGTTATAGGCACAGGCATGCCCCAGTTGTATATCTATTTGATAAAAAAAACTTGACCTAGATATTAGTACGCAATCAAATATTGAGTTTCTTGAGCTTTATAGTAGAATTGTTATTTTTAGGCACTGTGAGAAGCTTGCATTTAAACGATGGTTATGATTAGTCTTGTCATGCTTATTATTTAGTAGCCTATTTATTATTATTATTATTATTATTATTATATCATAGTGTTATATATTATATATTCCACATTATTTTAGTAGATTGAGATGTTTTTAATATTTTGAATTAGGCTAGTTTTTATATTTTAAATTTTTATTTTGTTACAATTAGTTTTTTTTAAAGTCTTGTCTATATGATTTTGAATAATATTTATTTATTTAGTTATTTTGATACTAGAAGTTAAACTAAATAAAAAATAAAAATTGTAAATAATTAAATTAAGGTTTATATTAATTTTATTTCAGTTAACATTTGTTTTTAATGGTTTTAGTTAACTATATTGACCCTTTATTAATATAATTTAATGTAATGCATTATTATTTTGTAAGATGCATATGCACATGTGAGATTGCTTGTTGGTCTTTAGCATATGTGTTTAAATGTAACACCGTAAACCCAAATTATTTCATTATGGACCATGGCTGTACCTCCAGTAATGTTTTAACAATGGTTTGGTCAAATAAAGTGTGCATGCTTTTGTACAGCGCTTGTAGTTCACGCTGTAATGTTATATTATTTTAATTAAGTAAATGTGAATGTTTTCCATGTTGACTGGAATGGAAAGATGGTAACTTAGCCCCTCTCTCTAGTATTGTTTATGTAAGAGGCCACTGCTTTGGTGTCACATTAATCTGAGGTGACATTCAACCCCTCATAAGCTATTATAAACAGCTAAAAATAGAGTGCTTTGCTATTAAGAACATTTGAATAATGTTGCAATTTAATTACTGTATAGCATCCAGAGATACCTTAATCAGTTATCGATGTCAGAGATAAAATAGGGATCTTGGGGGCAAATGCATTTTCTGTTTGCAATCTAAATGAGGTTTGTAAATAAGAACGGTGCACACATAGTTATTTTCTCAGACCTCCAATGACTGGGGTAAATTAACACCTCCAAGTAGATGAAGTTCAGGCTCTGTTCTCAGAAAAATTCGATTTGCAATCAGATTTATTATTTGTTTTGATGCAATCCATTGGATGCTCTGTAAAAACAGTTAGTGAAATCCTATTTCGCCGCAAAGGAATGTGTGAGCATTACTGTTTGACAGCTGCTTACAGGTGCTGTCTTTAAAAAGTGTGCATCTAAATATAAAACCGATTGTGTTTGGACAGAAACAGAAACTTTAGTCATGTCAGTCATGCACACGCATCCATTCACAAAGTGACATTCAATGAGTTAAGCAAATATAAATTCTGAAGCCTCATCGTGCCCATTATCCCATCATGTTTAATGGTTCGAGTCATCCCTGATTTACTGTGCAGTGTCAGACATGGAGGCAGGGGTCGGAGCAAATGGCTGGCTTGTGTGCTGTGAATGGAAACCATAACAATCAAATTAAATTCCTGTTTTTGAAAATCACTTCTTTAGGTCCCAGTGAGAACGTGAAAGCACTGAGCTTTTAAGTACGTAGCTTTTTGAATGTAGTATTTTCCCCACTGTGCTCATCTAACACAGCAAAATGTATACAAAATTAAGGCCCTATGAAATCTGTTTTATTTTTTCTATTGTTATGTTTTTAGTTTTAACTTCCCTAAATTCAGTTGAATTGTTTAATAGGTTTTAATAATCAAAAATAATATCTAATTAATTTAATTTATAAAAAATATATAATTTAATAAATGATAGCAATGATAGAAGTGTTTTTTTGGATTCATATTTAAATAGCAGCCTTTTTGCGGTTTAATATTCACAGAGGCTGCATCCAAAATCGTGTAAGTAATTAGCGACTGTTTAAAAAAAAAAAGCACGTTCTAAATAGTATGATTATGGTAGCATTAATTGAAATTCCCATCTGCTTCAGGGTTTGACGTGTTGTGTGTTCAGAGATGGTATTCTGCATACCTTGTTTGTAACGAGTGTTTATTTGAGTTACTGTTGTCTTTCTATCATCTCTAACCAGTCTGCCCATTCTCCTCTGACATCAACATTTTTGTCCACACAACTGCCACTCACTGGATAGTGTATCTTTTTCTGACCATTCTCTGTAAACCCTAGAGATGGTTTTGCATGAAAATCCCAGTAGATCAGCAGTTTTTGAAATACTCAGACCAGCCCGTCTGGCACCAACAACCATTCCACGTTTAAAGTCACTTAAATCCCCTTTCTTCCCCATTCTGATGCTCGGTTTAAACTTCAGCAAGTCGTCTTCACCACATCTAGATGTCTAAATGCATTGAGTTGCCGACATGTGATTGGCTGATTAGCAATTTTTGTTACCAAGTAATTGAACAGGTGTACCTAATAAAGTGACCGGTGAGTGTATATTTGTCATGTGACCTACCAGCATCACTGCCATTTACAAATCCTCTCCTGTTGCCTCAAGGGACAAAAAAGTTTCCATTGGATTCACAATCTCGCTGCAAACAGTAGGCCATACGGAGACTTTTTGCCTACTGTTTTATGAGTATATAAAACCATGAATTTGTACATACTATTGTTTTTGCTTGCTATATAGTAGACTAGTATACAATTTTGGATGCAGCAAGACATTAGTTAATTTCATGATTTGTGTGTACAGCCGTACATTTCATTTATTCATCCCAAAAATTCTGTCATACCGTGAATTCCATTTTTATGACTTTTTTGCATCACAGAAATCAAAAGTTCCTAGGAATATGAGGTGTTTTATTTCCCAGCTTGAAGGATACATGTTGTTTAATGGGCTTTTTTCGGAGGTGTTATTCTGGTTCTTCTTGAGGAGTCCTTTGTATGGCTGAGTAGGCGGCCGGACGGCTGCTGTGAGTTGGCAGGATCAGTGTTTGAGAGTATAGTAGAAGTGCCCAGTCGGTGGTGTGAAGTGGCCTTAAGTGCACAGAGCCATGTAGCATGAGTAAGGCATGGCGTCTCTGCATTGTACCCTCCACATAGAAATGGCCTGACCCATTTCAGCAACAGCCAGCAAGGGGGATGGGGAATGGGCAGTCTGAGGCTGCTAAAAATACCCCATTACCGACAGCTCCACTGCAGAGGGATCCCTGGAATAGCTGTCCTTGACTACCATGAAGTTGGCTTGTACAGTATAGGGTCTCCAATTGCCAACCAAAACTGAAAGGGTTTTCCTTGAGGTTTTCTTGCAGCTGCACTTCTACTGCTTTCAAATGCTTTGCATTCTGTCATAGAGGAGCTCTCAGAACACATGCGAACCTGCCTATTTATTCACAGGTGCATATATAAATGTATAGTTTTTGGAGAGGATTGAGTGGTGGCAAAATGCATGAAATTACACTTTATGATAAATGCCCGTTTCTTTGTATGAAACAACATATAATTATATGATGTGATGCTTAAATTAATAGTCTGAAGGCAGGTGAGTGCAATCCACAGGCGCTGGTCCAAAATTGGCCTCTAGATTTGTATAGCAAGGGTTAACATTACTGTTGCTCAACCATACGGTGGTAGCTGTTAGTTTGAAGATCCAATCACAATGATTTTCCACTGTTGTGACATGTGACCTACTCTGCAACCTGAAACTGTCACGGCACAGCAAAGATTTGGCACTTCCCTCATCATCATCGAGCAGTCACTCATAGATGATAACTTGGAGAAAATAAGCTTGCAGGACAGATGTTATTTTGCTTGAAACCTGCATGTGCTCTGTTATTTACAGTCTCATTTCTTTCTGAACGGTCAAAATGAACCATGATGATGAAATGTGTAACACGACTGCTTGAGATGAGTCATGTCAGGAAGTTCAGCTTTAAACCTGACACATTTTAGGATTGGCACAGTTGTTTCTTCAAAAGGGAGGAGCACAGTTATTTGCTTCAGTGTGAAACGGGTGCTTCCCTTTTCACTACCCGTTTTAATAAAAGAGAAAACCGAGCTTGTTGACTTTGATGTTCTTGAAACTTTATTTGCCAATGCTAATGATGTCTTTTGTTATTTATTTTTGGTTGTGCAAAAATCTTTTTGTCGGAGCTTCATAAAAAGGCCCATTCCAGAGTTTCTGCACCTGAGAGAGTAGATTTAACTGAAAGTTTTTCTATTAATTTGACTGCAATGTTCATGACATTGGCTGTGGGAGAAGTTGATTGCCCAGCTGGTAGCCTGTTACAGAGCAGCATGCTGTTTCATGCTCCGCATGTACTGCTGCAAGTAAATAGCCGCTTTTCCACCATTGGGCCAGTGCTTTAAATGGGCCGGGCGGGGCTAATAGCCTTGGACCTGTAGCACCGAGCCCAAAATTACGATGCGTTTCCACCGTCGGGCCATAAGCTCTGCTGCGCTTCACTAAAACCCGCCCTTTACACACCTCTGGAAAGCGGTAAGGACCGATATTTTCACAAAAGAAAGAGGACACGCAGCCTACCCAACTTTCAGTCAAGTCTGTTTCTGTTTATTTGTATTCAAGAATACATCACATTTAAAATCATTTCTATTTTGTAGAAAGTAGAAGAGGGAGCTCCCGAACAAAAACCATTATATTTTATGACATACGCGGAGCTAAAGTCTCGAGACAACACTTATGACAGATAAAATATGTTACTAAATAAATATATATTTACTAGAGATCGACCGATATATCGGTTTACCGATATTTTTCCCAATATTTAAGCATTTTACCATAATCGGTTATCGGTTTTGTAAAAAAAAAAATATCGGTTTTAAAAATTATTATTATTATTATTATTTTTTTTATTCATACATAATTATACAGAGTATAACCAGCAGTGAAATTTTGTTCTCTGCATTTGACCCATCCAAGTGCACACACACCTGGAGCAGTGGACACACACACACACACACACACACACCTGGAGCAGTGGGCACTGTTCACTCAGGAAATGCTCCAGCACAACCACCGCATGTAACTTTATACAAGATTCACTCGTTTGAAACACGCTGAATTATATTAACATTTACTATAGAACCATTATTTCGCCAATAAACATCTAAATAAATACATCTCTATCGAAATTAATGATTTATTATCTCCTCAAGTGATCGCAGTTTGAGTAGTTCTGTGTAAATAGATAAACCGCGCTGTCAGCAGTTTTCATAATTTAGACAAAAACATTTGAATTCTGACAAAACATGCCAGTTGAGAAATGCAATAAAATACGTTTTGTTTGTTATAGCTTATTTCAATATTCCAGAGAATATTATCCAGTGAATTAACATTATCCAGTGAATTATTATTATTCACTCTTTAGCCTATTAAACAGCTTATAAACCTAAAACTGTAGTTTAAAATGAAGTTGATATTTTGTTTGAGTTTTCCCTCTTTTCCTTAGGTTTTAATTAAGCCTGTAAGCGCCTGTGCGTGTTTTACTTTGACTTTAATATCAGCAGCAATTCGGCGTCAAGCAGTGTTTAAAATAAAAATCAGCAAATACTGTGGAACCAAATAAATGAGAAACAAATTATTATTATAATTTGTTTTGTCAGGATATAATTCGTTTATGCTAACATTCAGCCTACAACACAATAGGAAAAAAATGAAGGTTTAGCCTAATAGCTATTTTATTAGTCTTGTCAAAACACTAAATTCATTTAACATCTTGCTGTTAACACAGTGAAAAGTGCAGCAGAGAAAAAATAAATAAATTCGACACAGTCTGTCATTTAAAATGATAGGATAAGCATAATAAAAAAAAGGGGAAAGAGAATTGCACGTCCTTCAAGGACAGCGGAGTAAGAAATCTGGTCGGGACAGCCGCAGCAATGCAGACCTGGACTGCTGTGATGCACGACTCTCGTTCATTCGGTGCGTTGCATTTAGCAGCCGCGTTCAGTTTTAATTTTAGTGTCCTCTATCTGAACGAATGTATTTTTATTACTATAAAAACAATCTAAACGACAGTGCCACGGTGAGCAAGTAATGTAACAGTGTTGCGGCTTAACACCAGTATAACCGTAGTCACGTCTATCGCGGCAAGCCTACTTCACTCTGTTATTTATTTACTTTATAACAGTAAATAAATATCAGTTCTGAATATCGGTTATCGGGTACATAAACGTATAAATATCGGTATCGGTTATAAAAAATCAATATCGGTCGATCACTAATATTTACCCACGCTGCTGTTTCAAAATGAGTTTTAAGCAAAAATTATTTTAAAAGTATTTAATGCTGGTGTTATAGCATAGCTGCTAGTGGTGTAACGATTCATCGATATATCGATACGATGTATGACGATACGATGCCACGCGTAAAATACCGATATCTGTAGTATAAAAAGGCACCTTTATTTAGGCACTGTCCACATTTTCATATAATGTCCGTCTATGCATTACCACCAACGTGTGCATTCTCGTTCAATCTCACGTATCAGGACTCGATATAAGGACTGCCCGAAGGCACGAGGCGAGCATATAAGATGCTCGGGATTGTTGGCGGAACAGTTGAGCGCTGTGTGAGAAGTTTTCCGCGCACACATCTGAAGCACGCGCACACACACATCTGAAGCGCACGAACACAGACAGCCGGGTCATCTCTGGTGAATACTAACTTGAGCTCTCCTCCGCTTTTTTGAGCATGGATGAATAAATTCAGACAAAACTACATCAACATGCATGTTTTGGTTAATATCCTTGTAAACAGTAGGTTAAGAAAAGCATATGTCTTAATGTAAACAGTGGAGAAAAAAGGCATGTGTATCAGTATATTAAATCTGTGCTTTCATTCTTAAAGTGAAAGAAAACTAATAAATATAATGCTTTCAAAGAAAAATACAAGTGCTCACTGCTCCTGACTAAATTTAATTTATACAGTGAAGACTATGCAGTTATTTAAAATTTTATTATTACATTTCTTTAGCGTACCTGAAAATGTATTTTAGACTGAGCTGAAAAACCTGAAAAGCACTGTTTATTGAACTTGTGTCTTTTATTGTATTTTCTGCTATTGCTTGTAATTTGGTTATCTGTAGAAAATATGTTTAGCAATGAGCCCATAGCAGCATTTTTTTATTTATCTTCGTAATATATTTTGGTTGCATTTATGAGTTAATAAAAATATAGATGTTTGTTTAAAATAGGTATATAATATGATTATATCGATCGATATACTCCTGAATCGAATCGTATCGTAGAATTTTGTGAGGTATCGGCAAATATCGTATCGCTGGGTATGCGAATCGATATCGTGACGAACCATCCGATTTACACCCCTAATAGCTGCTAACTTTATGAAATGATCTGGGCCACTGATGCTCTCCAGGCGCAGAGAAACTCTTCGCCTTTGTTCATAACCACACCTCTAGCCCCAGTTGGCCTGCTTTGGCCCAAGGTTTTTGCTGCGCTAAAAAATCCAGGCCGTTGAGACCGAGGAAGCACCGACGAGGCACGATCAAGCCCCGGAAGTGACAGTGGAAACGCGACTGGCACACCCGCTTTTGGCCCGACAGTGGAAACACGGCTAATCAGTCCTGGAGGGCTACTACACTTTTATTTCTGCTTGCAGTGAGAACGCGTTCTTAACAAACCGTCTTCTCATTTTCACAGTTTGAATTTTCGCAAACTCATGCTTTTGACCTCTCTTGTCCTCCTTAAATCCCTGCTGCTGATCTGGTCGGCTCATTCCTTTAAAATTATATTATACTGAAATCTTGTTGGTAAAGGCAAGGATAGCGAATGTGCTGTCAGCCCTTGTAGCTGTTGAAATGGTCCCAAAAAAAACTGTTCACAGTTCAGTGGGGTTAAACTGTGAAGTCTGATAATATATTATTTGGTTTGAGGGCATGGTATTGATATGGAACTTTCTCTTCTGTTTGTGTACATGAAAATATGGAACATCATAGATGAACTTTGTCCAAGCAGTCCAAGGTCTCATGGGGCGTATTTGCACTGTTATTTACACTGTCACTTCAAGTGTAGTCACTGAATTTGTACATTTCTCAGATACTTTTATACAAAACTATTTGAATTGCTTTCAATATACAGTTGATCAGTTTATACATTGTCTGGGAATCAAACTCATGACCTTGGGACACTTATTGCCATTGAGATAACTGGGAAAAATTACCCAAAATAAACCTGAATTAACCTTACATTTTGTAAGGTGCTGTAATTATTAATAAGAATAATGCCATTTTGGAGGTGAAATCTATATATTAACTCTTAATATACTCCTTTCAGTTGTGTTCTATTCCATAAGTTTCCAGATTCAAAGCATTTTCATGTTACTTAAAAAAGCCACATATAATGTTGGGAAAAAGGCTTTTTAGTCTCTCACAAAGTTAAGATGGCAGGTCAGTTCCCACGCTAGTTCTCAAAAAAGCCCACATAGTTCGGCCTGTAAAACTGGGTAGCATGACACCTTGAAACTCAGCCAGTGAGTTTATTCTTACTACTCCAGGACCGGTGGAGAGTTTTCTAAACTTAAGATGTCTGTTGATGTTTTATATTGGAGTCAACATGCATATCGGTGTACATTTGGGTTTTGCATTTGTAAATACACATTCAGCAATAATAACATTATTTGTTTTATTATTATTAATAAAGCATTCCTTTCTTCTTTTGTAGGTCTCCTTGGGCTGATTGTGTGAGATTTCATTCACAATGAAAGCAACGCCACAGGCTGAGGGGAATGGATTGTGAACTATCCCAGTCCTGCTACCTGCAGTCGGGCATCCTCCTCCTCCTCCTCCTCCTACTCTGAAGGACGTCAGTTGTTTATGGGAACTACTGGCATTGGTCTCCTGAGGATATAGCTCTCCATTTGGGACGCCATATTTCCACCCTTGCTGAGACGAGGTGTAGCCAGGAGACATGGCTAACAACTCATACAGCGGGGTGAAGAACTCTGTGGCCGAGCCCAATCACGATGGAGAGTTTGGCTGCTCGCTTAAAGAGCTGCGCTCATCTCATGGAACTGCGAGGGGCTGAAGGATTACACAAAATCCAGGAAACTTATGGGGACGTTAATGTACTTTGCAGCAGACTGAAAACATCGCCCATAGATGGTACATAATCATTATCTTGCACTTGCTTTGCAGAAATCGTAATGCAGTTCCAGGAGGTAAAGTGTAGGACGCACCGACTCTTTGGATGGTTTTAATCAGCATAGATGTGTCTTATTCTAAACATATAGCTGTTAGCAGTAGCGAGTGGGTCAGTTACACTTGAATGGCTTCTTGCTGCATTTTCGTGCATCTGCAGTCTATTTAGAGGAATCCTGCTGCTGTCCCATTGCTGCTGCTCTGGCAACACATGGACAGTGTGTTGATATCTTAGACAATTGAGACCTAGATCTGTTTTCCTTACTAACAGGTTAGACTGCATAGAGAATATCCTAAATATAAGCTGTGAGTATTGTCGGTGTGTCTTGGTTCATGAACTTATTCCTCTCAGAGTCAGAGTGCAGAGTCAGTGTGCAGCCCACAGCTTCAGCTCCAGTGGTTTATTACCTCTCTATAGACATTAGGTTTAATCGCTGGCCTGACCTTGATTGAACTCTTGGGGTAAGGGATTTTCAGTTTGATCCCAGATTAAAACGGCACCATGTCCATAGCAGTTCTCTACAGGCTCTTTGAAATGCATTTCTCTCGTGCGTGAACACGCAAGGTCTACAGACCAATATTTAATTGTGTCTGCTGGGGGACTCTGGCCAGTTTTTCCATGATAATACTTCACCTATCTATTTAAAATGCAGGCTTGATCAGCACTAATGTGTGTTTGGTCTTGAAAGTCAAAATGTTGCACACATTCTTGATGGAGAGCTCCTAAGGGACCTGCCATCTCCAGTATTCGTGTCTTGACCCTTAATTAGTTTTGCTTCTGCACTGAAGAAAATGTGAAAAAGGGTGCTTGCTAGGATGTTCTGGTTGGTTACTATCCCAAGTTTGTGATATTTTGGTAGATGGGGCTCAGGTTCCTCTCTCACTCTAAAGGCCCATTCACACCAAGAACGATAACTATAAAGATACTAGCATCCACACCAGTGGACAATATCATCTGTTTATTCCAAGCACATGATCGTCTGCTGCTTTAAATTCTCGAGCTCCTTATACCAAGATGGATTCTGATTGGATGTCAATTAGGGCTGTGCTATAACCACAAAATATTTCTGTATGAATAGGGCTGCAACAAGCGATTATTTTGATAATCGATTAATCTAACCATTATTAGAATGATTAATCGACTAAGCGCCAATTAATTCCCTGGTTAATTGACTGATTATTCAGCTTTTTCCATTTTAAATGTTGAGGTATGCATATTCTAACAAATATATAACTGTAATTACTTCACGTTTTGAAAGTCATATTATGTAATTACAATTCATTTATGCAAATATATATATTTGACATGATAGATGACCGACAGAGAAACTTTCATTCACTATGTAATTAGCTATATGAAAAAGTAACTGAATGACATCATTCTGACTAAGATCTCATTTTGTAAGTCATATGGATAAAAAACTAAATAAAGTTAAGACACATCATTTTGGATAAAATATTTTATTCACAAAATAATCTCTTAAAATATATATTTTTATTTTTTCCCATTAATAAAAATATGCTAGCTCCACACTGGAGAGCTGCTTTATAACAGAAAATCAAGTTGTAATTCTAACTGAAAGTGACACTGACTCTGGTTTTTAATGTTTAATACTGTAAAGCTGCTTGAATTAAGGCTATCTATTGCATAAAGTGTTATATAAATAAACGTGACGTGACCAGACTTTACTGCAGAGCTCGTCCAAACATCCACACCTCTGTAATCATTTTAACTGCTGCTTTCACACCGCTGTCAGTTTTTGTTGTTTATATCGTTATTGAGAGGAAAGCGCATAGCATATATTTACATATTTCATCCAAACACCACTCAGCATTTACAGGTTCGTTCGGCTGGGTTTGAAGCTCTGTATTCTCTTGAATTGCATCCAGGAGAGCTGAATTAGTCTTGCGCTACAGCGCCACACTGTTCAAACCGTAATATTGTTGGCTCTTGCATTAGGTCATATGAGATCAAACGACTTCTCGACAACAAAAATATTTGTCGATAATGTCGACTAATCGTTGCAGACCTAATGAATAATAATAGTGATGATTGCATTAGCGTTAATGTTGCTCCTAGGTCTTAAACTTATCTGACACTTGGCATCATGAATAATGTTTGGCAGTAGGGCTGTGCGATATGACGATATATATATATCGGATGGACAAAATAAAAAGTCTATCGTTTCATATTGTTCTATCGTTTATTTCGTGGTGTTGCAAAATACATTGTTTACGTAATACCTTTTCATAATTTGAGTGACTGCGATCTTTATACGCCGCCCATCACGGACGGGGCGTGAAGGGGAGACAGAACGAGCAGCCAGGACACAACGAGGAGCTCGTTCCTAAACGAGGGACTACATCTGTAGCATGATCATGCGTTTTTAATCACTGCAGTTGAACAATTGAACAATTACATAAACACACTTAAATGCGTCAGAATCCCCGTCTTTGCAAGTATCCTCAAACACTGCAATTTAGGTCTTAAGAGAGAGAAAACGGCAGAAAGAGAAAACACATATGTAACAGTAACTTAGCTATATTGGATCCGGACTTCGGTCTTAAAGGGGAAGCGTTCCAATATTCATTCATTTTAATCATAGCACACTGCTAGAAAATCTCTCACTGCTCTTGACTAAATCACTTTTGTAACTTTTTAATGAGAATAAATAATAATGATATATTTATAATATGTATAGAATCTATACATAATACACGTGTTAATTATTAGGGATGGGCATTTTAAGCAAAAGTAATATTCGATAATCGCTGGGTATTATTCGATTACTATTCGAAAATCGCACCCCTCCCGCGCATGCACCCGCCCATCCACGCGCGCACACACACACGCACACACACAGAGAGAGAGGGGGAGAGAGACCATCCAGGCTTTCAATCTGTATGATAACAAACTGTTTAATTAATTAGAGAATAGTCTATCTTAACCCAAGAAAATTAATGGTTGTAAAGTATGAGTGCTGAAACATATTAATATAACATAACCGAAGGATGGCATTTATTAACACAACAGTCCGTCGATTATCAACTGCTCATAAGGCTAGACATTTGTATTTTAAAAATGAGCATGAACATTCATATTATTAAAAAGAAAATCTTAAATCTGATTAATGCATCAATGAATAATAGGCGTCAAACATATTGCGCGCTAAACAGAATATCATTCTTAAAACATATTTCGCGCTAAAACATATTGTGAACCGCCTGAATGACGGCACTTATTATGTGAACATTCATTATAACGTCTGTCTTCATAACAATAACCTATTTCATATAAACAAATATATTAAATGAACATTGTTCACAATTAGTTCGAGGAACTTTGAATTGAACTAGGGATCGAATATAGATGCCTGCAGCTTCTCAGAATTCTCCGCCTGAGTCTGAGCCCGTCTCTCTCTCTCTCTCTCTCTCTTTCTGTCTCTCTCTCTCTCTCTCTCTCTCTAGCTGAGCCATTTGAATAGTTCAGTTTAGGTTTTTAATAGCAAATTGGTCATTATTTTGTTTCCTTTCTTTATTAATTTAATTTAGAAATATGATTGGCACATCTTATTTTTGTTAAATTCAAGTTTTTTTTTTTTTAAATACCAAGCAAGTTTGATCAGTTTATCCTTCTCAAATAAATAACTAAATAAATAACGTCATAATATTTTAAGAATAAAGTCAAAATTACGATCATAAAATCATGTTACATTGCCTGAAGTTAAAGTGAAAATTACACCTGTATCTGCCAAAAAAATAATAATAAGTGTTGCATCCAACCTGTCATTCTTCACATTTAACACGAAAAACAACACAAATCTTTTGCATATAAATATAATATATCAACCAGTGGAATATTATGTTATTATTTCAGCAAAAAACGAATAATTTGAATGCAGGGAGCTCGTCACGGCTTCATTAATGGGAAACAGGACGTTTCTGATATCACGTGAAGGCGGCAGAGAAGCACTCTGTGGAGTGCATCGTTTTGTTAACTTTGGTTTATTATTTTGAGTTGTTTGGGACGCTGTAGCAAACGGCCCTCTTGCAATATATTGCTTAACAGGTCTATTGTTCACGCAATCAGGCTGCACGTATCAGAAGTTCCGTGCTCCGGCGTGGTTAGTGCTCACACATTATTAAGTGTGCCGCACCCGAGTGCCGACAGTGCAGTTTGTGTGCAAGCACGGAACAGAAGATGCTCTAAAATAAAACAAACAAATATCCTGTTGATCTGTGCATCTGTACTGTAGTATATAAATTCAATATAGATGAATTATTGCTAAAGTTACTTGCCAAGAGGGGTAGTTTGATATACTTCATGTATTTGCCCGTTCAGGCAGCTCGCGCGTGTCAAAGACGCGGCTGTCGATGCTCGCGCTGTTCACACAGAACAGAACACAACGCGCATGTACTGAAAGGAGTTGTCTTTCGCGCCCAAATGCGTTTTAATCGCTTACATTTTTAAACAAACAAGGCTTAAAAACGCATGCAAATGATACAATTTAGTGACCACCTGCAGTGGCCCGATCTGGTAAGTGACAAATCCGAGCGTCCTTCACGCCATCGGACAGTCTTTATTGTCAAGCCCTGGTACACCTTTAGAAAATAATCGCACAACCTAATCGATATTCTATAATTAAATAGAATATTCGAAAATCGTGACCCATCCCTATTAATTATATCTATCATAGATAGATATAATTAACACAATGAAGACTAATTAATTTACACAATGTATGTTGCGTTTCTTATTTTTTGTCCTATTGCTTGTAATTAGTTTCTTATCCTTATTTCATCCCTGACTGTTTATTTATCTTCAGTGAGGTTGAGGGTTTTTCTCTCTTTTTAGGCTTGTATTAGTTTGATATTGACATTGGTGACAAGGATTATGAAAATTCTATGGTATCAAAGATTTTAATATAATAACCTTCTCTATAATAAAAAATCATTATACTGTGATGTATATTATCGTGATATAAAATTTGTCATATCGTGATATAAGATTTTGGTCATATCGCCCACCCCTATTTGGCAGAGCACCAAAATCTTTCTTTCAGTATTAATAGGTAATTCATCTTGTCTGATATGTACGGCATGTTTGGATGCTTATATGTAGTGTCACCTGCCCTGTCCTTCCCTCACAAAGTCTGACTTTTATTAGCAGGCGATGAAATACTGAGTAATTGAAACCAAAGCTCACTGTGCTGTCTGCAATCCAGAGCTATACCTTTGTCATGATGTCAGTGGAAACTATAACGTCAGTGAAAAGTTATATTTCGACTTCACTGCTTAAATAATGGGGTCACACTGATAACATCGATATGGCTCCTAAAAACGTGTGTATTGTTTCCTGAATAGACTGTCTGAAACTTGGCCCATGCTGTGCCCGAGCTTTGTATACCGTATGAATTGTGCATTAGTCATAGAAGAATAGTCTGAACAATTTCCCCCTAAATATTCTATTCAGTGGCCAGTCTGATAGAGGGCTCTGTCGCTTAGCCATTCTCGCTATGCGGCACACGTCTAACTGAGATCGGAGCCCCACAGCGATCCACCAGTTTAGCGCTGGCCTGTTCCCTCCGCTTCACAATAGCACGCTGACAGGCAGCCCTGCTGTTATAACACGTTTTACAGCTTAATCAGATCACTCCGCTTTGCCATAGGAAATTAAGCAGTCATTCAAGATTACAAGAGCTTTGACAATTTAATAGGGATTTCTAATTAGTAAGTAGGCCATTTCGTAGCAAAGCCACCACTAATCTTTCTACACTTTTGAATTTAACTAGTTACTTTTTACAGCTAATTTGGGCTCACTTAAAATCGTGGCGTTCTTATTTTATTTTATTTTATTATTCATTTTATTTTTATTCAGAATCTTTTGAGTCTGTATTTATGCTGGCCGGTTCCTTGAATATATTGTATTACACAATTTGCATGTGTGGACACGAGGGACGTCTACTGCAAATTAAAGGCGAGCGCTCAAGATTTGTTTCAACTGATGGGATTTTTAATTGCAAAAGCTACTAGTATACATGACCCAGCCACTTGTGGGTCCTGAGAATAAACATTCCTGGGGCGTTAAGAGTCGAAAACGAGTGGTAAATTCAGATTTGCTAAACGATTTAATAGAAATATTTCTAAAGGATGTCTCAGAAAAGACTAAACTACTTAATTCGGGTGGTAGGTGATATTTGTAAGGTATACAACCAGCCACAAGCTTCATCGAGTACTTTTACTATGTATGACCTGGGTTCTGACGCATAAGTGTGTTAAATGTGAAGTGTGGGTTTTATAGTGCGTTCTTCTGCCTCGGTTTCATTTGTAGGTTTATTTCTATGAAAAGTGTGAACTCTGAGGCACAGAAAGGCACTGCATTAGCTCAACGAAACTGAATTGTATAGAACAGTAGTTCTCAATGGCGGTTTGCCATGTCCGGACCAGAGGCACAGAAATTACACACTTCACCTTTAATTGTGGCTGCACCTGTGTCAGTAATATCCTTCTGTCTCTTAAGCACTTACTACAGGCATTTCTGAATGAGATCTTTGTAAAAAGTTAAATATTGCAACTAAAATTTAAATTGCATGCTAAATAATCGGAGCTAAGCAGAACGTTGTGTTTGTGAGAGAGTAAATTATCAGCAATGGCTTTGTACATGTATGTCTGTATATTGAATGGATTGATGGGCATAGTTATTATTTAAAGTTTTCTCTTGGCTTGTTAAATATTTATCGGATGCTCTGTTAGGGATGTGCCCGGTTTCATTTATGGATTAACGCATTAGAGATTAATAAAAATATATATATATTTTCCACAGAAGCCCTGTTTTTGTGGCTTTTAAGGACTCGGGTGAAAGTAGAAATTGACTGTAGATGATTTATCTTTTGGGAAACTGCAAAAACCTTGGATTCTTTGCAGCAACTAGCGCTAACACAACTTTAAGGTTTACAACCTAAAACACATTAGCACTTTCCAGAATGGTACTTCTGCTCTCAGTGAAGTAACATGCAAATGAATAATTGGCTGTCTAAATGCCCATGTTTTGCTGGTCTTAGAAGTTTTTTTCCCCACTTCTGTTGAGTTTAATCTTCCCTTAGTGATGTTTCCGAGTAAGTGTGTGCATGATCTGGAGTGAGAGTGGAATTAAGATGTGTATTGCAGTATAAATTAATTTTTGACAGAGGCGTAGGACCTGACTCATCTGCTCCTTAGCCCACTCTCCTAGCAGGGACACAGAATGTAATCCTCAGCCTCAATTTTCACACTACATAAGCCTGGATTTAATGCCCTGGCATTGAATCAGGAAGTTTTCAGCAGTTAGCTGCTGTACTTTCATCAAGAAGTATCTTTTACATCAGTACAAGCAAACAAAATTTGAATTTGGTTTGATTCATTGTTGGCTTTGCTTCCTTGGTAACCGATTTTGACCTGATGACTGCAACACCTGAAGATTTGCCTACTGATCATTCAGGGTCTGTGTACTGAACATGTCATTGCAGAAGTCATAGTTCAAATCATAATTTAAAATGCTATTTAAAGCTCATGTCGCCTCAAGTTTTAGTGTAAATGCAGCCAACAACAAAAAAACAAATATATATAATTTTTATTTTATTTTTTTACTATCACAAAGATCATAGTTAAAGTTATTTTATAAATGTCCCCTAGAAAAGAAGCCGACAGTTAGATAAATATTTACGCAATAGTGAAGACATTATGAATCTGCAAATCTAACTTTATAGTTTTTTTTTCTACAAGCAATTTGGAGTAGAATTTACTTATTTTGTATAGCAAATTGCAAGAAACATTACTAAGTAAAAAGTACATAGTAAAACATGAAATTAACATTAAATAGTATTTTCTTGTTCTCTAATCGTTCTCTAATTTTGTTTTATTCAAAAAGTGTTGATCGAACATAAACTAGCTGCAAGAAGGTCATAGGTTTGAGTTTTAGAAAATGAATCCATATGCTCTCATTTACTTTAATGCATTTGGAAGATGCTTTTATCCAAATTGTCTTGCATTGCATTCAAGGTGTACATTTTATCAGTTCATGCATTGCATTTCATGGGTATCAAACCCATGTTATAGGAGCTCCTAGTGCTCTACTGCTTGAACTACAGGAATGCCCATTTACATTGCTTTGAATATGTAGCTTTAGAAAAAAATGTATGCATTGTAATGCAAGTTTAATATAGAGCTATTATTTCAGCCCCGGGAATTATACATTAAATATTCAATATTGCTTGGTTAAAAGTAATATTAATATTTAACTTATTTATACTGTATTAAGTGGTCGTCCACCGAACACTCACCTCAGCATATCCTGTCAAATTCAGAGCTTAGGTAGCTTTCTCTTTTATGGCAAATAAGGATAAAACTTCAAATCACATTCCAGAGACAATTCTTTATAAAATGAAACAAGGTTTATTCGTAATACTGCTATTCTAACATAAATGGATTAACTAATAATACACAAACATACATACACACATACACACGCAGAAGGGATTTTGGTGAGTAAACTCCTAAAGTTAAAATTAGCCCTTTTAGCTATTTTAACGCTTGACTCGACCGGAAAAAGATCACGACAGATGCCTTTACTCTGTTACTGCTCTCAGATCAGATTTTACCAGTTCAATCAGCAATATAGATTTAGTTAGAGGTACTTGCTTTCGTTGTTGAAGCAGGCTGGATGTTGTTTTTGTTTTCCTCAAATGCGTTGCTCTGGTCTTTGTCCTCTGAGACCACGTGGGTGGTTCGGGCTTCTTCGGGTGCTCTCGGGTGGAAAACACGTGAGATGTGGATGCTGCCGCATGACGTCACAGAAAAGCTTTCCTATCGTCTATAGGCGTTCAGTTCGTTGTTCTCTGATGTTATGCCTTCTATCCTTCGCCTTCGACTAGATGGTTGGTTTAGTCGGTGTCGAGGCCAGAGTTCAGGTATGAGCGCGAGCAGGCAGAGAGTCTTTTAGAGATGTTCAAGAGAGTCACGAGAGTCAAGAGCCAAGAGATGTTCAAGCCAAGAGCCACGAGAGTCAAGAGCCAAGAGCTGGAGAGCGCAAGAGAGAGAAAGCTGCCCGCGGGCGCATCGTTTTCCACAGTCCAACTTGCCCCTGCCCACGGGCGGCTTGTCGAATCCGATTGTCCGTATGGGGCGGAGCCCCGCCCATGTCCAGGCTTGCTGGGCTGGAATTTCAGTTCTGTGATATCTTTTCACTTTTGGGAAAGATACCCTTATCGATCATTATACATGTATAATTATGCAGGGTACTAAAATTTAACGGTCATCAACACAGTTTGTCACGTCTTAGGCCAGCTTTCTTTAGAGATCAAACACCGCATAATAATACACACATTACAGTTTATACCGTTTAAAGCATGATTAAAAATTCCCACATTGTCCTAAATAATTGGCACTCGAAATCATCACATCATGCCTATGAGGGAAAGAGTACACATTAAATATCCACATATTTATTTATGTAGATAGTTGTAAAGGTTATACGTGGAGTAAATGCAAGGAGTTTGGTTTTCCTTGGTCTGTCCGATGGAGAAGAATCCTGCTTTTGTGTTAAATGGGGGGGTTTGAACTATGCTCTGGAATGTAGACTTGACGGTGTCCAGAGCCATTCCCGGAGCCGTCCGTACCTTTGCACGAGCGTTAGTGATGGGATCAGTTGACCTTCTCCCTTTTGCATGAAAGGGAGGACTTTGGGGTAATAATTCATTTCTGTTGCTGGGTTTGGAATTCTCTGTGTGTGTCTTGTGCCGATGTCGCACTACAGCATGCAAGTCTTGAAGACATTGTAGTTGTCTAGACAGAAAGCAATTTTGTTGTGTGCAGTCAAAAGCCGACTGTAATCCAGGAGCAGAAAGGTGCTTTTGAGACACTGAGTGTTAATATGCAGTGAAACCTTCAGCTCAATGGAGAGAGCAAGAGCCGAGCAGCTCTGTGGCTTTGCTGAGTAATGTGGAGGATGTTGTCATGACAATAGGCTCTGCTGACCAGGCTGCTCACTGGTCTGGCAGGCAAACCATTCTGTTTAGTCACACAGACACATTCATTCTGACGCCCAGACACTAGATGCATATACACGCATGCATTTATGCACGCTTTTTGTCCACATGGCTCACTCACCACATCTAGTCATCCCTTTCTTTGTCTGTTAACGTGGTGACTGTGAGTGAACTGAATGCACACACCATGACTTCTTTGAATGTAGAGAGTTATTCAAATGGGTAAACCAGAGCATTTGAATGGTTCCTAAGAATGACCACGTACAATGTACCCAGCGTTTGTTTTTGTCCTGTCAGTTTTGATGTTTCTTATTTGGCCTGGATTAAGTCAAAGTTTGCAAACCCAGGAAATTCTCATGATCTTGTCAAAATCCCACACGCTTTACTGCTGTAGTGGCAGTAATAATGGATTAGCTGTGCTAATAGCTCCAAATCGATTAAATACAAAACTGTGTAAGCTGTAATTATACACAAAGTAAGATTTTAGCCTGGACATGGACAGATATGGTTAAAATTGTTACTAGTTCTGTAAAGTTCTTAAAAGTTAGGCTTTTATTTTTGCACCTAAAAATAAATTTCTGTTTTGATAGCTCCACCCGATAGGGTCCTACTTCTTGCCTTATCGCAGGGATAGGCAACTTCGGTCCTGAGGGCCAGTGTCCTGTAGAGTTTAGCTTCAACCCTAATCAAACACACCTGCCTTTAACTTTCTAGTGATCTTGTAGACATTGTTTAGCTTCTTCAGGTGTGTTTGATTAGGGTTGAAGCTAAACTCTGAAGGACAGCGGCCCTCGGGACCGAAGTTGCCTATCCTTGCCTTATCGTAACACAGTGTCTACACCCGACGCGAGCGGCACGGTGCGACTAGGGATGTAACGGTATAAAAATTTCTTAGCACGATTATAGCGACCAAAGTTATCATGGTTATCCGTATTATCACGTATTGTTAAAATGTTCAAAAAGTATCGACACATAAATCCCTTCAAGGTTTATATTTAAAAATCAACAAACGGCAAATAAACTGATTCTGATTCTAAAATGACTTTTTGTTTGCATAATCACTAAAACAATAACATAACCAATGATGTTCGGATTATAAATGACAACTTGACTGACAACAGTTTAATAACATGTTCAAATATCTAATGTAAATATTCAAACAAAGCTTTGAAAAAGTTTTATATAAAGGTAAACCTCACATTTCAGTCAAAATGATAATTGATTAATAAATGATTATGTATTTTATCTGCTCCATAAATAATTATAGATAACTTATCTGAATTGTTTAAATGTGTAGAATCAACCGGTCAAAATTTACAGCAGGACATGAAAATTCTGTCCTTTTTTGTCCAGACAGAAACTGTACACAGGCTGAATATGAATTTAAGTCTCTGTAAATCCACTCTCTGGCAGCAGGTGGCGCTTTATATGGAAAAGCTGAATAATAGCTGTTTCCTGTGAACTCCGTGCACAAAGCAGTATTAAAAAACACTTCCTTTAGTTATTACATGGAGTGAAGATGAAAACAAAATGCCATCGAATCGTTTCTGAAGACAGTCAGAACCTTCAGAGGTACATTCATATAATTAATTAATTCATATATTCATTTGTATAATTCCCTCAGCACTCTTTTAAAGCCTCCCAGCTTTTCTGCTCTATTTTCACTCAAAACAAAACTACTCTGCGTGCATGAAACTTAATGAAAACTGTGAGTTGTTCAAATCGTGGTAATCAAATACGGTTTTAATGATAATTCAAATATGAAATGTTAATACTAACCATGGGGAATTTGATCATGGTTTATCGTCAAACCGGTAATGGTTACATCCCTAGGTGCGTCAAAATACTATAGAATGTGTTATAATCAGTGATGCTGTCTACACTGGATGCTGCACCACTACACGATAAATCCCCGATAGTAAACTGCTGCCGCGCTCTATTTATGACATATTGACACAAATTCCAAATGATTTTCAATGGTTGCTTTGTCACGTCCAGTGTAGACAGACCTGGTGTAGACACGGTGTAAGCCGCCTTTTGTACCGCAGACTTTTTTAATTTTTTTGTGGAAAAATTGGCATTTTTGAAAAAATGCATACCCCACATTTAAAGAATATAATATAGATTAATATAATATAAACAAATAATGATACAATTTTATTTTCAGCAAGGACTTTTTACATTTATCAAAAATGACAGTAAATGTTACAAATGTCAGTTTTGCAATATAAATGTTTTTAAAAAATTTTAGTTTTGTTTTTTTTAATAAAATAAACGCTACCTTGGTGAGTAAGTAACTTCCTTTTTAGAAACATTTGAAAAATCTTACCAACTGCAAATGTTTGAACGGTAACGATAATTAAATGATAAATAATATACATTATATTATTTTCTGTTCCATTTGATCCAATCTGTGAAATATTTGCCTAAACAAAATGAAATGTTATATTTGTGGAGATAAATCCCTCATTTTATTCATATTGCTTCTCTGTAACCTTTTGATCTTATTCAGAAAGTCTTTATTTCAGAAAGGCAGATTTCAAAGCTACTGTTGTTGACCCACAGATCCTTTCTTCCTCACGAATCCTGACTCGAATAGAAACTTATTAAACATTGTCTGCTGCTATATATAAGAGCTGTGTTCAGTGTTTAGTTGAATTAATACATTTTTACATACAAATACATTTTTTCTTACTCTTTTCTTCCAGGATTAAGTGGGCAGCTTGCAGATATTGAAAAAAGAAAAGTAGCATTTGGACAGAACTTTATACCTCCGAAAAAGCCAAAAACCTTTCTTCAGTTAGTATGGGAAGCATTACAAGATGTAACATTGATTATTTTGGAAGTGGCAGCAATAGTTTCTTTAGGCCTTTCTTTTTATCAACCTCCGGATTCAGAAAATAGAAGTGAGTAACCTATTTATTTCCTTCTGCTTTATTTATGGTTCATGATCTCAATTTCAGGTTGTTCTGAGCTGAGTTTTATTTCGTGTGTGTGTGTGTAGATTGCGGGAACGCAGCGGGTGGAATAGAGGATGAAGGAGAATCTGAGGCCGGATGGATAGAAGGAGCCGCTATCCTCCTATCTGTTATTTGCGTGGTGCTTGTGACGGCCTTCAATGACTGGAGCAAAGAGAAGCAGTTCCGTGGCTTACAGAGCCGCATTGAACAAGAGCAGAAGTTTACGGTGGTTCGGGGAGGGCAAGTCATTCAGATCCATGTGGCTGAGATTGTCGTCGGGGACGTTGCACAAATTAAATATGGTAAGCTGACATAAATTTGCAGAGAACTTTCATTTCCTTCTAAGAGGGAGTATGAGTGTTGCATTTAAAAACTGTAACTCTACCAGTCTAACATTTCACTGGTGTTGAGTAATTATTGCCTTTTCCTGTATAGTCACCTTGAAATAAATTCAAAAGCTGCTGACGGTAATGTACATTATTGTGATGGGATACTTTCTTCTTCAGGTGACCTCCTGCCTGCTGATGGCGTTCTCATCCAGGGCAACGACCTCAAAATAGATGAGAGTTCTTTAACTGGAGAGTCTGACCATGTGAAGAAACTGTTGGATAAAGATCCTTTGCTGCTGTCAGGTGGGACATGATCTACAGCGACTGCAACCAATCATTTGGCTGCACAATCCTGTAACATTTTAGCACTTTCTCTGTGTCCTGTCTCACCTCTAACCCAAAAGTTCAGCCAAACCAAATAAATGTCCAACTTGGGAGTTCAGATGTTTGCAATGTAGGACCTGCTTCCTCTCAGCAAAGCTATTGCACATCTTCAGCTAATCCCATTTTATGAAAGCCAGTTGATCCTCTGATAGAATGACATTGCTGTGAGCCATCCCAGAGGAGATGAGGGGGGATTTGTGAGTCTGAGTGGGCACTTCTCCAGCAGAGCCTGCGTTAGCATGCTGAGTTTACCCCAGCAGAAAACCTCTCCCTGACATTTTTTCATAGACCCTCCTTCTCAAGCTTAAACAATTATCAAGAGCTGTATTAAAGCCTATTTCTGAAGGCCAGAAAAATGGCCACTCATTTCTGGACAACTAATTATGTGTCATAAACCGAGCGGTGTGTGAATGTTTTGGATCCAGTCGTGAATATATTGCCAATAATATGAACAGCTTTGTGCTTCGTCTGGCCATTATTCACTTCATCTTCCTCTCTGCAGGTACTCATGTCATGGAGGGCTCTGGAAAAATGGTTGTCACTGCTGTGGGAGTCAATTCCCAAACTGGAATCATCTTCACGTTATTGGGGGCAGGAGAAGATGATGAGGATGAGGAGGAGGAGAAGAAGAAAAAAGAGAAGGAGAAGAAGAAAGAGAAAAGTAAGTTGTCTGTATTATTCTGCTTCAGAAACTAAAATAGACCAACCAGTGGCCTCTTCAGTCTGTAGCTACTGTGGCTGCAGAGAGATTAATTGAATGTGTGTGTGTGTGTGTGTGTGTGTGTGTGTGTGTGTGTGTGTGTGTGTGTGTGTGTGTGTGTGTGTGTGTGTGTGTGTGTGTGTGTGTGTGTGTGTGTGTGTGTGTGTGTGTGTGTGTGTGTTTGTTTGTTTCAGCATTGATGAAAGTGTGCTTTTGTCAAACGAGAGATTTTTTTTTTAGAAGTATTTTTCTGTCTGGTAAAAAATGTCTGAAGCAATGACTCATAGACAAATGTAACGATTTCTTGTGCGCTCCATTAACTAACTACCATTTAATGCATTTCTGCAGCCCATGGCTTACGTGTTGGGTCTCCAAATGAGTGCCTGCAGATACATGAATATTTCAGTACTTGCAGAGGTTGGGCCCCAAGTTGCTGTACAGAGACTGCGTACCTCATTGCAATTTTGAGTGTTTGTGGTCTAGCCACGGCAGTGGATTTAAAAAAAACTCATGAGGTTGTGGCACACATCTGTTCGTAAATATTCGAGGGCCTTTTCTCATTCTGCTAAATCAAAGAGAATATTTGCATAATTGGAAATATGTTTAATGTGCGCTGCACAACCGTCGCTTGCATAATGGTGAATAATGAATAAATTAGTTGGTGTTTGTTATATGGCTTATCTTTCTCTCTTTTTCTCCAGATAAAAAGCAGGATGGCTCTGTGGAGAACAGAAAGAAAGGTGAGTAACCCTATTGACTTAATGACATAATGAACACCTTATTGGCTTAGAAGGCCACCCTCTTACATGCTGCAGCCTGCATTAAAAACATCGCCTTAACCCATTAGTGCTATTGGATCTTCATTAAAGCTTATCCACTTGTGTGAGGTGCAAAGAAGTGTGTATGGGTAAAGTGTTGAGAATATTTTTTGGAGTCTGATTATTACGCTACAGTTCAAAGTTTTGGAAGAAGTGTATGTTTTGATTCAGCAAAGCTGCATTGATTTGATCTCAAAAGACATCAGCATATTATAATTATTTCTGAAGGATCATGTGACACTGAAGACTGGAGCTTCTGAAAATTCAGCTTTACCAGCACAATAATTACGTTTTAAAATAGGAAACAGTTATTTTAAATAGTAAATTATTTCACTATATTGCAGTTTGGCTTAAATAAATGCAGACTTGGTGAGTATATGAGACTTTATTTAAAAACATTAACAATTCGTACTGTGCAGCTATGTTCAGATATCCAGATATCTGCACCTGTCTCTCTGCAAACCTTTTATTATCTAAAATCACCTGCCCAAGCAGGACAGAGTCCACAATCAGGCCGCCCTGTGTTCAGAAACCAACTCTGTAGCGTTTACTCTAAAAGTAGCGCACGCCTGTGTTTACTGAAGCCCCAGGTAAAGATCGCCCTGCCAGAAATGAGCTCTAATCCACCAGACAAGCATTACAGCTCTGTGAGTAGAGCGCGGCAACACTGTGCACAGTAGAATAGCAGTCCCACGTCGCCCCTTACCCCCCGCTAATTCAAATGCAGTCGCATTACCTCGCATCACACACCGGTTAAATCCTGCACACAGGCCGACTGCGTCATGCTACAGCAGTGATAGGGAGAGATGCGCTGCTGCGTGCTTGTCTGTATGATTGCACGCATGCTGAGTTCTTTGTTTGTGTGATGCCACCTCACTGGCAGGCTGTGCTTTCAGCACGCAGAGTGACGGCCTTGAGATCAGGATAAGTGTGTACATGTCGTCTTTTATAAGCGATAGTGATAAGTAATGGACTGGACATCTGAGTGTGGCGATGAGGTTTTATGTCTCCTAGGATACTTGGTCACATGGGTTTGCATGTGGCTCCTAAATGTGAGGATGGTCTTGAGCTGTTTTCTCCAACTGTAATAAAATGATCATTCATTTATAATCAATATTATAATAAATTAATCTGCTCACTTAATTATATTTATCACGTGAAGGGAACCACAATTTTATTAGAAAATGCTTCCTGTGGTCCAAGTGTGGAGATAATCCTAGTCACCACTCAAATTCACCGCATATTCAGTTTTCGTTCTTTCTATTTGTAGCTAAAGCCCAGGATGGTGCCGCAATGGAGATGCAACCTCTAAACGGTGATGAAGAGGCTGAGGGTGAGGAGAAGAGAAAAGCCAACTTGGCAAAGAAAGAGAAATCCGTTTTGCAAGGGAAACTGACCAAATTAGCAGTCCAAATCGGAAAAGGAGGTAAGCATGTTTGCATTGAGATCATCTGATATGCTAGCATCCTCTTAAAACTTTTAATAAATGACACTTTAGAAGGTAGATGCATTTGAAATGTATATTTTTCTGGCCAAATATATTGACGACTCTTCCTGCATTACACAGATTATTGTCCAATCAAATGCTCTCTAGAATGAGAATCCCGCTCAAGTACCTTCTGCAAATAGCAGTAGGCTCATGACCGTGACCTAGCTAAAGTCTGTTAGCTATTTCAAAAAGGATGTCTTGCCAAGCTTTTGGTTTCAATAGGAAATACTGTGCCAACAAATTACAAAAAACTGCATTTGTCAAACAACTTTCTTAGCCTAACAGTCAATTTCATAGGGGTAATGTTTTTTGCTGCGACGTCAGTTTTGTGCATCATGGGCTTTAGAGGTTTAATGTTCCTGTGCAGGTCTGGTGATGTCAGCCATCACAGTGATCATCTTGGTGGTGCTGTTCGTGGTGGACACTTTCTGGATCCAGGGACTTCCTTGGGAAACAGAGTGCACTCCCGTTTACATTCAGTTCTTTGTCAAGTTCTTTATCATCGGTGTGACCGTGCTGGTGGTGGCCGTCCCTGAGGGTCTTCCGCTAGCTGTAACCATCTCGCTGGCTTACTCAGTCAAAGTATGACCCTGCATCTTCTGTTAAAACGTTAATGGTCTGTACCGACTAGGGATGTCAATTTTCAATAATTTTCATAATCGATAGTCATTTAAATTAATGATCAATTAATCGATTAATCTTTAACCTTAACTATTGCAAAATGCGTCTATTGCAGTGGCATATAGTCACTGGCATGACAGGATGTGCAAATGCCACTCCAAACGCCAGCTTCCTCACCCGAATGAAAAGCGTTTTTAGTCTAAATAAAAGGCTAGTGGCAGGATGGTGAAATGATTGGATGTGATTACAATCATTTGATAAAAGGAAGAGAGCGTGCCGTAGTTACGCACGGGATCATTATACTTTGTGTGCTGTTTCATATCCTGCCATGGAGACCGGCGAATGCGCCTTTTTAAATGGTTTTATGGTGCTCGTTTTTTTTATTTTTGAAACATCATAGCAATATTTGCAATTGACATTATCGGGATTTAAAATAAAATGATCCCAAACGCAAGTACGGTGCGTGGGGCTGTGACGTGCGGTCAGTGATCCGCTTCCAGAACCACCGGCGTTGCTACAGCAAAACACACCGTTACCCATTTGAAACATTTTAATGTGAGTATTATGACACAAGTGAGGTACAAAGCTTTGTTAATAAGATAAATAATTGGTTAGCAGGCAAATGTTACATCGCGACCATGTTTTTTGATTCATGCCGAGCGCATACATTTAAATCAAGCCATATGCGGCTTCGTGTTCTGTTTTTCCGAATGGTCACGAATTTAATATTATTTATTGTTTGTTTTCCCAAATCCTCACCCTCTAGATTCGCAGGTTTATTTTATTGTTCACTTTTAATCGCTGTTTTCGCATCTCTTACTGTGGTAAACGTGTGGGAGGAAATTAAAGATTTCGTGGCCATGAATTAAGAATTCGTTACTATGACTTAAATTGTTCCCGCATTTAAGTTAAATTGTGGGTTTTCTAGGGAACAAATGAATGAAACATGGACAGCTGCCACAAATTAATATGTCGTAGGATTACGAATTAACAAGTTGTTGGAAAGAATAGCCTATATCTGTCCTGCTCGCGTCTGCAGGTCTGCCCGATATGCAACAATTATCTAGGGAAATTATAATTGAACATGACTTATTACTACATTTCAATACAAAATAACTTTATATTGTATCTGTTTTAATCCACTTTTAAAGTTTGGATCATATTAAAAGCATAGTTTGTACATTAGTAAATAATTTTCTTGTAAGATCCAGCCCCTTCACCGCCACTCGCAGCCATTTGCACGTGTTTTGCGCATGAGCCGCACACACCCCAAAATCAAACTGCTTAATCGACCATCGATAGCTTTTATCGTTTATATCTCTTATCGACAATTAAACGATCGTTAATAAATCGTTGACATCCCTAGTACCGACCATCTTATGACAATTGTCTAGACTTTGTTAGACAATACAGTACATGTTGATCCTGTAATCATATGAATTGCCATATCTTTTTGCATCTAACTTCCCCTTGTTGCTGTTACAGTAATATTACTTCTCTGGATTTCTGCCATTTAATTGGGGATTAGTGGACTTTAATGTTTAATCGTGCAATCAATCTGTTTATTGTTGATCTGTCTGTGTATCACCCCCCTCTCTTAATCTTTAAATTGTTTTACTTTGCAGAAAATGATGAAAGACAATAATTTGGTGAGGCATCTTGATGCCTGCGAAACCATGGGCAATGCCACAGCCATTTGTTCGGATAAAACGGGGACTCTGACTATGAACCGGATGAAAGTCGTTCAGTTTTTTATTGCTGAAAAGCACTACAAGAAAATCCCTGAGCCCGATGTCATTCCTGGCAACATCATGGACCTGCTTATACTGGGCATCAGTGTCAACTGTGCTTACACCACCAAAATCATGGTGAGTCCCTAGGCAAGCATAAAACCTATATTTATTTAAGTAAATTAATTTAATAAAAATAGAAAATAATTTATATTGAGCATTTCTAACTACACAGATAAATCTTACCAGTGTTATTATTCTTAACTAAACCTATTACAATTATTGTTTGGTAAATGAATTAAAGCTAAAATTAGTGCTGTCAAAGTTAACGACGTTAATAACGCGTTAACGCAAATTCCTTTTAACAGCACTAATTTTATTAACGCAGCGTGTATTTTCTGTTTGACCTGTGGCCCAACCTGTAGTTGGAGAAATGGAGATGCACAGTGTTGCCAACTTGGCAACATTGCAGACCCCTTTAGCGTCTTTTCCCTTTAAAAAAAAGTGCCCAAACCTTATTTAGTCTCTGAGAATCACCGGTATTGCCGTGCGAGGTCTTGCTTTCCCAGCACACGCGCGCACACACCTCTCCCTCTCCGTCTGTCTGCTCAGTTTCTGTTCAGCACGCACACACACATCTCTCTCTCTCTCCGCGTCTGCTCAGTTTCTGTTCAGCACGCACACACACACATCTCTCTCTCTCCGCGTCTGCTCAGTTTCTGTTCAGCACGCACACACACACATCTCTCTCTCTCTCCGCGTCTGCTCAGTTTCTGTTCAGCGCGTGCGCACACATATCTCTCTCTCTCTCTGCATCTGCTCAGTTTCTGTTCAGCGCGTGCGCACACATATCTCTCTCTCTCTCTCTCCGCGTCTGCTCAGTTTCTGTTCAGGGCGCGGCAGAGAAGAGCAGAGCTTAATTCAGTTAAACACAGATATTAGTTGCTTGCTTCATCTAATTTTACATGCAAGTATAGCCAAAGTCACAGCACAGATATTGTCGTTAGCTTATGGGTGTTTTATTTAATCAGACCACGGCTCGATTATAAGGATTTGTGCAGATTAACATCTTGTAAAGGAGAGCTAGTTATGTAGTCTTAATGGGTCGCGTTTCAATCACTTTTTCATATTCATTCCGTTGTCTGACAACAGAAACAGTAAAATATATAAATGAGAACTTTTTTTATTGAGAATTTAGCTGCATCAAAATGCAGTATGTGTGCACAGAGAAGCAAACAAATCCAATAATATAGGATATGTACATTTTGCGTGTTCAGAAGAAGTGAGCTGCCCTGTCCTGCAAAAATGTAAACAGGTTTGTGTAAGTAAATTGTAAAGTGCAAAGAAAGAGAAGTAATGGGAACCTGGTATTTCTTTTTTATGTGTATAATAGACATGAACAAGTTGTTTGAAAAACATCTATTACCTTTGAAAAATGTCTAGTCTTCATGCTCTGTTGACTATGGTTTTAATAATAATAAATATCTGCATAAAGCATCTATATTTGTCCATGCCCATGTTGATTCGAGTATTAAAAACGTGAAAACTATTAATTTAAGGTGCATTTAGAACAAATAAAAATGTGCGATTAATCGCAAGTTAAATATTTTAATCGATTGACAGCCCTAGCTAAAATATAATATGAATATTGCATGAAAACTAAATAATAACAAAATAACACTGAATCTCACAAGCTTAACAGTTATAGCTCTTAGTTCATGTTCAGTCAGACATGACTGAAATTAAATAACAGCAGACCATACTACTATTGATTTGGCTGTGGTGCTTCATAGGCTGTTTTGGCTGAATAAAATACTGCATAACACCTCAGGGTGTTTTATTGCATATTATTATTATTTTTTTACTTGTTTATCATCTTTTTAAGTCCCCTGAGAAAGAGGGAGGCCTGAATCGTCAGGTGGGCAACAAAACTGAATGTGCCTTGCTGGGCTTTGCCTCGGACTTGAAAAAAGACTATCAAGCAATCCGCAACGAAATCCCTGAAGAGAAGCTTTACAAAGTCTACACCTTCAACTCCGTAAGGAAATCCATGAGCACCGTGCTAAAGAATGCTGACGGAAGTTACCGGATGTTCAGCAAAGGAGCCTCCGAGATTCTGCTGAAGAAGTATGCCATCCTCAATCATATATTTTTTGTCATTGTTAATGCCTGACACAAGTTAACGTCTTAGCATCTTCTTAGATATGGCCTAAACACTGTAGTATTCTAGTGCTTTCTTTAAAGAAGCATGTGAGAGGTGTGTCAGCAAACTTGATTGGCAGATCAAATGCTTCACCTCCCCCTCCAAAGACCAGAGCCTGTGTTACTGATAGATTTCCCCAGAGAAATTACTTGGATGGCTCAGTTGCTGTGAGCTGTTGGATGTCTGCAATATCTTACCTGCTCTCTTCTCACCCAGGTGTTATAAAGTCCTGACAGCAACGGGTGAGGCCAAGATTTTTAGGCCCAGGGACCGAGATGACATGGTGAAGAGAGTGATTGAACCAATGGCCTCTGAGGGCTTGAGGACCATCTGCCTGGCTTACAGGGACTTTCCTTCCTCTGAAGGTGAACCAGACTGGGATAATGAGAATGATATCCTGACCAGGCTCACCTGTGTGTGTGTCGTGGGCATTGAAGACCCAGTTAGACCAGAGGTACAAGCCTTAGCTATTTAAAAGGAATTATGTTAAATTAGAAGTACACAAAGGTATATTATTTAGCAAGATAGACTAGATTCTCTCAGTCATGCTCCCTTATTCTTTCCTGCTCAGGTACCTGATGCCATTAGAAGGTGCCAGCGTGCTGGAATCACGGTGCGCATGGTCACCGGGGACAATCTTAACACTGCCCGTGCTATAGCAACTAAATGTGGCATCCTGCAGCCAGGAGAGGACTTTCTTTGCTTGGAGGGCAAGGAGTTCAACCGCCGGATCCGTAATGAAAAGGGAGAGGTGAGAGGCACACAATTCATTAGCAGCAAGACTCGCAGAAACTCCCAAGCTCTAAATGCAATTCCTTTATTTCCAGATTGAACAAGAGAGGATTGACAAAATATGGCCAAAACTCCGGGTGCTGGCGAGATCTTCACCGACAGACAAGCATACACTAGTCAAAGGTGCTTGGAGACTCCCTCCAGCATGAAAAAAAAAAGTATAATTCTGCTGTAATATCATGCTGTTTGTCTTGACGCAAGTTTTTTCCTTCAGGTATAATTGACAGCACTGTTTTGGAGCAGAGGCAGGTTGTGGCTGTAACGGGAGACGGCACCAATGATGGCCCTGCCTTAAAAAAGGCCGATGTTGGGTTTGCCATGGTATGTGGGTCTGCCTGACGTGGCTACAGAAAAAAAATATTATTCCAAGGATTCTGTGTGCAAGAGATGTAGTTTTGAATGGTTTTTATATAGTGTACTTTTTATTCTCAGGGCATTGCTGGCACAGACGTGGCTAAAGAAGCCTCCGATATCATTCTCACTGACGACAACTTCAGCAGCATTGTCAAGGCCGTCATGTGGGGGCGGAACGTTTATGACAGCATTTCAAAATTCCTCCAGTTCCAGCTCACTGTCAATGTGGTGGCTGTGATCGTGGCCTTCACTGGAGCTTGCATCACACAGGTATCACTATAAAAAGCTCTCTTCTAGCATGAGGCAAAATTACTGAGTTGCGACTGACGGAGATGTTAAGCAAAATAGTGCAGCTCTACGTGAAGGATTGCGTGTTAACAGATGCACCATGGTGGTTGATGGAAGCAGCTGATTGCTACCCATCCTGGGTGAAGTGATTGGAAATTGTTAGGCTGAGGCAGGAAGACTTGCAGGCAGTCTGCATGGGGCCTGGCACTGCTGTCCACAGGCAAAGCACCAGTCCGAAATGAGCCAGCTCTCTTCTGTTAAATGGAGTGATATTCGGGCTGATTGCAGTTGAGGTCCTGTATTATTGCATAATGAATGGGAGGATTACATTTCCAATTTGCATTGCTGTCAGTAGCCAAGGCTGGACGTGGCCTCAAGCCTCAGGTGTTCTGCTTGTTTAGTGAGTAGAAATTGCTCATGAGCAGGCTGACTTGGTATCAGACCCCACCAAAATGTCAGCACCTGTCGTTCGCAATGATCTTGTTTATTAAATATTGTCTAATACATTTTTTTTCAGCTCCATATTCACATCTTTAAACATTAATGCATAATTCTAGGGGAAATAAAAAAAGTTCAGAATGCAAATGCACAGCTGAGAGGGAGTTTTTGAATGTTATGAAGGTGGCAGCAATGAATTAGGTCAGAACGGTCACATCCTGTTCTCTCTCACTCTCCCAGGACTCTCCTTTGAAAGCTGTACAGATGTTATGGGTAAATCTGATTATGGACACACTTGCCTCTTTGGCCTTGGCCACTGAACCCCCCACTGAATCTCTCCTGCTGAGGAAGCCTTACGGCCGTAATAAACCCCTCATCTCCCGGACAATGATGAAGAACATATTGGGTCATGCGGTCTACCAGCTCACCATAATCTTCGCTCTACTTTTTGCTGGTAAAAACTAACACCGCACATGTAATTGAGCCAAGTTATGCGCATTGTATTAGCAAAAATCTAACGTCTGCTACAATGTTTTGCTTTCTGCTCATTTCTCAGGTGAAAAGATGTTCGACATTGACAGTGGACGTTACGCCCCTCTTCATGCTCCTCCCTCTGAGCACTACACCATTGTCTTCAACACCTTTGTGATGATGCAGCTGTTCAATGAAATCAACGCGCGGAAGATCCACGGAGAACGAAATGTTTTTGAAGGCATTTTTAACAACCTAATATTCTGTACCATCGTCTTTGGGACTTTTGTTATTCAGGTATGCAGTAAGTCCTACAAATCCTTGTATGAATGCCCATAATCAGAGTAGATACAGAAACTGGTGTGATCTAAGCATGTCATGAACTCATTTTTTTCCACTTAGATTGTGATAGTGCAATTTGGAGGAAAGCCATTCAGCTGTGTGGGGCTGAGCGTTGAGCATTGGCTATGGTGCATCTTCTTGGGCTTTGGGTGTCTACTATGGGGACAGGTGAGCATCATCTGACTTTTCCTCCCTATGTTATATAAAGCAGCTTCTTGTAACTTGCTCTCAAAATACCAATCCGAACTCTTAAATAGTAATAGAGCAGTGCCCCCTAAAGGCAGTGAACTGAATTACTGGACTCTTTTCTGTATGAAATGGCCACTTGATATTTACATCTATGCCCTCATTCAGTTAATCTCCTCGATTCCAACGAGCCGGCTGAAATTCCTTAAGTCTGCTGGTCATGGAACGCAGAAGGAAGAAATCCCTGATGAGGAGTTGGAGGAGCTGGAGGACCTGGAAGAAATCGATCATGCTGAGCGCGAGCTCCGCAGGGGGCAGATCCTCTGGTTCAGAGGCCTGAACCGCATTCAGACTCAGGTAACCTCTCAAACCACACAACTTTACAGTCCAAGCTCAGGAACCTGAACGCCCGCCTTGCTTAATCCATTTTGATTTTCATTTCCCTTTCTCTAAATATGGTTTGAGTTAGTACTCCCTCCAATCGATCCGCCACTTATGGTGACCTTATACTGGTGGAAGAGGGTTTATTAATGCAGTTTGTCAGTGCAATAAGCTGATCAATGTTAAAGGCAAATGTCAGGTTCTTTTAATTCAGTGCCTTTTTTTTCTCTCTCAGCTGCTCTGTCCCTGTCTTCTTTTATATGGGTGCCCTTCTTTCTCTATCCCTCTTCTTCCTCTTACTCTGTCTTCCTCTCTCCTGTGCGTTCTCTGGGCCTATCACACTCTCTGATTCCTTCCAGATGGATGTTGTGAGTGCGTTCCAGAGCGGAATTTCCTTTCAGGCGTCCGCCAGGCGCCAGCCCTCCAGCACCAGCCAACAGCACGATGTAACCAATGTTTCTAGCCCTACACATGTAGCCTTATCTCCTGCTACTGCCTTCAACACCGCTTCTGCCACTGTCGGGTGTGAGTGCGTGTTTATTAGTGCATGACAATTAACATTTCCTCCTCTCGCCTAACGGTCTTCATTCTTCTCCTAATGTCCTTTCTTCTCTCTCTTTCTCTTGTTTGAAACTAAATGTATCTCGAAACATCTTCCACATTGCTTCTCAATGTTAACGGCTGTGTATCTTAAGTGTTAAGGTTGAGGTTTCTGTGTTTGTTGGCTTTGGCTGGGTTCTCACAGACGAAGAATCGTTGTCTAATCCGGTCTAGTGTGTCTGCAACCCTGCGCGTGCTCTCCAAGCTCCTAGTCTTCTGCGTGTAAATTTTTTGAGTATATGCCCATGGTCACACCGTCAACCTGACCAATCGTGGCAAATTGGTCTTGTGAATGGGTTTGTGGGAAAAAAAAATTTAAAGTGGCGTTGTGGTAAGTATCTGTAGGATCGGACGAGATGATTAATAAGGTGTTGTGCTGTAGTTTAGACAAAAATGAACTTCCTGTCCTCTTCCTGTAGTTCAACACATTTCCTGTGGCATCAGTTCACTCATTCTGAAACATTGGCGTTACTGTCCGTACTCCGCACGGTTTCCTCTTTCTCACGCTGTCTCATATTCTACTCAGTGCCAGTTTTAACATTCTCTTTCTCTCTGTCTGTCCTTATTGATGTAACTTCATTATTTTACAGAGAAGATCTGCATCTGGATAAAAAACTGGTGGAATTAAGTCGTTTCTGTTTGTCTTTCAGCTCGATTTTCTAACCACATCAATATTTCCATCTTTCATCAGGTTCTGGCTGTCCACAAGTCCTTTTTCTCTGTTCAGGGCACTTTGTATTCTGTTTGAAACTGTCTCTTGTTGTTGTCTTGCTAATGAAAAGCACATTGGGAAACAGGGTACGACACTGACTGCTGCATATTCCTCCTCAGATTCTGTGAAATGTGTCATGGGCTATACTCAAAGATTTACCTATGTTGAACCACAAGGTAGCGCTGCTCTGCATGGGTCCAGTCTCTAGACCGTTTGTGAATTTACTTGTGCTGGTTAGCTTAAACTTGCTTGGCTGCTTGAAAGTTTTGCGTCTCTACTTCACAACATAATCAGTGATCGATCCCTCCCTTCCAATACAAGCATGCCTGACAATATTAACCTCATGTGTTGAGCTGTGTCCTCTGGGGTTACCTTGGCCTCTCTCTTTTCCGGTCTCTTCTGTTCTCTCTCTCTCTTTTGCATTTGTATTTTGAAAAATTGGCTTTCTGTGATTTACAACTGAAGATGACCAAGTTCTTTCCAGTTTATTTCTCAATCCTGAGAAAAGAGGATATTCTGTCCCTCGGTCAGAGGATAAGCTCAACGTAACAAGCATCGGGTTTTCAAGAGTTCGTCCAAAATCTCGCAGTTGCACGAAATCTGACCGCTCACACACACACTCTCTCTCTCTCTCAAACGGTTTTGGTGCGTTAACCTCACTGCTCTCCACTCATCAATTAAAACCAGCCCATTTGGCCTTTGGTTTAACCTGTACTTAAAACAAATAAAAAAGTGATGTTTCACTCTGTATGCCTGTCGTGTATGTGTGTGTGCAAATGAGTGGTAGATCTCTGTGAGCAGCAAGGCTGACTTTGCATCCCGTTCTCCTGCAGATCCGAGTGGTGAATGCATTCCGCAGCTCGCTCTCGCCCTATGAGGGCCTGGAGAAGCCGGAGTCTCGCTCCTCCATCCACAACTTCATGACCCATCCGGAGTTCCGGATAGAGGATTCAGAGCCCCACATCCCCCTCATCGATGACACTGATGCAGAGGATGACGCCCCCACTAAGAGGAACGCCACACCCACGCCTCCTCCCCCACCCTCGCCCAATCAGAACAATAACGCCGTAGACAGCGGTATCCACCTCTTCCTGGATCCCAGCAAGCCAGCCACACCCTCAGCTCCCGGGAGCCCCATGCACAGCCTAGAGACGTCCCTTTGATCAGCTTCTCCCCTCGGTATGACACACAACACCTGCTCGTCTCCACAGAGACTAAAGCCTAGAGAACTCATTGGATGAGAGGGGCGGAGCCAAGGAGCTCTCGGGAGCTTAGCTCTTAGCTTTTACTTCTCTTTATCTGGATGGTGATGTACATTTGTTCTTTTTGCCCTTTGCTTATTCAAACACTGATTTCTGCATCATTTGGCTGTTAATATTTTGAATTATTTATGTTTTGAAAGACGCAGCTCTGTTTACAAAGTTTGTAGATACTTTTTTTTCTTCTGTCTGTTGGTGGAAGAGCTTCCTGATGCAGAGAAATGGGGACAAATGTAATAAGATAAATATTTCAGATACTGCTGTATTTTCAGAAAAAAAGGGTGTTTCTTTGGAAACCAAACTATTTTTGCCCGCAAGTTTTATTTATATATTTGTAGATACATAGAATCTTCAAGCCAAATAGATAACACTAAGGCTTGTATAGCAGTGAGCAGAGGTATTGAGGTCCATGGGGAGGGAGCCGTAGACGAGGATCTGTCTATAATTCTCCTCTCATACTTAATACTTCACCCCTTAAAGACATCGTTTGGTTTATTTTTCATGTCTCACTCTCGTTTGGAAGTTAAGGAGTATCTGAAATGGCTGGCGCTGGAGTCTCCACGCTTTTTAATGGTGTGATTTTGAAGTGGAGGCTGCACCATGTCCGCCTTTAAAGGATGAATGCATCTGTTATTTAACTATTTGAAATGGTCCACAGTCAGTTCATTGACATCAAGTCATTAAGTTCCTGCCAATGTATATTAAGTTTGTTTACTCAGGCTGAAAAAAACAACTAGCAGATTGAATTGAAAAGGATGCAATGATTAAAAAGTAAAGCATTTTAACTTAAGATTGTCTTTTAGGTAGTAAATTGCTGTCTCAGTTAAAAGGAAAAATAAAAGAAGGAAAATGAGTAAATTGTTTTCAAAAATTGTTTTATGTTGCTTTCTTGATTCTTTGAAGAAGAAAAAATTCCTAAAGTGTTTTGTTTGTTATGAAAAATGATAAAGTTTGTACTTTATATTTTCCTTCATATTCCATAAAGATTGCTGTTAGTTAAAGAAAATATTGCTGCAGTTGTTTGTAGAATATATTTAAGACCTGTAATACTGGAAACGCAAGGAATCAACATGAAGACAACATGCATATAACACTGGTCTCGCAGCACAGGGTACTTTATTTCAGATTCCCAAGGAACGTTTTGATACAGACCATATAAATAAATTGTATTTTTATGCGGAAATGACAACATCTCAACCTGCTGAACCAGACCTACAGGGATTTTACATAAATTATATTAACGGGGGGGCGGGCACTCTTTAAACAAGGGTCATGATTGGTTCTCCAAGTAATATATTACTCAGGGTGGCTTATAGCATGAAACTTATGGTCAAAACATGTTTTGTGATTTTTGTAATGTTTAGGAGTAGATTTATTTTTTGGCAGCAGGGTTCCAGTTCAGACTGTTGCTTCTCTCCACTCATTGGTTCATTAAGGGTGTAATAAAGGAGAAGAAAGGGATTTGCATGTCTTCAGTCATCGCAACTGCACATTTTTTGTTCTGTTTTTTTAAGTTATTTTGTTTTTCATGATTATTAAACAAAAAACTGCTTAAGTTTGCAATTTAGAGTAGATATAAATTAAAAGAATCCATAACTTTTTTTCTATAGCGTCTTCCTATAATGGGAATGAATGTTTATCCATCTGTTTTAAGGATTTTTGTTTTGTTTTGTTTTTTTAAATCTTAAAGTTTGGAAATAAAAGAACATGTCTGTTTATCTTGCGCAATGTAAATGGATATCGTGATTTAACATTTTAAACTTGTCGAGTATCGTGTATGGTTTTTAAGAATAAAAATGGATATTTAGCGTAACCCAAGGGCCATGTTTCCTTCATGTTCAGCACACTTTAGATTTAATAATACATGCAAGATTGTTCTTTTACAAAAGCCTACTAAAAATAGTCCATACAGCTATTGTGATTCTAAAGAAGCCAAACAATTTGTGTGATAAAGACACAATTAAGTAATCACTGGTATAAAAATGACCAACTGAACAGAACTCGAGCATAATCCAGTTGTCAAGTTTTCAGGATCGACTGGTGCTTTTCAAAAGTATAGTTTTGAAAACAGCTGCCACATAATCAATCAGGCTTCCAAATGAGTAAATATATCTCCAGGTTTAATGTATACGTTATATGTAAAGACCACATGCAGACACTAGTCAAAATAGAAGTTGCATTCACTAACAATGCAAACCCTTGCAATTTATATATATGTACATTATAGCCTATGCAATTTATTATAGATAATAAAAATCTAGTGTAGATAATTAACATTTCAAATATAGTGACTCTTCAAAATGAAAATAAGAAAAGGATGGTAAACTTAAAATGTAATTTACAAGCCAACAACACATTGAAATTTTTCTAAGCATTACCTTCTCAGCAGATGTCCATCATTACAGTCAATGTCTGTCCACATGCTTCTGTCGGCTGGGTGTAATGTCCAAACACATCTTTAATTCTGTAGGGTAAAGACAGCATTTTTTAAGAATTAAACTGAATACACTTATAGATGAGTCATGTGACGAATGTTTCATATAAAAAAAGAGGTCTTAACAAAATCGTTCCAAAATCATTGTCATCTTGTTAGGCTCAGGTGATACACCATTGTTTTAGTCCTGAGTTCAACTCCCGCTAAAGTTAAATTGTTGATACATGACACAAAGTTCCCTAAATTGTCTTCCTTGTAAAGAAAACCACAACGGTGCAGTGGTTTAACATGTTGTTTGCAGATAAACATTACGCTTAAAAAACTACAGCCAACATCACAAATTGGCTGATCGCTTACCTGTTGTATAAAAATCTTGGTTCGAATCCCATAATTCTTAATGCTTTCATCCTATTAAACTGAGCTCTTACCAAACCTTGTCCAAACACTTAAAAAGCAAGCATCACTCAGTGGCTCAGGCGATTAAGCAATGTGTTTTAGTTTAAGAGACCTGAGTTCAAATCCCACAATTGCTGCTATTTTTTCATTATATTACACAAAGTTATAAATAAAACCCATCCAAAACAACACTCAGCTACACAGAATCAGTGGCTCAGGGAATCAAGTGTTGTGCGTTCCGGCTGAGCACTCTGAAAAGCCCACTTTTGCTTATGTTCAATTTTAATCATTAAATTGAACAAAGCTTTCAAATTGGATGACCTCCATTGTGGAATCCACGGTGGTGTAGTGGATAAGCACATGACGTTTGAGCTATAATCACTAGAATGATGTGGGTTCAAATCCCACACTTGTTAATGCTTTTCAATATTTTAAACAAAGCTCTCAATAAAACAGTCCAAAACACACACATTAACCACAGACTCAATGGCTCAGGAGATAAAATATTGGATTGTAATTTGGGAGAAGTGAGTTCAAATCCCACAGTTACTTTAAATTATTGTCTTTAAATCAAATGAAGCTCTCTAACTGGACATGACTGTTGTGAAAGGCACAGTGGTACATTGGTTAAACACGTCACGTGAGGCTAGGCTGTGACTGAAACAGGTTCAAACCCCACAAAAGATAGATTATTTTTTTATTTTTAATACAAAGCACACTATAAAACTCCACCCAAAACACCTTTAAACCCCAAAGACTCAGTGGCACAGTTGATAAGGCGTTGGGTTTTAATCTTGGAGACCTGAGTTCAATCCCACTATTGCTGATGTTACAAAGAGCCCCAAATGACAACTCTCAGCGTGAAAGCCACGATGGCACTAGTGGCTAAACACACGTTGGTTGTGGACAAGGTTACGGTAGATGCATGGGTTCAAGTCCCACCTTGGTGTGCAGGGAAACACACCAAAGAAAGAAAGCTGTGACAACAGCAAAGTACCTGGGGCGGTACACCAATCAAAAAGAGCGTGGTGGCAAAGACAGATACCTGAGACGCACTCTGAGGCGATAAGACAGACCTGCTACATGGACTAACTGGCCAACGTACCTGGAGCGGTGATGGAGAGGTAAGATAGAGACGGACTTGTGAGAGGAGGAAGAACGAAGAGGAGGAGAAAGACAAAAAAGTTTTCTTTGAATAAAAATCTCAACCCAATTCTAAATTGCAGCAGAGGAGGGATTTGAACCCTGGTCTCCTGCATCAGGATGAGCTCTGACCATTCTACCACAATAATCTCTACACTTAAAAATAAATGTCAGTTAAGTGAAAGGCAAATGCATGCATTAAAAACAATATATTAATTTGAAAAAAGAAGGAAAATAAATGTCAGTTTAAGGAAAAAACAAATGCACACTAAATGAATGAATGAAAGAATTTATATATACACTCAAAGTTGTAAAAGTAATTTAAGCCCCTTTTGACACAAGTGATGTCATATATAGATACATCCTGATGGGTGTAAATGTTCTTAAAACTATAACGTATAACAACTTATACTTCAGGGATGCTCAATAATCATTTGTCTTTTTAACCTTCTTCCCAGTTTTGTTGTAATTAATTAACACATTACATTAATGTATTACAGCCCACAAAACTAGCCTATATGATTCAGTAATATCACTACCCCTACTGACCCTGAACTCATTCTCTCAAATACAGTTTACATAGACTGCATGACGTAGAATACAAACAGACATAAGCATTACCTGTGCATCAGCAGACGTCCATCATTACAGTCAATGTCTGTCCACATGCTTCTGTTGGGGAGTAACGGTCCAAACATCCCTTATTCTGTACAGATGTAAATAAACTAAAACATTACTCCATACTGTATACAAACTTTCAATTGTACAACACAGTTAAGAATCTTCATTTACTTGTTTTGCTAATATAATTCAAATATCTGAAGTAGAACTTAGATGCAGACAATGAAAGATTAATTATGGATAATAAAATAGATTATATGGACCAAGGAAGTGACGTTTTTGGACCTTGGACGTTTCCGGTTAGTTGACGCGCACATTCAAAACATTGGCGGGAGAAGGTTTATACACAGTGATATTGCGACAGTTTATTTATTCTTGCGATTAAAAAAAAGGCGAAATTAAAACTAGGGCCATGTTGTTCGGTAGTTGGATGCTCTCTCAGGCCAGGAACTAACTCGCTGTCGGAAATTAACGTGATTAGATTTCCGAAAAACTAAACACAACGAGACGCGTGGATTGCAGCAGTGAAACAACAGAGAGAGGGCTGGCAACTCGAGGATATGTAGCACACCACACATTTTGTATCTGGTAACGTTAAGTACGTTTTTGTAAGTGAATTATTATTACTATATTAATTTGTATTCCCATATGTTGTATTCCCTGCGTCGTTATTGTTTTCATGCAGATTGCTAGCGTTAGAATTTGATATGGTTGTAGTAAAAAAAGCCAGGTTTTATTTCCGTTTTCATTTCTAAATATTCCTAATTCTAATTAGGAAAGTAGCAGTTTATATTAGTTGTCTGGCTATCTCTGCAGCTGACAGATGCAATGTGTAACACTTTAGTATATATATATATATATATATATAATTGTGTAACATTAGCTAACTATTACTTCACAAAAAGTAAAAATGTTCCCCCTTTATTTATTAAGCTTTGGTAATGTTAATTCCATCGTGCACTAATGTAACAATAACATTATTATTTGTAACATTGAACTTAACTAGCTTGGGTAAGTTAAATATTTCTTAAATATTGAAGAGATTTTTTTTATAAAAAATGGGTTTAATTACTGTGCGATTTAATGTTTTAATCCGATTTTACCATATGATAGAATTGTTAATTCACAAACAAGCAATACTGTTGAACATTTGATGACATTATGAACTTTTGTAAATTTATATAAATACATATATGCTGTAAAATGTTAATTGTTTTTTCATGATACCTAAAATATTTACTAATTTAAGACCCTATTAAAAGTGTTAAAGGGTGGCATGCGGTAGTCACAACTAGTTTGTTTTTGTTTGTAGATTTCAATTGAATATCTACAAATTGAGACCACTCAGTTGCTAGCATTAAATTAAGTGTTACTTAATACAGTTAAATGTGTATTTTTTTCATCATGTTCATCATTAACCAAAATGCTCTTGGCTTTTGTTCAATGTTCATAATCTACACCTGCCTAGTTTTTTGCCTTGTTTCCAGCCCACATATCTAAAAAATATTGTTGTATTGTCTGAAAAAACATAAAAAATTGAGTTTTTGCTTAGCTAGCAAACTGATCTACTAATGGGGCAAGAAAAATAATCTTGTCTTTGGTTTGAAAAAAAGTATCTTCCTTACCCTATCAGCAGATTATTTTGCTTGTCTTTGACTCAATTTTGACTTTTTTTCCTCCAAAAACAAGACAATACTTTTTACTTTAGTAAATGCTTCTTGATATAAGAATTGTTAGATATTTGGACTGGAATCAAGTCAAAAACAAATTATTGTTTTTGCAGTGTATCTTCAACCAGTGATGTGTGAAATCTGTAGCTCATCCCAATAATGTTTTTTCTACTTTTGTCTTTAGGCAAGCCATCAGATGACCCTCTAAGTCCAGAATACATTCCATCAGAGCTGACCCCTCCAGAAAAATGGACCGATATCAGAGGTATATGAGATGTTCAGCCTACGGAGGAAGTAGAGGACATGGACACAGATGTAACAGAAGTTAAGTCCTAAAGTGATGTGTGTGTTGGAACAGATCTGGGATATTGAAGACATGGAGAAACTGAACACATCGTACAAAGAGCAAGTCAGAGGCCTAGACTCAAAAGGTTCACACATTCACCCGTGAGAGGAAACAACTGAAATCTGATGTGGATTTAAAGGATGATCAGATCATTCACTTCTACACTAGCCTTCACTCCTCCAAAGTCTTCTTCACTCTTCTGACATATCTCACCACTGCTTGGAGTCCGAGAACACTGCAACAGCTCTTCAGTTTTACTTCGTCTTAATGAAACTGAGACTTGGCCTCACTCAAAGATCTTGCCTTCAAGTTTCATTGCAGTTGTGCAACAATCTCTACCATATTTCATGATTGGTTGGACATAATGGCACAGCGTTTCACGTCTAATTAATTGGCCTTAAAGGGAAGAAATTAAAAAGAATCTTCCTGCCCTGTTCAGAAGCCCCCCTTTCAACTCAGTGAGGTGTATCTGCAGTGAGATATTCATTGATTGACTAACATCACTCAGTGCAAGAGCAATGACCTACTCCAACTATAAGTCCCACAACACCATCAAATTCCTGGTTGGCATCAGTCCAACAGGGTCAATCACATTCCTTTCCAAGTCTTGGGGTGGGAGCCGGTGACAAAACAACCACCAAATCATCTGGTTTAATTGATCTTTTGGAAGGAGGAGTCATTGTCATGGCTGACAGAGGGTTTAGTTTCCCCGAGTATTTTGCTGCTAAAGGGGTCAGGCTACTCATACCAGCTTCAACTCGTGGAAAGACACAGCTTTCAGGAATCACGTCACATGTCAAGGATGAGGATTCATGTGGAAAGAGCTATTGGCCGCATAAACAAAATACTATATTTTGTGACAAACACTCCCCATAAACTTGGTCAAGCGAACATCCAAAGACACGGTGGCAACAGTTGATAAAATATTACTAGTATGTTCTGCATTGTCTAATTTGGACAAGACATTAATTCAGTAGAGAAAAATATATCATAGAAACTGACAAGTAGTTAAAAAACCTTTGTTTTTTTTATATAGATTTAATTTATTGTAAGTTAACTGTGTACAGCATTAATATTAGTAGCAGATTTAGCCAATGAAAATGTGCACTGTATATGACATTTGTATATATTAAATAAGTCTGTATATATTGAATATATTGTATATTTAAAAAAAGTCTTGCAATTGATTAAATGTATTAAAAATTAAATGAACTTTTAACAGATTATTTAGAAGGCTGTGTATGATATCACGTTTATGTGGCTTATGACAAACACGCTGAACAAAAGCATTGTTCACCAGGATGCTTTTTTAAGCCTAGACATTTCAGATGAAACGCCTTGTGACAGACAGAGCACTGTGTGACCGATGTTGTAGACATTATTTTACACAAACAGGAAGCCTCTGCGATCAGAAATAGTTTCTTCAGCGAACTCTACCTTCTGAAAGTGGCACTCCTGTGTTGTTACTCGAGAAATACACTGGAAGAGAAGGAGACTTACCGGTGAGTCGCGTGATATCTTCCACTCTTGCTCTTTGTCACAGCGTTTGTTTGTTTATGGGCTGAAGTGTGTGCCGTTAGGTGACATTATGAGTCTGTAACTGAGCTGTCATCTGCAGAATGTATACTTTAATCAGTCTGAACGTGTTGTTGTGACTGTTTTCAAGCGTCATGTTGTCAAGCAGCATCTGAATGTGTCAATCTGAACCTAAAGCCCGGTTCTGCCGCCTGCTGGAGCGGAGGATAACAACACTTCAGTTTTTACCTTACAAATCATATTTTACTCTCAACGGACTCAAGCTTGCTTCAGAGATTGGGTCACTGTTCATATTACAAAACCCACGCTTTAACATTTTCATATCGAAGATAAAGCAGTCTATATTGTCTATGGCTGAAGTAGTTTTTATTTGATTTGGTCATGTTTGTTCACAATTAGACAATGACTTTGTGTTGTTGTGTTTGCAGAATCAAGCAGGATTTCTAGTAAAGCTTGACTGGATCTTCCTCACATTGCTCTGTGATGGACTGGGTGTTTTCCTGCTTTGGTCTGGGACTGGGAGAGACTCCAGCATCCCCTCATAGGATCCTACAGGAGAAGCTGTTTGGAGAATGAATGGATGGATAGATAGATAACAGGCATGAGACCAGATCAATGTTAATGTGCGCCCTTTTGTGGACAATAAGTGTATCTGCATTAAGACATGAAAACATCAGGAGGAAAGAGATTGTGTAATCCTGCTCCTGGTGAGCCTCTGTCCTGATTTTAGCTCCAACTCTGATGAAAAACAGCTGAAGCAGATAATCAAGGTCTTCAGGATTAAACGAAACTTTCAGACTGATGTGTTGGACTCGATGTTTTGTACATAAGTGGCAATTCATATATTTACCTCATATCCAGCAAAACTGGATGTAAAATGTCTGCAAAATGACACTTTGTAAAACACAAAGAAAAACATGTTCACACCACAAATTCAGTGGCTCAGGATTTAAAGTGTTATATTTCAATCACAGTCTTGAGTTCACTACTATTACTTATTTGTATATAGCAGAAAAACAACAACAAACTTGTTGCAAACTTTGTGGCTCATTAAATAGTGGTTTGCCTTTGTGTTCATATCCCAGAATTGTTGAAGACATTTTAGCGATTGTATCATATTTCCATCTAAAACACTACAGTAGATGTGACCACACAGTGGTACAGGAAATCAAGTGACTTGGCCACTGATTCAATAGAAAGATTCATAAAAGATTCAAATCTTCATGAAGCAGTGTTTCAAAAGCATCTGGCACTACATATAAGAGCTGCTGACTCACCTGTGTTTGATTCCAGTCTTTTCTTGATCACACTGCCCCATTCCAACCTGTGCTCTACTTTCCCATTCAAAAAAATATAATCAAATATCTCATATACTGTAGAAACAATGTTATTTCATACAAATGAGTGCAGTTAATTTGCTAGAAAAGATTAGGTGATTTAATAAAACGTCCAAGAAATTAAGTGATCTATGTCTTTTTTTTTTAAAAGCCAATATCAGTGGCTCAGAAGATAAAGCATTGTGTTGAGTTCAAAGCCCACCATTGCTTAGATGCATTTGTTGTCAAACTTCTCTAAACACCAGGCTTTAGTGTGAGAGCGGTGGTACTGCATCGGGCTAAACAGACGTTCGCTGTTGATAAAGCTGAGATGGGTACAAGGATTCAAATCCCACCTCAGTATGTTGTTATTGCAATCCCCAAACAGAGACACTCGGCCAAAGTTGAGCTGTTTTATAGTAAAATCAAAGGTGAATAGTGAAATACTAGGTTATCTGTGGCTCACAGGTAAGCGCGCTGCCTCATGGTTCAGAGGTTGCTGGTTCGATCCCAGCCTGATCTCTCTGATTTGAAGAAGTGGGTGTGAAATAGGAGAGAATCGTCCAAGGAGACTTTAACTGGTTTATTACATATCCACGAGTGAATAGTGAAATCTATGTTCCTTTACATATTCAGGCAAGAGATCTGTGGCTCACAGGTAAGAGCGCTGCCTCATGGATCAGAGGTTGCTGGTTCGATCCCAGCCAAAGCATTAACTAGCATATCGTAAAATCACATCCAGGTGATTTTGAATCACATGAACCAAAGCTCTCAATAAAAGCTGTCCAAACAACCATTAAACCATCTGCTTCAGTAGCTCAGGATGCAGAGTGTTGTGTTGGGATCATGGAGTCCTGAGTTTGAGCCCCACTTTTGCTTACATTAAAGCTCATGTATTGCATTATTTCCAACAAAGAGGTGCAAACGCCAGCTTTCCATGTGAAAGCCAGTGTGGCACTAATGGCTAAACACACGTTTCATGCACTCAAGATTGCGGTGGTGTCATGGGTTCTAACCTCAGTTCAATGGGTCCACAATTTAACTGGTTTATTGTAAAATGTCAGGGAGAATAGTGAAACATAAGTTCCTGCACATGCTCCAACAAGAGACCTGTGGCTCAAAGGTAAGAGCGCTGCCTCGCGGGTTCAGGGGTTGCTGGTTCCATTCCGGCCAGGTCTCTGCATTACGAGTGAATGGTGGAGTGTGTGTGAAGGCGCGCCCAAAGAAGGAGGATACCAGCACGGTCTCCTCCTGGAGCTTCCGGCACCGTGACCAGCAGCGGTTATGCTTTTATCCAAACTGGATAAAGTTGAATAAAAATTATCACTTCCAGTCCCTTCCCCACCTACTTAGGTTACCATCATTTGCTTTTCAAAGGAGACGCCCTTCAAAAAGAAAATGATGGTAACCTACACGTCTAGTGCACTAGAACACATTCACACAGTAAATACATCACCGGTCCACGAGCAGACGTCCATCATTACAGTCACCGTCTGTCTGCTTGCCAATCCACAACACCACTTCTTCTGTTCAGTCAAGACAGAAATCAAGACATTATTAGACATATTGTACATCAAGTCTAAATACAGGTAACATAACTAGGTAAATATATTCATGTTACATATTTATAAAATACTGCAGACTCTATTACACTTCAGTAATGCTCCATCAATCCGTTTCATTCAATCTACTGTTCGTTTCGGTTTAGTTCACGAGCAAATGATTTGCAATGAAACCCAATCGCAAAATATCCAGTCAGTCTATTAACTGCTAAAACATCAAATACAATTGATAGCATCTTGCTTTTAATTATTTACGACGTATATATATATAATAAATAGGCATTTAAACGTCTGTGCTCTTATTATGACAGTCAGAACGAGAAACAGAAAAAGCCTGAAGCAGCAGAGCTTCACACAACACCTGCTGCAACATCAACAAACAGCGCGATTCCTTATTATTACACTTTATAATGTCAATATCTGACGACTCGTTCAGAGATTATAAACGTAACGCTACAACTACCGATTCATTTCCTAGACAGCGCGTGCAGGTCATTTAACGAGAAATTGGCTCCATGCGGAAAATTACTTACAGGAGAGTCGCGTGACGCTCAGTTTCAGCGTTTTATCGGGCTGTGTGTCGGTTTCATGTACATTTTAGCTGAAAATATCGTTGCTAAACTTACATGAACAGCTGTCATCTGCAGGATCTGCACGTGTTGTTGTGACTGTCGTCAAGGCAGCCGAGGGTGTCAGACTGAAGGTGAAACCCGCTCGCGCCGCCTCGAGGAGCGGATGAAAACTGCACTTTACTTTCGGTCTTTCTATTGTTCACGTTATAGTGCCAAGATCGCATTTGAGAATCACGAAACCGTTACAGAATCATGTTCAAGTCTTACATATGTTGAGGTATTCACTAGTTCTTGGTCATAGGACTTTTTTTATATATAAATGTATTTTAACAAGAACAGGGAGAAGAGCAAACAATCAAAAAAATATTATTATTATTTATATTTAAATTCCTGTGAAGAGTTCATTAGACTCGATTTGCAGCGGTGTAATACACACGAATCACCACAGGAGGGCCACTTAGGTCCTCTGACTTTTTTTGCATTTCAGTTTAGTTTAACAGAAGAGGACAGAACAAAATCCCACACAATGATATAAAACAGCAATGCACAAAAAATACCACAGGAGGGCGTTCATTAGACTCGGTTAAGAGTGGACTCTTTAGACACGCTGTGGTGATTTTTGTGAACTACAATCAGGTATAATAATCTTACCTGGTTTGCCCTCCTGTGGTGATTTTTGTGAACTACAATCAGGTATAATAATCTTACCTGGTTTGCCCTCCTGTGGTGATTTTTGTGAACTACAATCAGGTATAATAATCTTACCTGGTTTGCCCTCCTGTGGTGATTTTTGTGAACTACAATCAGGTATAATAATCTTAACCTGGTTTTGCCCTCCTGTGGTGATTTTTGTGAACTACAATCAGGTATAATAATCTTAACCTGGTTTTGCCCTCCTGTGGTGATTTGTGTCAATTACAATCGAGTATAATAATCTTAACCGGGCTAATTACGCCGCTGCAGCTGATGACAATTAATGCTAATGTGATGGACCAAAAACAACACTGAATTCAACACAATCTCAGTGGTGCCGTGGATCATTGTTGCCCTTTGAGTGTGAATGTACAAATGCAGCAATTTTACTGAAAATAACATCTACACCACAAACAAGAAAAAACTAAAGTAAACCGCCTGTTTTACCAGGATTACAGTGGTGCAGTGACTAAACATGAGACTGTGACTCATGAAGCTACAATGCAGTTGTGTTCAAATCCCACAGATGCACTGAATGTCTTTTGCTCATCTTAAACCTACATTAAACTTAAAATCTAAACGATCCTACAAACACCGGTACAGCATCACAGTTTCTGTGGCTCAGTGGTTAAAGGCTTCAATCTCTAACTTCAAAGTCCAGGTTCAAGCCCCAGAGTTATTATTCATAATTTAGAACAAATCTCTCAATTAAGGCCTGCTCAAAACGCTGATCGACTCCTCAGACTCGGCGGCTCAAGAGATAAAGCTTTGCGTTTGAATCTGGGAAAACTGTGTTCAAATCCCACTTTAGCTTACTTTAAATCGATTTCATCCAACAAAGTCACTCAAATACCAGAACAAACCATGAAATCCACGATGGTCTAGTGGATAAACGCAAACTCTATGGGATGCTGAGCCTGTGATGAAGACATGGGTTCAAATCCTACCTCATTAAATCACAGACACCGTTTACTTTAACTTCTTTATTGGGGACTCACGGGTCAACAGTCAAATATACGTTCCTTCACATGCTCCAACAAGAGACCTGTGGCTCAAAGGTAAGAGCGCTGCCTCGCGGGTTCAGGGGTTGCTGGTTCGATTCCGGCCAGGTCTCTGCGTTACGAGTGACTGGTGGAGTGTGTGTGTGAAGGCGCGCCCAAAGAAGGAGGATACCAGCACGGTCTCCTCCTGGAGCTTCCGGCACCGTGACCAGCAGCGGTTATGCTTTTATCCAAACTGGAAAAATAAAATAAAGTTGAATAAAAATTATCACTTCCAGTCCCTTCCCCACCTACTTAGGTTACCATCATTTGCTTTTCAAAGGAGACGCCCTTCAAAAAGAAAATGATGGTAACCTACACGTCTAGTGCACTAGAACACATTCACACAGTAAATACATCACCGGTCCACGAGCAGACGTCCATCATTACAGTCACCGTCTGTCTGCTTGCCAATCCACAACACCACTTCTTCTGTTCAGTCAAGACAGAAATCAAGACATTATTAGACATATTGTACATCAAGTCTAAATACAGGTAACATAACTAGGTAAATATATTCATGTTACATATTTATAAAATACTGCAGACTCTATTACACTTCAGTAATGCTCCATCAATCCGTTTCATTCAATCTACTGTTCGTTTCGGTTTAGTTCACGAGCAAATGATTTGCAATGAAACCCAATCGCAAAATATCCAGTCAGTCTATTAACTGCTAAAACATCAAATACAATTGATAGCATCTTGCTTTTAATTATTTACGACGTATATATATATATAATAAATAGGCATTTAAACGTCTGTGCTCTTATTATGACAGTCAGAACGAGAAACAGAAAAAGCCTGAAGCAGCAGAGCTTCACACAACACCTGCTGCAACATCAACAAACAGCGCGATTCCTTATTATTACACTTTATAATGTCAATATCTGACGACTCGTTCAGAGATTATAAACGTAACGCTACAACTACCGATTCATTTCCTAGACAGCGCGTGCAGGTCATTTAACGAGAAATTGGCTCCATGCGGAAAATTACTTACAGGAGAGTCGCGTGACGCTCAGTTTCAGCGTTTTATCGGGCTGTGTGTCGGTTTCATGTACATTTTAGCTGAAAATATCGTTGCTAAACTTACATGAACAGCTGTCATCTGCAGGATCTGCACGTGTTGTTGTGACTGTCGTCAAGGCAGCCGAGGGTGTCAGACTGAAGGTGAAACCCGCTCGCGCCGCCTCGAGGAGCGGATGAAAACTGCACTTTACTTTCGGTCTTTCTATTGTTCACGTTATAGTGCCAAGATCGCATTTGAGAATCACGAAACCGTTACAGAATCATGTTCAAGTCTTACATATGTTGAGGTATTCACTAGTTCTTGGTCATAGGACTTTTTTTATATATAAATGTATTTTAACAAGAACAGGGAGAAGAGCAAACAATCAAAAAAATATTATTATTATTTATATTTAAATTCCTGTGAAGAGTTCATTAGACTCGATTTGCAGCGGTGTAATACACACGAATCACCACAGGAGGGCCACTTAGGTCCTCTGACTTTTTTTTGCATTTCAGTTTAGTTTAACAGAAGAGGACAGAACAAAATCCCACACAATGATATAAAACAGCAATGCACAAAAAATACCACAGGAGGGCGTTCATTAGACTCGGTTAAGAGTGGACTCTTTAGACACGCTGTGGTGATTTTTGTGAACTACAATCAGGTATAATAATCTTACCTGGTTTGCCCTCCTGTGGTGATTTTTGTGAACTACAATCAGGTATAATAATCTTACCTGGTTTGCCCTCCTGTGGTGATTTTTGTGAACTACAATCAGGTATAATAATCTTACCTGGTTTTGCCCTCCTGTGGTGATTTTTGTGAACTACAATCAGGTATAATAATCTTAACCTGGTTTTGCCCTCCTGTGGTGATTTTTGTGAACTACAATCAGGTATAATAATCTTAACCTGGTTTGCCCTCCTGTGGTGATTTTTGTGAACTACAATCAGGTATAATAATCTTAACCTGGTTTTGCCCTCCTGTGGTGATTTGTGTCAATTACAATCGAGTATAATAATCTTAACCGGGCTAATTACGCCGCTGCAGCTGATGACAATTAATGCTAATGTGATGGACCAAAAACAACACTGAATTCAACACAATCTCAGTGGTGCCTTGGATCATTGTTGCCCTTTGAGTGTGAATGTACAAATGCAGCAATTTTACTGAAAATAACATCTACACCACAAACAAGAAAAAACTAAAGTCATTTAGTAAACCGCCTGTTTTACCAGGATTACAGTGGTGCAGTGACTAAACATGAGACTGTGACTCATGAAGCTACAATGCAGTTGTTTTCAAATCCCACAGATGCACTGAATGTCTTTTGCTCATCTTAAACCTACATTAAACTTAAAATCTAAACGATCCTACAAACACCGGTACAGCATCACAGTTTCTGTGGCTCAGTGGTTAAAGGCTTCAATTTCTAACTTCAAAGTCCAGGTTCAAGCCCCAGAGTTATTATTCATAATTTAGAACAAATCTCTCAATTAAGGCCTGCTCAAAACGCTGATCGACTCCTCAGACTCGGCGGCTCAAGAGATAAAGCTTTGCGTTTGAATCTGGGAAAACTGTGTTCATATCCCACTTTAGCTTACTTTAAATCGATTTCATCCAACAAAGTCACTCAAATACCAGAACAAACCATGAAATCCACGATGGTCTAGTGGATAAACGCAAACTCTATGGGATGCTGAGCCTGTGATGAAGACATGGGTTCAAATCCTACCTCATTAAATCACAGACACAGTTTACTTTAACTTCTTTATTGGGGACTCACGGGTCAACAGTCAAATATACGTTCCTTCACATGCTCCAACAAGAGACCTGTGGCTCAAAGGTAAGAGCGCTGCCTCGCGGGTTCAGGGGTTGCTGGTTCGATTCCGGCCAGGTCTCTGCGTTACGAGTGAATGGTGGAGTGTGTGTGTGTGTGAAGGCGCGCCCAAAGAAGGAGGATACCAGCACGGTCTCCTCCTGGAGCTTCCGGCACCGTGACCAGCAGCGGTTATGCTTTTATCCAAACTGGAAAAATAAAATAAAGTTGAATAAAAATAATCACTTCCAGTCCCTTCCCCGCCTACTTAGGTTACCATCATTTGCTTTTCAAAGGAGACGCCCTTCAAAAAGAAAATGATGGTAACCTACACGTCTAGTGCACTAGAACACATTCACACAGTAAATACATCACCGGTCCACGAGCAGACGTCCATCATTACAGTCACCGTCTGTCTGCTTGCCAATCCACAACACCACTTCTTCTGTTCAGTCAAGACAGAAATCAAGACATTATTAGACATATTGTACATCAAGTCTAAATACAGGTAACATAACTAGGTAAATATATTCATGTTACATATTTATAAAATACTGCAGACTCTATTACACTTCAGTAATGCTCCATCAATCCGTTTCATTCAATCTACTGTTCGTTTCGGTTTAGTTCACGAGCAAATGATTTGCAATGAAACCCAATCGCAAAATATCCAGTCAGTCTATTAACTGCTAAAACATCAAATACAATTGATAGCATCTTGCTTTTAATTATTTACGACGTATATATATATATAATAAATAGGCATTTAAACGTCTGTGCTCTTATTATGACAGTCAGAACGAGAAACAGAAAAAGCCTGAAGCAGCAGAGCTTCACACAACACCTGCTGCAACATCAACAAACAGCGCGATTCCTTATTATTACACTTTATAATGTCAATATCTGACGACTCGTTCAGAGATTATAAACGTAACGCTACAACTACCGATTCATTTCCTAGACAGCGCGTGCAGGTCATTTAACGAGAAATTGGCTCCATGCGGAAAATTACTTACAGGAGAGTCGCGTGACGCTCAGTTTCAGCGTTTTATCGGGCTGTGTGTCGGTTTCATGTACATTTTAGCTGAAAATATCGTTGCTAAACTTACATGAACAGCTGTCATCTGCAGGATCTGCACGTGTTGTTGTGACTGTCGTCAAGCAGCCGAGGGTGTCAGACTGAAGGTGAAACCCGCTCGCGCCGCCTCGAGGAGCGGATGAAAACTGCACTTTACTTTCGGTCTTTCTATTGTTCACGTTATAGTGCCAAGATCGCATTTGAGAATCACGAAACCGTTACAGAATCATGTTCAAGTCTTACATATGTTGAGGTATTCACTAGTTCTTGGTCATAGGACTTTTTTTTATATATAAATGTATTTTAACAAGAACAGGGAGAAGAGCAAACAATCAAAAAAATATTATTATTATTTATATTTAAATTCCTGTGAAGAGTTCATTAGACTCGATTTGCAGCGGTGTAATACACACGAATCACCACAGGAGGGCCACTTAGGTCCTCTGACTTTTTTTGCATTTCAGTTTAGTTTAACAGAAGAGGACAGAACAAAATCCCACACAATGATATAAAACAGCAATGCACAAAAAATACCACAGGAGGGCGTTCATTAGACTCGGTTAAGAGTGGACTCTTTAGACACGCTGTGGTGATTTTTGTGAACTACAATCAGGTATAATAATCTTACCTGGTTTGCCCTCCTGTGGTGATTTTTGTGAACTACAATCAGGTATAATAATCTTACCTGGTTTGCCCTCCTGTGGTGATTTTTGTGAACTACAATCAGGTATAATAATCTTAACCTGGTTTGCCCTCCTGTGGTGATTTTTGTGAACTACAATCAGGTATAATAATCTTAACCTGGTTTGCCCTCCTGTGGTGATTTTTGTGAACTACAATCAGGTATAATAATCTTAACCTGGTTTGCCCTCCTGTGGTGATTTTTGTGAACTACAATCAGGTATAATAATCTTAACCTGGTTTTGCCCTCCTGTGGTGATTTGTGTCAATTACAATCGAGTATAATAATCTTAACCGGGCTAATTACGCCGCTGCAGCTGATGACAATTAATGCTAATGTGATGGACCAAAAACAACACTGAATTCAACACAATCTCAGTGGTGCCTTGGATCATTGTTGCCCTTTGAGTGTGAATGTACAAATGCAGCAATTTTACTGAAAATAACATCTACACCACAAACAAGAAAAAACTAAAGTCATTTAGTAAACCGCCTGTTTTACCAGGATTACAGTGGTGCAGTGACTAAACATGAGACTGTGACTCATGAAGCTACAATGCAGTTGTTTTCAAATCCCACAGATGCACTGAATGTCTTTTGCTCATCTTAAACCTACATTAAACTTAAAATCTAAACGATCCTACAAACACCGGTACAGCATCACAGTTTCTGTGGCTCAGTGGTTAAAGGCTTCAATTTCTAACTTCAAAGTCCAGGTTCAAGCCCCAGAGTTATTATTCATAATTTAGAACAAATCTCTCAATTAAGGCCTGCTCAAAACGCTGATCGACTCCTCAGACTCGGCGGCTCAAGAGATAAAGCTTTGCGTTTGAATCTGGGAAAACTGTGTTCATATCCCACTTTAGCTTACTTTAAATCGATTTCATCCAACAAAGTCACTCAAATACCAGAACAAACCATGAAATCCACGATGGTCTAGTGGATAAACGCAAACTCTATGGGATGCTGAGCCTGTGATGAAGACATGGGTTCAAATCCTACCTCATTAAATCACAGACACAGTTTACTTTAACTTCTTTATTGGGGACTCACGGGTCAACAGTCAAATATACGTTCCTTCACATGCTCCAACAAGAGACCTGTGGCTCAAAGGTAAGAGCGCTGCCTCGCGGGTTCAGGGGTTGCTGGTTGGGTTCAGGGGTTGCTGGTTCGATTCCGGCCAGGTCTCTGCGTTACGAGTGAATGGTGGAGTGTGTGTGTGTGTGTGTGAAGGCGCGCCCAAAGAAGGAGGATACCAGCACGGTCTCCTCCTGGAGCTTCCGGCACCGTGACCAGCAGCGGTTATGCTTTTATCCAAACTGGAAAAATAAAATAAAGTTGAATAAAAATAATCACTTCCAGTCCCTTCCCCGCCTACTTAGGTTACCATCATTTGCTTTTCAAAGGAGACGCCCTTCAAAAAGAAAATGATGGTAACCTACACGTCTAGTGCACTAGAACACATTCACACAGTAAATACATCACCGGTCCACGAGCAGACGTCCATCATTACAGTCACCGTCTGTCTGCTTGCCAATCCACAACACCACTTCTTCTGTTCAGTCAAGACAGAAATCAAGACATTATTAGACATATTGTACATCAAGTCTAAATACAGGTAACATAACTAGGTAAATATATTCATGTTACATATTTATAAAATACTGCAGACTCTATTACACTTCAGTAATGCTCCATCAATCCGTTTCATTCAATCTACTGTTCGTTTCGGTTTAGTTCACGAGCAAATGATTTGCAATGAAACCCAATCGCAAAATATCCAGTCAGTCTATTAACTGCTAAAACATCAAATACAATTGATAGCATCTTGCTTTTAATTATTTACGACGTATATATATATATAATAAATAGGCATTTAAACGTCTGTGCTCTTATTATGACAGTCAGAACGAGAAACAGAAAAAGCCTGAAGCAGCAGAGCTTCACACAACACCTGCTGCAACATCAACAAACAGCGCGATTCCTTATTATTACACTTTATAATGTCAATATCTGACGACTCGTTCAGAGATTATAAACGTAACGCTACAACTACCGATTCATTTCCTAGACAGCGCGTGAAGGTCATTTAACGAGAAATTGGCTCCATGCGGAAAATTACTTACAGGAGAGTCGCGTGACGCTCAGTTTCAGCGTTTTATCGGGCTGTGTGTCGGTTTCATGTACATTTTAGCTGAAAATATCGTTGCTAAACTTACATGAACAGCTGTCATCTGCAGGATCTGCACGTGTTGTTGTGACTGTCGTCAAGCAGCCGAGGGTGTCAGACTGAAGGTGAAACCCGCTCGCGCCGCCTCGAGGAGCGGATGAAAACTGCACTTTACTTTCGGTCTTTCTATTGTTCACGTTATAGTGCCAAGATCGCATTTGAGAATCACGAAACCGTTACAGAATCATGTTCAAGTCTTACATATGTTGAGGTATTCACTAGTTCTTGGTCATAGGACTTTTTTTATATATAAATGTATTTTAACAAGAACAGGGAGAAGAGCAAACAATCAAAAAAATATTATTATTATTTATATTTAAATTCCTGTGAAGAGTTCATTAGACTCGATTTGCAGCGGTGTAATACACACGAATCACCACAGGAGGGCCACTTAGGTCCTCTGACTTTTTTTGCATTTCAGTTTAGTTTAACAGAAGAGGACAGAACAAAATCCCACACAATGATATAAAACAGCAATGCACAAAAAATACCACAGGAGGGCGTTCATTAGACTCGGTTAAGAGTGGACTCTTTAGACACGCTGTGGTGATTTTTGTGAACTACAATCAGGTATAGTAATCTTACCTGGTTTGCCCTCCTGTGGTGATTTTTGTGAACTACAATCAGGTATAATAATCTTACCTGGTTTGCCCTCCTGTGGTGATTTTTGTGAACTACAATCAGGTATAATAATCTTACCTGGTTTGCCCTCCTGTGGTGATTTTTGTGAACTACAATCAGGTATAATAATCTTAACCTGGTTTTGCCCTCCTGTGGTGATTTTTGTGAACTACAATCAGGTATAATAATCTTAACCTGGTTTTGCCCTCCTGTGGTGATTTGTGTCAATTACAATCGAGTATAATAATCTTAACCAGGCTAATTACGCCGCTGCAGCTGATGACAATTAATGCTAATGTGATGGACCAAAAACAACACTGAATTCAACACAATCTCAGTGGTGCCGTGGATCATTGTTGCCCTTTGAGTGTGAATGTACAAATGCAGCAATTTTACTGAAAATAACATCTACACCACAAACAAGAAAAAACTAAAGTAAACCGCCTGTTTTACCAGGATTACAGTGGTGCAGTGACTAAACATGAGACTGTGACTCATGAAGCTACAATGCAGTTGTTTTCAAATCCCACAGATGCACTGAATGTCTTTTGCTCATCTTAAACCTACATTAAACTTAAAATCTAAACGATCCTACAAACACCGGTACAGCATCACAGTTTCTGTGGCTCAGTGGTTAAAGGCTTCAATCTCTAACTTCAAAGTCCAGGTTCAAGCCCCAGAGTTATTATTCATAATTTAGAACAAATCTCTCAATTAAGGCCTGCTCAAAACGCTGATCGACTCCTCAGACTCGGCGGCTCAAGAGATAAAGCTTTGCGTTTGAATCTGGGAAAACTGTGTTCAAATCCCACTTTAGCTTACTTTAAATCGATTTCATCCAACAAAGTCACTCAAATACCAGAACAAACCATGAAATCCACGATGGTCTAGTGGATAAACGCAAACTCTATGGGATGCTGAGCCTGTGATGAAGACATGGGTTCAAATCCTACCTCATTAAATCACAGACACCGTTTACTTTAACTTCTTTATTGGGGACTCACGGGTCAACAGTCAAATATACGTTCCTTCACATGCTCCAACAAGAGACCTGTGGCTCAAAGGTAAGAGCGCTGCCTCGCGGGTTCAGGGGTTGCTGGTTCGATTCCGGCCAGGTCTCTGCGTTACGAGTGAATGGTGGAGTGTGTGTGTGAAGGCGCGCCCAAAGAAGGAGGATACCAGCACGGTCTCCTCCTGGAGCTTCCGGCACCGTGACCAGCAGCGGTTATGCTTTTATCCAAACTGGAAAAATAAAATAAAGTTGAATAAAAATTAATCACTTCCAGTCCCTTCCCCACCTACTTAGGTTACCATCATTTGCTTTTCAAAGGAGACGCCCTTCAAAAAGAAAATGATGGTAACCTACACGTCTAGTGCACTAGAACACATTCACACAGTAAATACATCACCGGTCCACGAGCAGACGTCCATCATTACAGTCACCGTCTGTCTGCTTGCCAATCCACAACACCACTTCTTCTGTTCAGTCAAGACAGAAATCAAGACATTATTAGACATATTGTACATCAAGTCTAAATACAGGTAACATAACTAGGTAAATATATTCATGTTACATATTTATAAAATACTGCAGACTCTATTACACTTCAGTAATGCTCCATCAATCCGTTTCATTCAATCTACTGTTCGTTTCGGTTTAGTTCACGAGCAAATGATTTGCAATGAAACCCAATCGCAAAATATCCAGTCAGTCTATTAACTGCTAAAACATCAAATACAATTGATAGCATCTTGCTTTTAATTATTTACGACGTATATATATATATAATAAATAGGCATTTAAACGTCTGTGCTCTTATTATGACAGTCAGAACGAGAAACAGAAAAAGCCTGAAGCAGCAGAGCTTCACACAACACCTGCTGCAACATCAACAAACAGCGCGATTCCTTATTATTACACTTTATAATGTCAATATCTGACGACTCGTTCAGAGATTATAAACGTAACGCTACAACTACCGATTCATTTCCTAGACAGCGCGTGAAGGTCATTTAACGAGAAATTGGCTCCATGCGGAAAATTACTTACAGGAGAGTCGCGTGACGCTCAGTTTCAGCGTTTTATCGGGCTGTGTGTCGGTTTCATGTACATTTTAGCTGAAAATATCGTTGCTAAACTTACATGAACAGCTGTCATCTGCAGGATCTGCACGTGTTGTTGTGACTGTCGTCAAGCAGCCGAGGGTGTCAGACTGAAGGTGAAACCCGCTCGCGCCGCCTCGAGGAGCGGATGAAAACTGCACTTTACTTTCGGTCTTTCTATTGTTCACGTTATAGTGCCAAGATCGCATTTGAGAATCACGAAACCGTTACAGAATCATGTTCAAGTCTTACATATGTTGAGGTATTCACTAGTTCTTGGTCATAGGACTTTTTTTTATATATAAATGTATTTTAACAAGAACAGGGAGAAGAGCAAACAATCAAAAAAATATTATTATTATTTATATTTAAATTCCTGTGAAGAGTTCATTAGACTCGATTTGCAGCGGTGTAATACACACGAATCACCACAGGAGGGCCACTTAGGTCCTCTGACTTTTTTTGCATTTCAGTTTAGTTTAACAGAAGAGGACAGAACAAAATCCCACACAATGATATAAAACAGCAATGCACAAAAAATACCACAGGAGGGCGTTCATTAGACTCGGTTAAGAGTGGACTCTTTAGACACGCTGTGGTGATTTTTGTGAACTACAATCAGGTATAGTAATCTTACCTGGTTTGCCCTCCTGTGGTGATTTTTGTGAACTACAATCAGGTATAATAATCTTACCTGGTTTGCCCTCCTGTGGTGATTTTTGTGAACTACAATCAGGTATAATAATCTTAACCTGGTTTGCCCTCCTGTGGTGATTTTTGTGAACTACAATCAGGTATAATAATCTTAACCTGGTTTTGCCCTCCTGTGGTGATTTTTGTGAACTACAATCAGGTATAATAATCTTAACCTGGTTTTGCCCTCCTGTGGTGATTTGTGTCAATTACAATCGAGTATAATAATCTTAACCAGGCTAATTACGCCGCTGCAGCTGATGACAATTAATGCTAATGTGATGGACCAAAAACAACACTGAATTCAACACAATCTCAGTGGTGCCGTGGATCATTGTTGCCCTTTGAGTGTGAATGTACAAATGCAGCAATTTTACTGAAAATAACATCTACACCACAAACAAGAAAAAACTAAAGTAAACCGCCTGTTTTACCAGGATTACAGTGGTGCAGTGACTAAACATGAGACTGTGACTCATGAAGCTACAATGCAGTTGTTTTCAAATCCCACAGATGCACTGAATGTCTTTTGCTCATCTTAAACCTACATTAAACTTAAAATCTAAACGATCCTACAAACACCGGTACAGCATCACAGTTTCTGTGGCTCAGTGGTTAAAGGCTTCAATCTCTAACTTCAAAGTCCAGGTTCAAGCCCCAGAGTTATTATTCATAATTTAGAACAAATCTCTCAATTAAGGCCTGCTCAAAACGCTGATCGACTCCTCAGACTCGGCGGCTCAAGAGATAAAGCTTTGCGTTTGAATCTGGGAAAACTGTGTTCAAATCCCACTTTAGCTTACTTTAAATCGATTTCATCCAACAAAGTCACTCAAATACCAGAACAAACCATGAAATCCACGATGGTCTAGTGGATAAACGCAAACTCTATGGGATGCTTAGCCTGTGAGGAAGACATGGGTTCAAATCCTACCTCATTAAATCACAGACACAGTTTACTTTAACTTCTTTATTGGGGACTCACGGGTCAACAGTCAAATATACGTTCCTTCACATGCTCCAACAAGAGACCTGTGGCTCAAAGGTAAGAGCGCTGCCTCGCGGGTTCAGGGGTTGCTGGTTCGATTCCGGCCAGGTCTCTGCGTTACGAGTGAATGGTGGAGTGTGTGTGTGTGAAGGCGCGCCCAAAGAAGGAGGATACCAGCACGGTCTCCTCCTGGAGCTTCCGGCACCGTGACCAGCAGCGGTTATGCTTTTATCCAAACTGGAAAAATAAAATAAAGTTGAATAAAAATAATCACTTCCAGTCCCTTCCCCGCCTACTTAGGTTACCATCATTTGCTTTTCAAAGGAGACGCCCTTCAAAAAGAAAATGATGGTAACCTACACGTCTAGTGCACTAGAACACATTCACACAGTAAATACATCACCGGTCCACGAGCAGACGTCCATCATTACAGTCACCGTCTGTCTGCTTGCCAATCCACAACACCACTTCTTCTGTTCAGTCAAGACAGAAATCAAGACATTATTAGACATATTGTACATCAAGTCTAAATACAGGTAACATAACTAGGTAAATATATTCATGTTACATATTTATAAAATACTGCAGACTCTATTACACTTCAGTAATGCTCCATCAATCCGTTTCATTCAATCTACTGTTCGTTTCGGTTTAGTTCACGAGCAAATGATTTGCAATGAAACCCAATCGCAAAATATCCAGTCAGTCTATTAACTGCTAAAACATCAAATACAATTGATAGCATCTTGCTTTTAATTATTTACGACGTATATATATATATAATAAATAGGCATTTAAACGTCTGTGCTCTTATTATGACAGTCAGAACGAGAAACAGAAAAAGCCTGAAGCAGCAGAGCTTCACACAACACCTGCTGCAACATCAACAAACAGCGCGATTCCTTATTATTACACTTTATAATGTCAATATCTGACGACTCGTTCAGAGATTATAAACGTAACGCTACAACTACCGATTCATTTCCTAGACAGCGCGTGAAGGTCATTTAACGAGAAATTGGCTCCATGCGGAAAATTACTTACAGGAGAGTCGCGTGACGCTCAGTTTCAGCGTTTTATCGGGCTGTGTGTCGGTTTCATGTACATTTTAGCTGAAAATATCGTTGCTAAACTTACATGAACAGCTGTCATCTGCAGGATCTGCACGTGTTGTTGTGACTGTCGTCAAGCAGCCGAGGGTGTCAGACTGAAGGTGAAACCCGCTCGCGCCGCCTCGAGGAGCGGATGAAAACTGCACTTTACTTTCGGTCTTTCTATTGTTCACGTTATAGTGCCAAGATCGCATTTGAGAATCACGAAACCGTTACAGAATCATGTTCAAGTCTTACATATGTTGAGGTATTCACTAGTTCTTGGTCATAGGACTTTTTTTTATATATAAATGTATTTTAACAAGAACAGGGAGAAGAGCAAACAATCAAAAAAATATTATTATTATTTATATTTAAATTCCTGTGAAGAGTTCATTAGACTCGATTTGCAGCGGTGTAATACACACGAATCACCACAGGAGGGCCACTTAGGTCCTCTGACTTTTTTTTGCATTTCAGTTTAGTTTAACAGAAGAGGACAGAACAAAATCCCACACAATGATATAAAACAGCAATGCACAAAAAATACCACAGGAGGGCGTTCATTAGACTCGGGTAGAGTGGACTCTTAGACACGCTGTGTGTGATTTTTGTGAACTACAATCAGGTATAATAATCTTACCTGGTTTTGCCTCCTGTGGTGATTTTTGTGAACTACAATCAGGTTATAATAATCTTACCTGGTTTGCCCTCCTGTGGTGATTTTTGTGAACTACAATCAGGTATATTAATCTTAACCTGGTTTGCCCTCCTGTGTGATTTTTGTGAACTACCATCAGGTATAATAATCTTAACCTGGTTTGCCCTCCTGTGGTGATTTTTGTGAACTACAATCAGGTATAATAATCTTAACCTGGTTTTGCCCTCCTGTGGTGATTTTTGTGAACTACAATCAGGTATAATATCTTAACCTGGTTTGCCCTCCTGTGGTGATTTTTGTGAACTACCAATCAGGTATAATAATCTTAACCTGGTTTGCCCTCCTGTGGTGATTTGTGTCAATACAATCGAGTATAATAATCTTAACCAGGCTAATTACGCCGCTGCAGCTGATGACAATTAATGCTAATGTGATGGACCAAAAACAACACTGAATTCAACACAATCTCAGTGGTGCCGTGGATCATTGTTGCCCTTTGAGTGTGAATGTACAAATGCAGCAATTTTACTGAAAATAACATCTACACCACAAACAAGAAAAAACTAAAGTAAACCGCCTGTTTTACCAGGATTACAGTGGTGCAGTGACTAAACATGAGACTGTGACTCATGAAGCTACAATGCAGTTGTTTTCAAATCCCACAGATGCACTGAATGTCTTTTGCTCATCTTAAACCTACATTAAACTTAAAATCTAAACGATCCTACAAACACCGGTACAGCATCACAGTTTCTGTGGCTCAGTGGTTAAAGGCTTCAATCTCTAACTTCAAAGTCCAGGTTCAAGCCCCAGAGTTATTATTCATAATTTAGAACAAATCTCTCAATTAAGGCCTGCTCAAAACGCTGATCGACTCCTCAGACTCGGCGGCTCAAGAGATAAAGCTTTGCGTTTGAATCTGGGAAAACTGTGTTCAAATCCCACTTTAGCTTACTTTAAATCGATTTCATCCAACAAAGTCACTCAAATACCAAAACAAACCATGAAATCCACGATGGTCTAGTGGATAAACGCAAACTCTATGGGATGCTTAGCCTGTGATGAAGACATGGGTTCAAATCCTACCTCATTAAATCACAGACACCGTTTACTTTAACTTCTTTATTGGGGACTCACGGGTCAACAGTCAAATATACGTTCCTTCACATGCTCCAACAAGAGACCTGTGGCTCAAAGGTAAGAGCGCTGCCTCGCGGGTTCAGGGGTTGCTGGTTCCATTCCGGCCAGGTCTCTGCGTTACGAGTGAATGGTGGAGTGTGTGTGTGTGAAGGCGCGCCCAAAGAAGGAGGATACCAGCACGGTCTCCTCCTGGAGCTTCCGGCACCGTGACCAGCAGCGGTTATGCTTTTATCCAAACTGGAAAAATAAAATAAAGTTGAATAAAAATTATCACTTCCAGTCCCTTCCCCACCTACTTAGGTTACCATCATTTGCTTTTCAAAGGAGACGCCCTTCAAAAAGAAAATGATGGTAACCTACACGTCTAGTGCACTAGAACACATTCACACAGTAAATACATCACCGGTCCACGAGCAGACGTCCATCATTACAGTCACCGTCTGTCTGCTTGCCAATCCACAACACCACTTCTTCTGTTCAGTCAAGACAGAAATCAAGACATTATTAGACATATTGTACATCAAGTCTAAATACAGGTAACATAACTAGGTAAATATATTCATGTTACATATTTATAAAATACTGCAGACTCTATTACACTTCAGTAATGCTCCATCAATCCGTTTCATTCAATCTACTGTTCGTTTCGGTTTAGTTCACGAGCAAATGATTTGCAATGAAACCCCATCGCAAAATATCCAGTCAGTCTATTAACTGCTAAAACATCAAATACAATTGATAGCATCTTGCTTTTAATTATTTACGACGTATATATATATATAATAAATGGGCATTTAAACGTCTGTGCTCTTATTATGACAGTCAGAACGAGAAACAGAAAAAGCCTGAAGCAGCAGAGCTTCACACAACACCTGCTGCAACATCAACAAACAGCGCGATTCCTTATTATTACACTTTATAATGTCAATATCTGACGACTCGTTCAGAGATTATAAACGTAACGCTACAACTACCGATTCATTTCCTAGACAGCGCGTGCAGGTCATTTAACGAGAAATTGGCTCCATGCGGAAAATTACTTACAGGAGAGTCGCGTGACGCTCAGTTTCAGCGTTTTATCGGGCTGTGTGTCGGTTTCATGTACATTTTAGCTGAAAATATCGTTGCTAAACTTACATGAACAGCTGTCATCTGCAGGATCTGCACGTGTTGTTGTGACTGTCGTCAAGCAGCCGAGGGTGTCAGACTGAAGGTGAAACCCGCTCGCGCCGCCTCGAGGAGCGGATGAAAACTGCACTTTACTTTCGGTCTTTCTATTGTTCATGTTATAGTGCCAAGATCGCATTTGAGAATCACGAAACCGTTACAGAATCATGTTCAAGTCTTACATATGTTGAGGTATTCACTAGTTCTTGGTCATAGGACTTTTTTTTATATATAAATGTATTTTAACAAGAACAGGGAGAAGAGCAAACAATCAAAAAAATATTATTATTATTTATATTTAAATTCCTGTGAAGAGTTCATTAGACTCGATTTGCAGCGGTGTAATACACACGAATCACCACAGGAGGGCCACTTAGGTCCTCTGACTTTTTTTGCATTTCAGTTTAGTTTAACAGAAGAGGACAGAACAAAATCCCACACAATGATATAAAACAGCAATGCACAAAAAATACCACAGGAGGGCGTTCATTAGACTCGGTTAAGAGTGGACTCTTTAGACACGCTGTGGTGATTTTTGTGAACTACAATCAGGTATAGTAATCTTACCTGGTTTGCCCTCCTGTGGTGATTTTTGTGAACTACAATCAGGTATAATAATCTTAACCTGGTTTGCCCTCCTGTGGTGATTTTTGTGAACTACAATCAGGTATAATAATCTTAACCTGGTTTGCCCTCCTGTGGTGATTTTTGTGAACTACAATCAGGTATAATAATCTTACCTGGTTTGCCCTCCTGTGGTGATTTTTGTGAACCACAATCAGGTATAATAATCTTACCTGGTTTGCCCTCCTGTGGTGATTTTTGTGAACTACAATCAGGTATAATAATCTTAACCTGGTTTTGCCCTCCTGTGGTGATTTGTGTCAATTACAATCGAGTATAATAATCTTAACCGGGCTAATTACGCCGCTGCAGCTGATGATAATTAATGCTAATGTGATGGACCAAAAACAACACTGAATTCAACACAATCTCAGTGGTGCCGTGGATCATTGTTGCCCTTTGAGTGTGAATGTACAAATGCAGCAATTTTACTGAAAATAACATCTACACCACAAACAAGAAAAAACTAAAGTAAACCGCCTGTTTTACCAGGATTACAGTGGTGCAGTGACTAAACATGAGACTGTGACTCATGAAGCTACAATGCAGTTGTGTTCAAATCCCACAGATGCACTGAATGTCTTTTGCTCATCTTAAACCTACATTAAACTTAAAATCTAAACGATCCTACAAACACCGGTACAGCATCACAGTTTCTGTGGCTCAGTGGTTAAAGGCTTCAATCTCTAACTTCAAAGTCCAGGTTCAAGCCCCAGAGTTATTATTCATAATTTAGAACAAATCTCTCAATTAAGGCCTGCTCAAAACGCTGATCGACTCCTCAGACTCGGCGGCTCAAGAGATAAAGCTTTGCGTTTGAATCTGGGAAAACTGTGTTCAAATCCCACTTTAGCTTACTTTAAATCGATTTCATCCAACAAAGTCACTCAAATACCAGAACAAACCATGAAATCCACGATGGTCTAGTGGATAAACGCAAACTCTATGGGATGCTGAGCCTGTGATGAAGACATGGGTTCAAATCCTACCTCATTAAATCACAGACACCGTTTACTTTAACTTCTTTATTGGGGACTCACGGGTCAACAGTCAAATATACGTTCCTTCACATGCTCCAACAAGAGACCTGTGGCTCAAAGGTAAGAGCGCTGCCTCGCGGGTTCAGGGGTTGCTGGTTCCATTCCGGCCAGGTCTCTGCGTTACGAGTGACTGGTGGAGTGTGTGTGTGTGAAGGCGCGCCCAAAGAAGGAGGATACCAGCACGGTCTCCTCCTGGAGCTTCCGGCACCGTGACCAGCAGTGGTTATGCTTTTATCCAAACTGGAAAAATAAAATAAAGTTGAATAAAAATTATCACTTCCAGTCCCTTCCCCGCCTACTTAGGTTACCATCATTTGCTTTTCAAAGGAGACGCCCTTCAAAAAGAAAATGATGGTAACCTACACGTCTAGTGCACTAGAACACATTCACACAGTAAATACATCACCGGTCCACGAGCAGACGTCCATCATTACAGTCACCGTCTGTCTGCTTGCCAATCCACAACACCACTTCTTCTGTTCAGTCAAGACAGAAATCAAGACATTATTAGACATATTGTACATCAAGTCTAAATACAGGTAACATAACTAGGTAAATATATTCATGTTACATATTTATAAAATACTGCAGACTCTATTACACTTCAGTAATGCTCCATCAATCCGTTTCATTCAATCTACTGTTCGTTTCGGTTTAGTTCACGAGCAAATGATTTGCAATGAAACCCAATCGCAAAATATCCAGTCAGTCTATTAACTGCTAAAACATCAAATACAATTGATAGCATCTTGCTTTTAATTATTTACGACGTATATATATATATAATAAATAGGCATTTAAACGTCTGTGCTCTTATTATGACAGTCAGAACGAGAAACAGAAAAAGCCTGAAGCAGCAGAGCTTCACACAACACCTGCTGCAACATCAACAAACAGCGCGATTCCTTATTATTACACTTTATAATGTCAATATCTGACGACTCGTTCAGAGATTATAAACGTAACGCTACAACTACCGATTCATTTCCTAGACAGCGCGTGAAGGTCATTTAACGAGAAATTGGCTCCATGCGGAAAATTACTTACAGGAGAGTCGCGTGACGCTCAGTTTCAGCGTTTTATCGGGCTGTGTGTCGGTTTCATGTACATTTTAGCTGAAAATATCGTTGCTAAACTTACATGAACAGCTGTCATCTGCAGGATCTGCACGTGTTGTTGTGACTGTCGTCAAGCAGCCGAGGGTGTCAGACTGAAGGTGAAACCCGCTCGCGCCGCCTCGAGGAGCGGATGAAAACTGCACTTTACTTTCGGTCTTTCTATTGTTCACGTTATAGTGCCAAGATCGCATTTGAGAATCACGAAACCGTTACAGAATCATGTTCAAGTCTTACATATGTTGAGGTATTCACTAGTTCTTGGTCATAGGACTTTTTTTTATATATAAATGTATTTTAACAAGAACAGGGAGAAGAGCAAACAATCAAAAAAATATTATTATTATTTATATTTAAATTCCTGTGAAGAGTTCATTAGACTCGATTTGCAGCGGTGTAATACACACGAATCACCACAGGAGGGCCACTTAGGTCCTCTGACTTTTTTGCATTTCAGTTTAGTTTAACAGAAGAGGACAGAACAAAATCCCACACAATGATATAAAACAGCAATGCACAAAAAATACCACAGGAGGGCGTTCATTAGACTCGGTTAAGAGTGGACTCTTTAGACACGCTGTGGTGATTTTTGTGAACTACAATCAGGTATAATAATCTTACCTGGTTTGCCCTCCTGTGGTGATTTTTGCGAACTACAATCAGGTATAATAATCTTACCTGGTTTGCCCTCCTGTGGTGATTTTTGTGAACTACAATCAGGTATAATAATCTTACCTGGTTTTGCCCTCCTGTGGTGATTTTTGTGAACTACAATCAGGTATAATAATCTTAACCTGGTTTTGCCCTCCTGTGGTGATTTTTGTGAACTACAATCAGGTATAATAATCTTAACCTGGTTTTGCCCTCCTGTGGTGATTTGTGTCAATTACAATCGAGTATAATAATCTTAACCGGGCTAATTACGCCGCTGCAGCTGATGACAATTAATGCTAATGTGATGGACCAAAAACAACACTGAATTCAACACAATCTCAGTGGTGCCGTGGATCATTGTTGCCCTTTGAGTGTGAATGTACAAATGCAGCAATTTTACTGAAAATAACATCTACACCACAAACAAGAAAAAACTAAAGTCATTAGTAAACCGCCTGTTTTACCAGGATTACAGTGGTGCAGTGACTAAACATGAGACTGTGACTCATGAAGCTACAATGCAGTTGTTTTCAAATCCCACAGATGCACTGAATGTCTTTTGCTCATCTTAAACCTACATTAAACTTAAAATCTAAACGATCCTACAAACACCGGTACAGCATCACAGTTTCTGTGGCTCAGTGGTTAAAGGCTTCAATTTCTAACTTCAAAGTCCAGGTTCAAGCCCCAGAGTTATTATTCATAATTTAGAACAAATCTCTCAATTAAGGCCTGCTCAAAACGCTGATCGACTCCTCAGACTCGGCGGCTCAAGAGATAAAGCTTTGCGTTTGAATCTGGGAAAACTGTGTTCATATCCCACTTTAGCTTACTTTAAATCGATTTCATCCAACAAAGTCACTCAAATACCAGAACAAACCATGAAATCCACGATGGTCTAGTGGATAAACGCAAACTCTATGGGATGCTGAGCCTGTGATGAAGACATGGGTTCAAATCCTACCTCATTAAATCACAGACACCGTTTACTTTAACTTCTTTATTGGGGACTCACGGGTCAACAGTCAAATATACGTTCCTTCACATGCTCCAACAAGAGACCTGTGGCTCAAAGGTAAGAGCGCGGGTTCAGGGGTTGCTGGTTCGATTCCGGCCAGGTCTCTGCGTTACGAGTGAATGGTGGAGTGTGTGTGTGTGTGTGTGAAGGCGCGCCCAAAGAAGGAGGATACCAGCACGGTCTCCTCCTGGAGCTTCCGGCACCGTGACCAGCAGCGGTTATGCTTTTATCCAAACTGGAAAAATAAAATAAAGTTGAATAAAAATAATCACTTCCAGTCCCTTCCCCGCCTACTTAGGTTACCATCATTTGCTTTTCAAAGGAGACGCCCTTCAAAAAGAAAATGATGGTAACCTACACGTCTAGTGCACTAGAACACATTCACACAGTAAATACATCACCGGTCCACGAGCAGACGTCCATCATTACAGTCACCGTCTGTCTGCTTGCCAATCCACAACACCACTTCTTCTGTTCAGTCAAGACAGAAATCAAGACATTATTAGACATATTGTACATCAAGTCTAAATACAGGTAACATAACTAGGTAAATATATTCATGTTACATATTTATAAAATACTGCAGACTCTATTACACTTCAGTAATGCTCCATCAATCCGTTTCATTCAATCTACTGTTCGTTTCGGTTTAGTTCACGAGCAAATGATTTGCAATGAAACCCCATCGCAAAATATCCAGTCAGTCTATTAACTGCTAAAACATCAAATACAATTGATAGCATCTTGCTTTTAATTATTTACGACGTATATATATATATAATAAATAGGCATTTAAACGTCTGTGCTCTTATTATGACAGTCAGAACGAGAAACAGAAAAAGCCTGAAGCAGCAGAGCTTCACACAACACCTGCTGCAACATCAACAAACAGCGCGATTCCTTATTATTACACTTTATAATGTCAATATCTGACGACTCGTTCAGAGATTATAAACGTAACGCTACAACTACCGATTCATTTCCTAGACAGCGCGTGAAGGTCATTTAACGAGAAATTGGCTCCATGCGGAAAATTACTTACAGGAGAGTCGCGTGACGCTCAGTTTCAGCGTTTTATCGGGCTGTGTGTCGGTTTCATGTACATTTTAGCTGAAAATATCGTTGCTAAACTTACATGAACAGCTGTCATCTGCAGGATCTGCACGTGTTGTTGTGACTGTCGTCAAGCAGCCGAGGGTGTCAGACTGAAGGTGAAACCCGCTCGCGCCGCCTCGAGGAGCGGATGAAAACTGCACTTTACTTTCGGTCTTTCTATTGTTCACGTTATAGTGCCAAGATCGCATTTGAGAATCACGAAACCGTTACAGAATCATGTTCAAGTCTTACATATGTTGAGGTATTCACTAGTTCTTGGTCATAGGACTTTTTTTTATATATAAATGTATTTTAACAAGAACAGGGAGAAGAGCAAACAATCAAAAAAATATTATTATTATTTATATTTAAATTCCTGTGAAGAGTTCATTAGACTCGATTTGCAGCGGTGTAATACACACGAATCACCACAGGAGGGCCACTTAGGTCCTCTGACTTTTTTTGCATTTCAGTTTAGTTTAACAGAAGAGGACAGAACAAAATCCCACACAATGATATAAAACAGCAATGCACAAAAAATACCACAGGAGGGCGTTCATTAGACTCGGTTAAGAGTGGACTCTTTAGACACGCTGTGGTGATTTTTGTGAACTACAATCAGGTATAATAATCTTACCTGGTTTGCCCTCCTGTGGTGATTTTTGTGAACTACAATCAGGTATAATAATCTTACCTGGTTTGCCCCTCCTGTGGTGATTTTTGTGAACTACAATCAGGTATAATAATCTTAACCTGGTTTGCCCTCCTGTGGTGATTTTTGTGAACTACAATCAGGTATAATAATCTTAACCTGGTTTTGCCTCCTGTGGTGATTTTGTGAACTACAATCAGGTATAATAATCTTAACCTGGTTTGCCCTCCTGTGGTGATTTGTGTCAATTACATCGAGTATAATAATCTTAACCAGGCTAATTACGCCGCTGCAGCTGATGACAATTAATGCTAATGTGATGGACCAAAAACAACACTGAATTCAACACAATCTCAGTGGTGCCGTGGATCATTGTTGCCCTTTGAGTGTGAATGTACAAATGCAGCAATTTTACTGAAAATAACATCTACACCACAAACAAGAAAAAACTAAAGTAAACCGCCTGTTTTACCAGGATTACAGTGGTGCAGTGACTAAACATGAGACTGTGACTCATGAAGCTACAATGCAGTTGTTTTCAAATCCCACAGATGCACTGAATGTCTTTTGCTCATCTTAAACCTACATTAAACTTAAAATCTAAACGATCCTACAAACACCGGTACAGCATCACAGTTTCTGTGGCTCAGTGGTTAAAGGCTTCAATCTCTAACTTCAAAGTCCAGGTTCAAGCCCCAGAGTTATTATTCATAATTTAGAACAAATCTCTCAATTAAGGCCTGCTCAAAACGCTGATCGACTCCTCAGACTCGGCGGCTCAAGAGATAAAGCTTTGCGTTTGAATCTGGGAAAACTGTGTTCAAATCCCACTTTAGCTTACTTTAAATCGATTTCATCCAACAAAGTCACTCAAATACCAAAACAAACCATGAAATCCACGATGGTCTAGTGGATAAACGCAAACTCTATGGGATGCTTAGCCTGTGAGGAAGACATGGGTTCAAATCCTACCTCATTAAATCACAGACACCGTTTACTTTAACTTCTTTATTGGGGACTCACGGGTCAACAGTCAAATATACGTTCCTTCACATGCTCCAACAAGAGACCTGTGGCTCAAAGGTAAGAGCGCTGCCTCGCGGGTTCAGGGGTTGCTGGTTCCATTCCGGCCAGGTCTCTGCGTTACGAGTGAATGGTGGAGTGTGTGTGTGTGAAGGCGCGCCCAAAGAAGGAGGATACCAGCACGGTCTCCTCCTGGAGCTTCCGGCACCGTGACCAGCAGCGGTTATGCTTTTATCCAAACTGGAAAAATAAAATAAAGTTGAATAAAAATTATCACTTCCAGTCCCTTCCCCACCTACTTAGGTTACCATCATTTGCTTTTCAAAGGAGACGCCCTTCAAAAAGAAAATGATGGTAACCTACACGTCTAGTGCACTAGAACACATTCACACAGTAAATACATCACCGGTCCACGAGCAGACGTCCATCATTACAGTCACCGTCTGTCTGCTTGCCAATCCACAACACCACTTCTTCTGTTCAGTCAAGACAGAAATCAAGACATTATAGACATATTGTACATCAAGTCTAAATACAGGTAACATAACTAGGTAAATATATTCATGTTACATATTTATAAAATACTGCAGACTCTATTACACTTCAGTAATGCTCCATCAATCCGTTTCATTCAATCTACTGTTCGTTTCGGTTTAGTTCACGAGCAAATGATTTGCAATGAAACCCAATCGCAAAATATCCAGTCAGTCTATTAACTGCTAAAACATCAAATACAATTGATAGCATCTTGCTTTTAATTATTTACGACGTATATATATATATAATAAATAGGCATTTAAACGTCTGTGCTCTTATTATGACAGTCAGAACGAGAAACAGAAAAAGCCTGAAGCAGCAGAGCTTCACACAACACCTGCTGCAACATCAACAAACAGCGCGATTCCTTATTATTACACTTTATAATGTCAATATCTGACGACTCGTTCAGAGATTATAAACGTAACGCTACAACTACCGATTCATTTCCTAGACAGCGCGTGAAGGTCATTTAACGAGAAATTGGCTCCATGCGGAAAATTACTTACAGGAGAGTCGCGTGACGCTCAGTTTCAGCGTTTTATCGGGCTGTGTGTCGGTTTCATGTACATTTTAGCTGAAAATATCGTTGCTAAACTTACATGAACAGCTGTCATCTGCAGGATCTGCACGTGTTGTTGTGACTGTCGTCAAGCAGCCGAGGGTGTCAGACTGAAGGTGAAACCCGCTCGCGCCGCCTCGAGGAGCGGATGAAAACTGCACTTTACTTTCGGTCTTTCTATTGTTCATGTTATAGTGCCAAGATCGCATTTGAGAATCACGAAACCGTTACAGAATCATGTTCAAGTCTTACATATGTTGAGGTATTCACTAGTTCTTGGTCATAGGACTTTTTTTATATATACAAATGTATTTTAACAAGAACAGGGAGAAGAGCAAACAATCAAAAAAATATTATTATTATTTATATTTAAATTCCTGTGAAGAGTTCATTAGACTCGATTTGCAGCGGTGTAATACACACGAATCACCACAGGAGGGCCACTTAGGTCCTCTGACTTTTTTGCATTTCAGTTTAGTTTAACAGAAGAGGACAGAACAAAATCCCACACAATGATATAAAACAGCAATGCACAAAAAATACCACAGGAGGGCGTTCATTAGACTCGGTTAAGAGTGGACTCTTTAGACACGCTGTGGTGATTTTTGTGAACTACAATCAGGTATAAGTAATCTTACCTGGTTTGCCCTCCTGTGGTGATTTTGTGAACTACAATCAGGTATAATAATCTTACCTGGTTTGCCCTCCTGTGGTGATTTTTGTGAACTACAATCAGGTATAATAATCTTAACCTGGTTTGCCCTCCTGTGGTGATTTTTGTGAACTACAATCAGGTATAATAATCTTAACCTGGTTTTGCCCTCCTGTGGTGATTTGTGTCAATTACAATCGAGTATAATAATCTTAACCGGCTAATTACGCCGCTGCAGCTGATGATAATTAATGCTAATGTGATGGACCAAAAACAACACTGAATTCAACACAATCTCAGTGGTGCCGTGGATCATTGTTGCCCTTTGAGTGTGAATGTACAAATGCAGCAATTTTACTGAAAATAACATCTACACCACAAACAAGAAAAAACTAAAGTAAACCGCCTGTTTTACCAGGATTACAGTGGTGCAGTGACTAAACATGAGACTGTGACTCATGAAGCTACAATGCAGTTGTGTTCAAATCCCACAGATGCACTGAATGTCTTTTGCTCATCTTAAACCTACATTAAACTTAAAATCTAAACGATCCTACAAACACCGGTACAGCATCACAGTTTCTGTGGCTCAGTGGTTAAAGGCTTCAATCTCTAACTTCAAAGTCCAGGTTCAAGCCCCAGAGTTATTATTCATAATTTAGAACAAATCTCTCAATTAAGGCCTGCTCAAAACGCTGATCGACTCCTCAGACTCGGCGGCTCAAGAGATAAAGCTTTGCGTTTGAATCTGGGAAAACTGTGTTCAAATCCCACTTTAGCTTACTTTAAATCGATTTCATCCAACAAAGTCACTCAAATACCAGAACAAACCATGAAATCCACGATGGTCTAGTGGATAAACGCAAACTCTATGGGATGCTGAGCCTGTGATGAAGACATGGGTTCAAATCCTACCTCATTAAATCACAGACACCGTTTACTTTAACTTCTTTATTGGGGACTCACGGGTCAACAGTCAAATATACGTTCCTTCACATGCTCCAACAAGAGACCTGTGGCTCAAAGGTAAGAGCGCTGCCTCGCGGGTTCAGGGGTTGCTGGTTCCATTCCGGCCAGGTCTCTGCGTTACGAGTGACTGGTGGAGTGTGTGAAGGCGCGCCCAAAGAAGGAGGATACCAGCACGGTCTCCTCCTGGAGCTTCCGGCACCGTGACCAGCAGTGGTTATGCTTTTATCCAAACTGGAAAAATAAAATAAAGTTGAATAAAAATTATCACTTCCAGTCCCTTCCCCGCCTACTTAGGTTACCATCATTTGCTTTTCAAAGGAGACGCCCTTCAAAAAGAAAATGATGGTAACCTACACGTCTAGTGCACTAGAACACATTCACACAGTAAATACATCACCGGTCCACGAGCAGACGTCCATCATTACAGTCACCGTCTGTCTGCTTGCCAATCCACAACACCACTTCTTCTGTTCAGTCAAGACAGAAATCAAGACATTATTAGACATATTGTACATCAAGTCTAAATACAGGTAACATAACTAGGTAAATATATTCATGTTACATATTTATAAAATACTGCAGACTCTATTACACTTCAGTAATGCTCCATCAATCCGTTTCATTCAATCTACTGTTCGTTTCGGTTTAGTTCACGAGCAAATGATTTGCAATGAAACCCAATCGCAAAATATCCAGTCAGTCTATTAACTGCTAAAACATCAAATACAATTGATAGCATCTTGCTTTTAATTATTTACGACGTATATATATATATATAATAAATAGGCATTTAAACGTCTGTGCTCTTATTATGACAGTCAGAACGAGAAACAGAAAAAGCCTGAAGCAGCAGAGCTTCACACAACACCTGCTGCAACATCAACAAACAGCGCGATTCCTTATTATTACACTTTATAATGTCAATATCTGACGACTCGTTCAGAGATTATAAACGTAACGCTACAACTACCGATTCATTTCCTAGACAGCGCGTGAAGGTCATTTAACGAGAAATTGGCTCCATGCGGAAAATTACTTACAGGAGAGTCGCGTGACGCTCAGTTTCAGCGTTTTATCGGGCTGTGTGTCGGTTTCATGTACATTTTAGCTGAAAATATCGTTGCTAAACTTACATGAACAGCTGTCATCTGCAGGATCTGCACGTGTTGTTGTGACTGTCGTCAAGCAGCCGAGGGTGTCAGACTGAAGGTGAAACCCGCTCGCGCCGCCTCGAGGAGCGGATGAAAACTGCACTTTACTTTCGGTCTTTCTATTGTTCACGTTATAGTGCCAAGATCGCATTTGAGAATCACGAAACCGTTACAGAATCATGTTCAAGTCTTACATATGTTGAGGTATTCACTAGTTCTTGGTCATAGGACTTTTTTTTATATATAAATGTATTTTAACAAGAACAGGGAGAAGAGCAAACAATCAAAAAAATATTATTATTATTTATATTTAAATTCCTGTGAAGAGTTCATTAGACTCGATTTGCAGCGGTGTAATACACACGAATCACCACAGGAGGGCCACTTAGGTCCTCTGACTTTTTTTGCATTTCAGTTTAGTTTAACAGAAGAGGACAGAACAAAATCCCACACAATGATATAAAACAGCAATGCACAAAAAATACCACAGGAGGGCGTTCATTAGACTCGGTTAAGAGTGGACTCTTTAGACACGCTGTGGTGATTTTTGTGAACTACAATCAGGTATAATAATCTTACCTGGTTTGCCCTCCTGTGGTGATTTTTGCGAACTACAATCAGGTATAATAATCTTACCTGGTTTGCCCTCCTGTGGTGATTTTTGTGAACTACAATCAGGTATAATAATCTTACCTGGTTTTGCCCTCCTGTGGTGATTTTTGTGAACTACAATCAGGTATAATAATCTTAACCTGGTTTTGCCCTCCTGTGGTGATTTTTGTGAACTACAATCAGGTATAATAATCTTAACCTGGTTTTGCCCTCCTGTGGTGATTTGTGTCAATTACAATCGAGTATAATAATCTTAACCGGGCTAATTACGCCGCTGCAGCTGATGACAATTAATGCTAATGTGATGGACCAAAAACAACACTGAATTCAACACAATCTCAGTGGTGCCGTGGATCATTGTTGCCCTTTGAGTGTGAATGTACAAATGCAGCAATTTTACTGAAAATAACATCTACACCACAAACAAGAAAAAACTAAAGTCATTTAGTAAACCGCCTGTTTTACCAGGATTACAGTGGTGCAGTGACTAAACATGAGACTGTGACTCATGAAGCTACAATGCAGTTGTTTTCAAATCCCACAGATGCACTGAATGTCTTTTGCTCATCTTAAACCTACATTAAACTTAAAATCTAAACGATCCTACAAACACCGGTACAGCATCACAGTTTCTGTGGCTCAGTGGTTAAAGGCTTCAATTCTCTAACTTCAAAGTCCAGGTTCAAGCCCCAGAGTTATTATTCATAATTTAGAACAAATCTCTCAATTAAGGCCTGCTCAAAACGCTGATCGACTCCTCAGACTCGGCGGCTCAAGAGATAAAGCTTTGCGTTTGAATCTGGGAAAACTGTGTTCAAATCCCACTTTAGCTTACTTTAAATCGATTTCATCCAACAAAGTCACTCAAATACCAGAACAAACCATGAAATCCACGATGGTCTAGTGGATAAACGCAAACTCTATGGGATGCTGAGCCTGTGATGAAGACATGGGTTCAAATCCTACCTCATTAAATCACAGACACCGTTTACTTTAACTTCTTTATTGGGGACTCACGGGTCAACAGTCAAATATACGTTCCTTCACATGCTCCAACAAGAGACCTGTGGCTCAAAGGTAAGAGCGCCGGGTTCAGGGGTTGCTGGTTCGATTCCGGCCAGGTCTCTGCGTTACGAGTGAATGGTGGAGTGTGTGTGTGTGTGAAGGCGCGCCCAAAGAAGGAGGATACCAGCACGGTCTCCTCCTGGAGCTTCCGGCACCGTGACCAGCAGCGGTTATGCTTTTATCCAAACTGGAAAAATAAAATAAAGTTGAATAAAAATTATCACTTCCAGTCCCTTCCCCGCCTACTTAGGTTACCATCATTTGCTTTTCAAAGGAGACGCCCTTCAAAAAGAAAATGATGGTAACCTACACGTCTAGTGCACTAGAACACATTCACACAGTAAATACATCACCGGTCCACGAGCAGACGTCCATCATTACAGTCACCGTCTGTCTGCTTGCCAATCCACAACACCACTTCTTCTGTTCAGTCAAGACAGAAATCAAGACATTATTAGACATATTGTACATCAAGTCTAAATACAGGTAACATAACTAGGTAAATATATTCATGTTACATATTTATAAAATACTGCAGACTCTATTACACTTCAGTAATGCTCCATCAATCCGTTTCATTCAATCTACTGTTCGTTTCGGTTTAGTTCACGAGCAAATGATTTGCAATGAAACCCCATCGCAAAATATCCAGTCAGTCTATTAACTGCTAAAACATCAAATACAATTGATAGCATCTTGCTTTTAATTATTTACGACGTATATATATATATAATAAATAGGCATTTAAACGTCTGTGCTCTTATTATGACAGTCAGAACGAGAAACAGAAAAAGCCTGAAGCAGCAGAGCTTCACACAACACCTGCTGCAACATCAACAAACAGCGCGATTCCTTATTATTACACTTTATAATGTCAATATCTGACGACTCGTTCAGAGATTATAAACGTAACGCTACAACTACCGATTCATTTCCTAGACAGCGCGTGAAGGTCATTTAACGAGAAATTGGCTCCATGCGGAAAATTACTTACAGGAGAGTCGCGTGACGCTCAGTTTCAGCGTTTTATCGGGCTGTGTGTCGGTTTCATGTACATTTTAGCTGAAAATATCGTTGCTAAACTTACATGAACAGCTGTCATCTGCAGGATCTGCACGTGTTGTTGTGACTGTCGTCAAGCAGCCGAGGGTGTCAGACTGAAGGTGAAACCCGCTCGCGCCGCCTCGAGGAGCGGATGAAAACTGCACTTTACTTTCGGTCTTTCTATTGTTCACGTTATAGTGCCAAGATCGCATTTGAGAATCACGAAACCGTTACAGAATCATGTTCAAGTCTTACATATGTTGAGGTATTCACTAGTTCTTGGTCATAGGACTTTTTTTTATATATAAATGTATTTTAACAAGAACAGGGAGAAGAGCAAACAATCAAAAAAATATTATTATTATTTATATTTAAATTCCTGTGAAGAGTTCATTAGACTCGATTTGCAGCGGTGTAATACACACGAATCACCACAGGAGGGCCACTTAGGTCCTCTGACTTTTTTTGCATTTCAGTTTAGTTTAACAGAAGAGGACAGAACAAAATCCCACACAATGATATAAAACAGCAATGCACAAAAAATACCACAGGAGGGCGTTCATTAGACTCGGTTAAGAGTGGACTCTTTAGACACGCTGTGGTGATTTTTGTGAACTACAATCAGGTATAATAATCTTACCTGGTTTGCCCTCCTGTGGTGATTTTTGTGAACTACAATCAGGTATAATAATCTTAACCTGGTTTGCCCTCCTGTGGTGATTTTTGTGAACTACAATCAGGTATAATAATCTTAACCTGGTTTTGCCCTCCTGTGGTGATTTTTGTGAACTACAATCAGGTATAATAATCTTAACCTGGTTTTGCCCTCCTGTGGTGATTTTGTGTCAATTACAATCGAGTATAATAATCTTAATTAGCCAGATTGCTAATTAACGCCGCTGCAGCTGATGACAATTAATGCTAATGTGATGGACCAAAAACAACACTGAATTCAACACAATCTCAGTGGTGCCGTGGATCATTGTTGCCCTTTGAGTGTGAATGTACAAATGCAGCAATTTTACTGAAAATAACATCTACACCACAAACAAGAAAAAACTAAAGTAAACCGCCTGTTTTACCAGGATTACAGTGGTGCAGTGACTAAACATGAGACTGTGACTCATGAAGCTACAATGCAGTTGTTTTCAAATCCCACAGATGCACTGAATGTCTTTTGCTCATCTTAAACCTACATTAAACTTAAAATCTAAACGATCCTACAAACACCGGTACAGCATCACAGTTTCTGTGGCTCAGTGGTTAAAGGCTTCAATCTCTAACTTCAAAGTCCAGGTTCAAGCCCCAGAGTTATTATTCATAATTTAGAACAAATCTCTCAATTAAGGCCTGCTCAAAACGCTGATCGACTCCTCAGACTCGGCGGCTCAAGAGATAAAGCTTTGCGTTTGAATCTGGGAAAACTGTGTTCAAATCCCACTTTAGCTTACTTTAAATCGATTTCATCCAACAAAGTCACTCAAATACCAAAACAAACCATGAAATCCACGATGGTCTAGTGGATAAACGCAAACTCTATGGGATGCTTAGCCTGTGAGGAAGACATGGGTTCAAATCCTACCTCATTTAAATCACAGACACCGTTTACTTTAACTTCTTTATTGGGGACTCACGGGTCAACAGTCAAATATACGTTCCTTCACATGCTCCAACAAGAGACCTGTGGCTCAAAGGTAAGAGCGCTGCCTCGCGGGTTCAGGGGTTGCTGGTTCCATTCCGGCCAGGTCTCTGCGTTACGAGTGAATGGTGGAGTGTGTGTGTGTGTGTGAAGGCGCGCCCAAAGAAGGAGGATACCAGCACGGTCTCCTCCTGGAGCTTCCGGCACCGTGACCAGCAGCGGTTATGCTTTTATCCAAACTGGAAAAATAAAATAAAGTTGAATAAAAATTATCACTTCCAGTCCCTTCCCCACCTACTTAGGTTACCATCATTTGCTTTTCAAAGGAGACGCCCTTCAAAAAGAAAATGATGGTAACCTACACGTCTAGTGCACTAGAACACATTCACACAGTAAATACATCACCGGTCCACGAGCAGACGTCCATCATTACAGTCACCGTCTGTCTGCTTGCCAATCCACAACACCACTTCTTCTGTTCAGTCAAGACAGAAATCAAGACATTATAAGACATATTGTACATCAAGTCTAAATACAGGTAACATAACTAGGTAAATATATTCATGTTACATATATATAAAATACTGCAGACTCTATTACACTTCAGTAATGCTCCATCAATCCGTTTCATTCAATCTACTGTTCGTTTCGGTTTAGTTCACGAGCAAATGATTTGCAATGAAACCCAATCGCAAAATATCCAGTCAGTCTATTAACTGCTAAAACATCAAATACAATTGATAGCATCTTGCTTTTAATTATTTACGACGTATATATATATATAATAAATAGGCATTTAAAACGTCTGTGCTCTTATTATGACAGTCAGAACGAGAAACAGAAAAAGCCTGAAGCAGCAGAGCTTCACACAACACCTGCTGCAACATCAACAAACAGCGCGATTCCTTATTATTACACTTTATAATGTCAATATCTGACGACTCGTTCAGAGATTATAAACGTAACGCTACAACTACCGATTCATTTCCTAGACAGCGCGTGAAGGTCATTTAACGAGAAATTGGCTCCATGCGGAAAATTACTTACAGGAGAGTCGCGTGACGCTCAGTTTCAGCGTTTTATCGGGCTGTGTGTCGGTTTCATGTACATTTTAGCGGAAAATATCGTTGCTAAACTTACATGAACAGCTGTCATCTGCAGGATCTGCACGTGTTGTTGTGACTGTCGTCAAGCAGCCGAGGGTGTCAGACTGAAGGTGAAACCCGCTCGCGCCGCCTCGAGGAGCGGATGAAAACTGCACTTTACTTTCGGTCTTTCTATTGTTCATGTTATAGTGCCAAGATCGCATTTGAGAATCACGAAACCGTTACAGAATCATGTTCAAGTCTTACATATGTTGAGGTATTCACTAGTTCTTGGTCATAGGACTTTTTTTATATATACAAATGTATTTTAACAAGAACAGGGAGAAAGAGCAAACAATCAAAAAAATATTATTATTATTTATATTTAAATTCCTGTGAAGAGTTCATTAGACTCGATTTGCAGCGGTGTAATACACACGAATCACCACAGGAGGGCCCACTTAGGTCCTCTGACTTTTTTTGCATTTCAGTTTAGTTTAACAGAAGAGGACAGAACAAAATCCCACACAATGATATAAAACAGCAATGCACAAAAAATACCACAGGAGGGGCGTTCATTAGACTCGGTTAAGAGTGGACTCTTTAGACACGCTGTGGTGATTTTTGTGAACTACAATCAGGTATAGTAATCTTACCTGGTTTGCCCTCCTGTGGTGATTTTGTGAACTACAATCAGGTATAATAATCTTAACCTGGTTTGCCTCCTGTGGTGATTTTTGTGAACTACAAATCAGGTATAATAATCTTACCTGGTTTGCCCTCCTGTGGTGATTTTTGTGAACTACAATCAGGTATATAATCTTAAACCTGGTTTGCCCTCCTGTGGTGATTTTTGTGAACTACAATCAGGTATAATAATCTTACCTGGTTTGCCCTCCTGTGGTGATTTTTGTGAACTACAATCAGGTATAATAATCTTAACCTGGTTTTGCCCTCCTGTGGTGATTTGTGTCAATTACAATCGAGTATTAATAATCTTAACCGGGCTAATTTACGCCGCTGCAAAGCTGATGATAATTAATGCTAATGTGATGGACCAAAAACAACACTGAATTCAACACAATCTCAGTGGTGCCGTGGATCATTGTTGCCCTTTGAGTGTGAATGTACAATGCAGCAATTTTACTGAAAATAAACATCTACACACCAAACAAGAAAAACTAAAGTAAACCGCCTGTTTTACCAGGAGTACAGTGGTGCAGCGGCTAAACATGAGACTGTGACTCATGAAGCTACAATTTAGTTGTGTTACATGTGAGTTGATGACATTTTCGAGTGAATTTGACACCCTTAAATTATGTACTTCTGAGTGTCACCATCATTGTGGTTTGCAGTCAGGATCACATATCCAGCAAATACTAGTTGATTATTTAATTTCACCTTCAATTGTAGAAACATTTTAGAGCTGTGAGATATGAAGTTTAGGTGAATATGTCTTTGGTACGGTTTGTAAGATTAGGGGCTGTAGAACTGTTTTGAGTGCAAACTGATGTTAACTTTATGTGGATGATCTTAAATTTTGAAATGTCTGAACATAACTATGGATGTTATTATTTATATTATCAAATATTGGCATTTTAAGTCAAATCTGTTTAATGAGAAACTGCTTGATGAAATGTTACCTTTTTTATCTCAGATAATATTTTATCAAATATTCTTGAAAAAAGTGAAAAAAAATGTCTTTTGTCAAAAAAAAAAAACAATTCTAAAGCCACTGTGTTGATTGTATGTTTGCTTCAAAACAAA